>JAOYRR010000049.1:0-445065 GCA_038994665.1 Podotricha telesiphe
TGTCTGTCTGTCTGTCTGTCTGTCTGTCTGTCTGTCTGTCTGTCTGTCTGTCTGTCTGTCTGTCTGTCTGTCTGTCTGTCTGTCTGTCTGTCTGTCTGTCTGTCTGTCTGTCTGTCTGTCTGTCTGTCTGTCTGTCCACTACCATCGAAAATTTTGTACATTTGAGATTGAATAGTAAAACTTTTATAACAGTGAACCTTAAGGTAACGCTTACCATTTGTCGAATTCATTATAAACAATATACTTTTTATATATTCTTAGAGAAGAGCTTGTACACAAATATTAAGAATACGTACTCTCTATCTTTGTACATATCAAGGAGCTGACTAGGAATATGTTAAGATATAATTTGTACGCGGTAGAAGTAGACTTGAGAGAAATATATAACAGCGAAGTGTTTAATCTATTAACACGTTTGTTGTTAGTCAACGTTTGGTTTGGTCCCGGCTAGAAAATTGGCAATGAAATGAAACAAAGCTTTATATTTACTCGTGCCACCGGGGAAGGGATCAAGTTATCGTGAAGTGGGCGTGGCGTCGAGCCATCACACATTGTTGCTACTAGCTATCGACAGTTTTTGAGTTGGGACGACTTTTTTAGAAGTTTGCTTGAATTATACATTACTTTAGCTTATTGAATGTTTTATAATTTTTACGAAAAAATTCCATCGGACCCACGATCTAAGCAAAAGAAACGTGCGGATCGTGACCAACATATACGAACGTAAAACCACGACATCTAAGTTCTGCCAAAACACTAAACGCTACATTAAGAAAAGATAATAGAAATTGTTATAAAAATAAAAAAAGTCTAAGACTAACTAAGTATAATCTGCCCACGTTCTCCCCCATTGTTAAATAATATACTGATAAATTATGTATATTACACAAAATATAGATTCTATTCTATAAATTGTCTCTTATATTTTTGTGTTTTTTATATATATAAAATGTGTAAAATGTGGTTTACATATGAGAGTAAGATCGTGCGTTATAAGCTTTAAAGTTGATATTATGGTTGTGTTATTATGAATCCAGAAAGTTCCACGATCCCAAAATTAGTAAGTTCCTATAAGTGTTAAATTTATTTGTTACTTTTAATTAGATATATGTACTGATTATTAAAATTATTATTAATTTTGTGTGTTTATTGTTACGTTTACATAATATGTTTACATAACATTTTCATCTGGTTTACATATCACGCTATATCACGTTATCGCCCATATACACTATTAGTAGTCTATAATTTCATTTATGTATGGCCAATCACGCAATATCGCGTGACAAATATTTAACATAATCAAACCTTACTAACATTATATAAATATCAATAAATAATAAAGTAACTTATTTTAAGTACAATTAAAAATAAACAAAAGAAAAAACTGTCATGGCCACCACCCGAATTCATTGATTTCCATATAGCATAAATGTGTTAAGACATATAGGCCTATCTAGAGCTATCATCAGTTCAGTATGTATTTTGAAGACTGCATTAGGAGGATCTTTTTAAATTTGGGTTGGTAGAAAGAGGAGCCCAGCCTGTGGAGGTAAGAATAGGACCCTAATCTTGGGCAACAAATCCAAGGCAATGCTCCTCTATTCATTGAATGCTAAAGAGTTTTGTCTCATAATACATGTAAATTTAAAATATGTGAATGTTGATAAAACTTGCTATGTAAAGGTAACGGATTCAAATCCCACGTGCGTGCATTACATCAGTTAATGAAGTCTATAACTAATATTTAATATAAGAAAAATCCTTTTAAAAAAATACTTTTATAACACTAGTAATGTGGTGTTGCGGAATCGTAAAAACGTCACAAAATATTGATTACGAATTGAATACCAATAATAAGCCATTGCCATCGGGCGACATTACGTAAAAAATATTAAAATTGACGTATTCCCGATTTCGTATGAGATAAGATGACCTGCGACCCTCTTCATATGTCAATGCATAAGAATAATAAAACATTTGAAAGTGTAAGTCCATTATATTAACGTAAAATGATGTGTTCTGTGAACTTAGTTACAGTTTTATTTATTTTAAAGTTGGTAAGCGTGGAAAGTCAAGGTGTGTAGTGAAATAAACTGTATACAATCTGTATCATCTTTGCACGCTGTTTTGTTTACCTTCGCCTAACAATTACATAAATTTGATGCGATTTTTAAAATTAAATATATTTTAATAATTAACTTTACAAAAATATTTACCTAAAACCTTATTTGCTCATAATATCGAGTCAAACGTAAAAGCTAAAACTTTTAATTAAATTCTTTAATCCAGTTTATAATATTTTTTACTGCTTCATCTCTTTCGTGTTTTCTCTAATATACGTGACACTGGCAGATTATTTTGCGCCTGTCATCGCAAAATCAGGCCATTAATTAAAAAATAATTATAATAATTTGGTATGTTAACAATTTTGTATGATTATAATAAACAAAAAGTCAATTACGTGCAACAATTTAAGTGGTTTAATCTAATAGACGCCTGTTACTAAACAATCTATACAAAACTATTTCAAAAAGTTGCTATTTTAAAATTTACACATCGTGTATAAAACTTTCTAATATAACATTAGTTTAATATTGAATTTTAAGATGTCATCTAAGAATATTTATGAAGCATTCAATACATATATCCTGCATATTATAAATCTGTATGTTATAAAAACTAAATAATCATTTACCTGGAACAATATAGGCGGTTTAAAATAATATGTAATAAGATTCTAGAACCTATGTTAGTACTCCACTCCAAAAATTTAAAGCCGCTATAAAAATAATATTAAAAAATAAAGCTTATTATTCTGTAGACCAATATTTAAAATATAAAAGTGTTAGAATTGAGTTTGTTGCAGGTTAACTGCATTAATTAATAAAATTGTAACTTTTTTATTTGAAACGAGCAAATATTAGTTTTTCGCTTATTAAAACCCGCTTAATTTCTTGCTCCAGTTCTTCTCATGTCTGAGGCATTAACTTTAGAGAACTAGTGGTAAATTGTTTGCGTTCAAAAAATTAAGCATGTAACTTCTTATTTTGAATGAAATTAATTGCTTGCATAAGTTTATTTGAATAATTTTTAAATTTAATAGCCGCCTGTTAACACCTGAACAATCCTTTCGTATTCGGATATATTTCACAAAATTGCTATTTTACTATTACAGATGAATATTTCGAAAAGACAGCATTGGGGCATTTCTTGGAAAAAGAAGAAAAGATGAGTGAATATATTCTTAAAGTTATTGAACATTATAAGCAACCAAATGCTGAAGGCTTACCAGGAACTACATTTCCAGACCCATACAGTATCCCTGATATAAGACAATCAATAGGATTTGCAAGCAGTCTTGTATTTTCAAACATCACTCTCCATGGTGTTAATAAATTTCGAATACCATATATTCGTGCTGATATTGGTAAAATGGAGGTTTGTTGGTAATTCATGGCACTGACATAAACTCACTAACAAATTAAAATGGAAAGCATTAATAATCTAATTATATAGTGTTACGTCTAGTAAAATTATATGTATTATGATTATTTAATATAGGACGTATTTCCTATTATATTTTTAATCTATATCATTAATAGCTGTCTTAGATCTTCTATTGTTTTATTATCACGCATTTGCTTTTTGGAGGAGTAGTCAAAAAACTTAGTGTATGTATGTATATATTCTATGTTCCAACTTGAGAGTTATTTCGGGTTGGATGCTGAAACTCAATTGGTTAAAGTTCAAACTCAAATTCAAAAATAGTTAATATATATATACATTTATATTTTAACATTTTTAAAGTGTTATTAACAGACTTAGACATTAAAAACATTTTTAGAAAACGTACTCACGGTGTAAACTGCGTAAACGGCTAAGTGAGCGCTTGGACGGTTTCCAAGTGACGCGGGTTCGAATGTAATCTCAATTGGAACCCGAATCATCTAAGTATGAGAATAACACTTTAAAAATGTAAAAAAAAAAATCTTTGGGTAGCAGAAGTTAATAAACCTCTCTCTAACGAGATGTTAGCACCAAAAATAAGTTAAAATAACCGTACAAGAATTTTGACATAGTCAGATGTAGAACGCATGGCTTAGCGGTCACAGCGCTTGGACGGTTTCCAAGAGGCGCGGTTTCGAATCCCACTGCGTTTAAGATTTTATACATTTTCTAAAGCTATATATTTTTACTAAAAAGATATTGCATTTCGATAATGAACCCAACAACATATCACATAGACATTGCCTAACATCCCCACGATCGCTCTATATGTCTTACCTAAATGCAAAGTTGTCAGCCATTGGTCACCAATTGATTAATTTTTCTTTATATTATTTTACTTACTCTTTTTTTACTTACGATAATAATTATATTAATGAAACTGATATTCCTATTTCAGGGCAGTGCAGCTCTAAAAATGGAAATGTTACAAGTTTACGGAAAATATTCACTAAATATGTTCCTAAATTCGCACCAAGGACATTTTTCTGCAAACATAACTGGCATCAATAATATTGCTTGGGCTACTCTTGGGGTGGAAAGAGATGGAAAATTAAGAGCTCAAAACATATCTATTGATATAAAATTAAATAATATTGCTGTAAATTTTGACAATGCAGGCCTATTGGCTATTCTGTTACAGGGAGTATTTAATTCTATGAGCACTTTCCTTTACGACTCTATTAAGCCATACATACTTAAAGATGCACACGTAAATTTAAGAGAAGCGATTAATAATAAACTAGACCAAGTTGTAGGGGATATTGAATTTCCTAATACAATTTCACCGTTAGATATGATCATGATAGATATTAGAAAAAAGATAAAGCAAATAAAGATGGATCCATTTAAAATAGACGATTACTTTACAAGCGTTGGTATTTTCAATGTAGGCATACATAATACATGGATAACAGGATTGTCATCTTTTCATAGAATTGGCAACGTTAGCCTCAGACTAGAGAATCATACATTAATAGCTGACTTTAACATCGGCACTAAGGAACTAAACGGCTCAACTAAATGGAAGATTTCAGGATTGAATGGACTAATTTCTTTAGCTGGTACCAATTCTTTTTCAGTTAACTACTTACGGGGAAGATTTGTTCTTATTCAAGCGTTAGACACAAGAAAACGTATGGAGTTGAATAATTTCGAACTTGACGTTGGGAATGTACAGCTTCGTTCAGATGGCGCGGGGACTTTAGATTATTTACTTGAGTTTTCAGCAAACATATTACCAAATATACTAAGATACCAAATAATACATTCAATAGAAACTCCTATAAGATTTAAATTGCAACGGGAGCTAAATGAAATCAACATAGAAGATGAAATTATTAATAAACTACCTGAAATAGATCAGATGCAAAAAGATGGCTTTCAACTCGCAGATTTAAGATTTATAAACTTAACAGATGAGCCCTGTTATGAAGAAGATGATTTTTTTAATTTTTAACTTTATTATTTCATAGTATTAATTATCTTATTATGATGTAGTAAATATTAAAAAAAAATATAATAAATCTTAAATGGTATGTTTCTATAAGAAATTGGTTCCTTATTATTCAATCATTACATTTTTAATTTAAGATCAATTTTATATAATTTTTTACTTGTATTTTTATTTTAGGCTTAATACATTTTCTTATCTAATATATGACTAATGTATTTAAACGACTTAAATTACAACACACTACTTATATACGTAAAGTGTGCTATAAGCAGTAGTAAAAACTTCTTAGGCACTTTAATACTAATGATAAGACTAACTAGCACATTTACATAGTATTGAATTTTGATCTCTATGCAATTCAGAAATAAATAACAACGATCTCACACAAATATAAAACAAATATTTATTTCATTTAAAACGAGCTGACATTAATAACTCATTACGTATTGTTTATAAAGTAATTTATCTAACTACTATATTTTGAAATAAAAAATAATAAAGTTAAAGCTCTCGTATAACATACAGTCTCACTCAGAGACGTCGGTTAGCGTCTAAATTAGATTAAATAAGTACTAATTCAGTAGAATTGTATACCGAAACATTCTATTACGCATAAAAGATAAAGCGTGACCTGTGACCCACGGGATGTTCATTTAGTGAACAGGATCGAATGTGTGAGTGTCTCAAAACGTACAATGTGGATATTTCTATTGTTCTGTTTATTTTCTTCTGCATATTGTGAAGGTAATGCCCTTTTGTATTTAAAAAATATATATGTGTGACATAAAAAAATACATTACAAGAGACGAACGAGTAAAGAATATATTGTGATAGTTTTACGTAATAATTATAATTACAATATATTTGCTAGTATAATAGTAGTCATTTGATTAATTTATTACTAAATTTTAATAACATACAATAATAATGTCGGCATTATTTCACCATAAGTGCCATAATTTCTAAACCAATTTGTTGTTAGTTTGAATGTTTTATTTGTTGTTGAAGTTAATAGAAAAATGGCGTCTTTCTAAACTAAAGCTTAATCAACCATATATATCTGGAATAATATATATTCGATATTATAAAATTCTATTCAGTTGTTGCATTCAAATTTAATTATAAAATAAAACTTAGGAATACGATAAATAATAAATATTTGCATGTTTTGATAAGGTAATTGTACCTAAACCGTTTTCTGTGAAACGTCAGATTGCTGTTATAGGAAACCAAAAACAAAGTATCGTATTCAGTTCAGTTATTCAATTATGGAGCTTCGAACGTGCAATTTGAGCACGTATACTTATTATATGATTGATCTCCTACTGTTGGTGAAATAAAAAAAATTAAAATATTATTTAAAGGTAGGTTTTTTAAAAATTTAGAAATAGGTAAGAAAAAACTACGTAACAACAAAAAATAAAAAATAAAACCGTAACTGACTTTATATTATTGAAAAGATTACATAACGTTTTAAGTATTTAATATTTGAATATTTAAATATTTTTTAAATATTCCAGATGGAGCTCCAACGATTGAATCGCATCTTGCTAAAGGAGAGGAAAAAATGAGTGAATCCATACTAAAAGTACTAGAGCACTTTAAACAGGCAAATCCTCAAGGAATCCCTGGCGTAAAAGTTCCTGATCCGTATGATGTGCCTGATATGAAACAGTCTATCTCTCTGGGAACTCTTTATTTTAAAAATACAGCCGTTTATGGTATCAGTAAATTTCGTATACTCTACGTGAATGCAGAAATTGGAGAAATGGAGGTAAAACATAATTTATTTTAACATATATAAAAAGGGACACAAAAACTATATTATATATATATATATGTGCCGCATAAGTGATATTCTGTATAGTGATAAGTAATATTAATTTATATTTAAAAAATAATTTATAATAGATAATATATTCTAGGCTAGTGGAACAGCTACTGACTGTTAACGCGTTTGGTAGCGGGTTCCATCCCCGGGTAATGATTATATATTTACAATATTTTAATTTCTCTTTGGTAACTAAATTCGCAATTATTCCAGGTGTATGCAGGCTTGGCTATCGACAAGCTACAGGCCAGAGGAAATTACACGATGTCAACTTGGATAAACAGAGTTCAAGGACCTTTCACTGTCGACATCACTGGCATCAAGATAACAGCTAAAGGTAATCTGGGAGTTGAACGTGACGGAAAGCTAAGAGCTCAGGACATCGTTATTGATATTGCCTTCAGTACTATAGCAATGAACTTTGAAAACGCTGGCTTTTTTGGTAGCATGTTACAAGGGGTTGTCAATTCCATTGGAACGTTCTTATTTGATTCCATCAAACCGTACATTCTCAAAGAAGCATACTCCAAAGCAAGGGAAGAAATTAACAAGAAACTCGACGAGTTTGCAGGAGATATGCAGTTCCCAAATTCTATATCACCTTTAGATATGGTTATTGCAGACGTAAGGAAAAAAGTTCGCGAGATGGAAATGGATCCTTACAAGATTAACGATTATAACACAACGGCAAGTATATTTACCGTTTCGTTGACTCACACTTGGGTGACAGGTATATCGTCCTTTCAACGTGTAGGTAATATAACTTTGAAAATGGAAAATAACACTGTAATAGCGGATTTTGATATTGGTACTCAGAAGCTTGAGGGAACAACTCAATGGGATATTGTTGCAATTAGCGGCCTGCTTTCTAGAGCTGGTAGAGCTTCCTTTTCAGTGGAATATATCAGCGGAAGAATAATACTTGCGCAACCCCTAGACACCAGAAAAAAACTTCAATTTAGAGACCTCGATCTAGAAGTTGGAAACATTCAAGTACGATTTGACGGTGCTGGCACATTAGATTATATTGTCGAATTTGCTGTAAATATTTTGCCGAACTTACTTAGATATCAAATTATGGATGCGTTAGAAGGGCCAATCAAAGAAAAAGTCCAGCAGGAGCTAAATAAAATAAATGTTGAAGAAATGATCAGGCAAGAACTACCAAAAATAGACGAAATGCAACAAAGTGGTTTAAAATTATCAGCCCTTCGTGTATCAAGCGATAAAGAAGAACCATATGACGAAGACGAATTCTTTAATTTTTAGAACAGTCTATCATAGATAGAAAAAATCTATTAAGTTTTGTTTTATTACTTCTTTGTGCCTTTGGTGAAATTCTGATTTTAGATATAATGTAACACGTTGTATATTGTTTTTTTTAAATATTAAATACAAACCTTACAATATCAATTTAACAAATTCGAATCATAAATATATAGACGAGTTTCTGTGATATAGTTTCAATATTAAATTTGTAAATAATTTGTAACTGATATAAAATATATACTAGACTTTTTTGGCATTCATTTTAATGTTATTTTTAGTTCCATAGCGCTACCAAGAAAGTAAAAAAATGCATTTTGTTTGTAAAAATGTCAAAATTAATTCATCTGAGAAGTACGAAACTAAACATTCAAACAAAAATACATATTATGTAGATCATACATAATATTTTGCGGGGTTCATAGTATTTAATTCGTAAATCTTGTCTTGTATAAGAGAAAAAAAAAATCATATTTCTGTGGTAAATAAAATTAAATTATTTATAACCAGTATAATAATACTGTATAATATACCCATTAAACTCATTACAATTCACCTACGTTACTGAGTCCTCTTAGAAAAATTATAGGAAAATAATAGACTTAAAACATAATATAAGATTCTTAACACGTTACATTTTTGCCGTGTGATAGAGCTTCGGAAAGTCGGTTACTGTCAAACCGGTAAGTAACGGTTAGTCTTGAGATTCGTAGCTTTGATTTGGGCTCAGAATTATTTTTATCTTTATCCGGTTATGCCTTATTGTAGTCTTATTTATTTATTTTATTTTTATTTTATTAATTTTTATTATATTTATTTTATTTTTATTTTATTAATACTTAAGCTAGATCTTGTATGAAAAGGGTACTTGTTTATTCGAGGCGGCTTTTTAAAACCGCATATTTTAATAACTAATACATTCGAGCTTATATAGTGAATGATATAAAAAAATAAATTTAAAATGAATTGATATATAAAAACTTCGAATTAAAATCATATTATTATTATTAATTTAAACCATTTCATGGTCAATAAATATCATAAATAATAAATAATGTATACAGATAAAAGACCTAATGATAGTCGATCTAAGCAAAAATAATCGAACTGGCTTTACCTGCGAACCTGGCTTTGCCTAGAATGGAAAGTGGAAGATCAGTTGAAGACTGCAAACTCGCGAACACATAGCTTCCAAAGGCTGTGCACGGCAGACGTTTGCGCGGGAATTAAAAAAAATAAGAATTCAATATTTATTATCTTTAGCTCACATTTAAATTTCGAATAGCGGGAAAAAATATTTTAAGGTTTTTATTATTCAAGATGGAGAGATATCAAGTTTTACTTCTCGTTTTTATTGCCGTACTTGCGCCGAGCTCTTCAAATTCAAGTAAGTTGATCTTTATATGAAAGTAGACAGACAAGTGCTATACTTTGTTTTAAACTGAACACATCATATGCACCTTGCTTTATAAATGCAAATTGATTATAAATGGATATCGAACCTGTGATACGTGTAATTCATTTAAGGACGTTGACCCGCCTTGATCGTTACTGTGCTTCAGTTTTTACCTTCCTGCGATAATCTTCACAGAAATTCCGATATAATAATAATTATTAATATATTTAGTGTTATATTTTTAATCAATATTTAAAGTCTTGAGTCATGAATCTCAAATTAAAATATACTAAAGCAAATATTTAACATAAGAATGGCATATATATTTTTAATTTTGTGTATATTGAGTTATGAATTAAGGAGACTAAGAAAAAGTATAAAAAAAATAATAGCGATCGCTTTCTATTATTTATTATT
This sequence comes from Podotricha telesiphe, assembly GCA_038994665.1. Classification (NCBI taxonomy): domain Eukaryota; kingdom Metazoa; phylum Arthropoda; class Insecta; order Lepidoptera; family Nymphalidae; genus Podotricha; species Podotricha telesiphe. The sequence continues at coordinate 10,375 of JAOYRR010000049.1, forward strand.
TTAAATAGATAAAGGTCTATTTAATGATTTTTATTTAATAATATTAAATTAAGTTATTTATAAAACAGTACTTTAATATATTAATATGCGGTCTCGAGCTGTCAAAAAAACGAACTTATTTTTTAAAAATGGTGTACCAACATTTAAATGTATTTATTTCATCCGTTCAATTTTTTATTTTGCTATTAAATGATGTAGGCATAATGCAAGTAATTTTTACCTAATATTTATCTATCTACAGCTTATATTAAAGATTTTTAATAAGTATATTTAAAAAAAAAGGATTTAACCGTGCCCTTATTTTTTCATTAATTAACAACAACTTAATTAACAAGACAACAATTACTGTAGTTATTTATTATAATATTTCATTGAAAATTTATACTACAAGCAGGAAAATGTATAGATGTTCTACTTTTAAAATACAGATATCCTTCTAGTTTCCAAAATAATCAACGAACACTTTCTTGGCATTAAATCTCTTATTAGGATGAAATATAATTTTAGGTTAACATTAAATACTTATTAAGTTTAGCAAATAATTGCAATTCTTTTTTGTAGTTTCATTGTAATTTTTCTAAGGTACTTAGGGCTCAATAATTAAAAAAAATAACGTTATGTAAATTCATTTTTATATTGTACTCGTGGCTTCGCCCGCGTAGTACTAACTTTAACCAGAACCGAAGCAGTTTCGTATTTTCATTTTTCTTTTAGTTAAACCATGAAATTCCCGAAAAACTAAAAAAAATGGGAGAAAGAATTAGCCGCCTATGTTCATTCCAAGATCCTCAATCCAAAGTTACAATCGCTTCAATGTTATGGCAGTGATGACGTAACAGATAGAGAGACAGACAGACGTACTTTCGCATTTATAATATTAGTATAGTAAGTACGATACGGATACGGATCTCAAACAATATGAAGTGAACAAAGACTTTGATATATAATCAATATATGATATGAAGAGACATGTATGTATATAGTAAAACTATCACTCTTCTTAAGCTTTTTTAAGCATTTCGATTGATCCATGGAAAACACTTGAGGCTACAAACACAATATAATGTACTTAAAAAATAAAGCCATCATAGCACAGTGGGACAGATTCGGGCTGTAAAGGCGATAGATTGCGAGTTCTATTCCCACTCGGGAATGGCAAACGTGAAGCTGTAAAAGAAAATAGATTGTAATTGATATTTGTACATATATACAATATTTTTTTGTATTTGAATTGCATGTGTTTTTGACAATTTATAATTTAGAAAAAATTAAGAAATAATTGTCTAGGAATACTGTAATTAGCGTGAGCTGTATTAATAGCCCCAAGTTACATGAATCCTCTTATAAACATACTGAAACATTTAAAAAAAAGTATATTTTAAAAGCGAAACAAGGCGTAAAACTATTATGCCAATATTTTTAAATATGTGAGCGAATAATATTTAATGAATATTAAAGAACAATTTTGAACAAATGTGAAAGTGTCTATGACTCTCACAGTCACTACCGCACGTTGCAAATTTAAATACTTTCTTTGGTACAAGTAGCTTCCTCATGCTTCGTTTATATCATACTTTGTCACTGTCACGTTTATTTGTCACCTGCAAATTTATTAAAAGAAAATTCAACTTAATAATATTAACAAGAAAATTCTTTTCCCTTTTATGTTTTTTCTTAGAATACGTCTCAAAATATTTGTATTTAAATAATTGTAATATTGTATTGTATTTATTATGAAACCCAAAGATTTTATTATATGCCACGGGTTTTATATTAGCTTGTTCAACATGTAATTATATAATATAGTTCTATGGTTATATATACTATGTACGCTTACATTAAAGACCTTATATAATTCGCTTGTATACAGTACGATATGCAATTTTCACCCTCATTTTAAATGAAAAGATTTACGGAAGGAATAATGTAACATACTCGTACACTAGTCAAGTAACATAGGTAATATATTTAACATTGAGCTATCTAAAAAATTACAGACAAAAGGCCAACAAAAAATTAAAAAAAAACGAAAAGTATTTAACATTTAATAAACAAAAACCAGCGAAGTTGTAAGGTTAGTAATATCTATATAACTAAGCTAAACAAGTAATTAATGGTTTCAGGTTAATTGGTTAAGGATTTCTTATTTGATCTAAGATCTAATAAAATGGAAAATCTTAATCTATGCTATTAAGTGGTTGGCTTAGACCCAAATTTGTTCTCGAGAACTTTGTTTTAAAAAGTAATCAAATTTTAGTACAATCTATATTGCCAAGTAAGGAAAGGACAAATTAGTGACTCAAAAACTCCCTCCCTTCTATCCGATGACAATACAATATTTTCATAATACGAACGGCCAAAACGACTAGGACAACGTGTAAAATTCTGTAAAGAATATTTTTTTAACATTAAAATAAACTATTATTAGCATATACCTACGTTGTCTTGACGATGCAACTTTTTGTAATTTAGCTTTTTTAAGTTGCCCTATAAAAATGATCTGTGGAAGAAATCTACTAATTGAATTTTAAGCCTGTTTATCCAACTACTTTACGTACACAAGTTCACTTTAAATGTTAATGCATGGATAGTTAAATGCCATCATTATAAAGCCAATTAGTGACTTCCAAAATACGCTTATAAACAAAAAGATGTTTCTGTGGACAAATAATGTAAATGTGTCTTGTAGCAAGCTATAGACCGTGTCTTGTAGCAAGCTATAGACCATCGTGGCACAGTAGGACAGTGTCTGACTTAAACGTTATGATTGAGGGTTTGATCCCTACTCGAAAGAATAAATATTTAAATTATTTTTATTTCCGTTTCCACGCTCTGGTTCCGCACTCAACACGCTATGTCTCAAAAACAGGGGCAATTCGAAAGACGGAGTGTTTTGGTATCTTATAGGCTCTCTCAGCTTTTTAAGCAAATTAACGGAGTTTTAAAATACCCAGCAGTCACTTGTGACTTAAATTAATAATCACACATCCTTGTCATAAATCTTAACACGAGCTAAGTTATGATTAATCTTTGAAACTAAATCAAGCACGAAGGTCGCATACTAATACAATTATACTTTACTTCACGAGGTGTTCTAAAATATTGCCCTGCATTGCACACTACGCCGCATGCAAATTACTTAAACTACGTGAATGGAATATCATAACGATATGTATCGAACATAGTTACAAAAATAGTAATACTAAATATATAAATTATATTCTTTTTAAATTAGATTAATATAAATTTAGTGCAGATTTATAAATTAATATTTTTAAATTATTATTTACACATTTAGCATTTGATAAACATTTTTTAAAAGTATAAAAATCTGCGTACTCGAACCCGCGCCTTTTGAAAACAGTCTAAGCGACCACTTTTATATCCAATTACGTCGAAATTCTTATACGCTGATTACAATTTGTTTTATCGTTAGCTCTATAGAGAGATTTTTATACATATTTCAGCTATTCAAAAATTATTTCTAAGAACAAGCGTGGGGCCAGAGAGTATGCTATTATTGGAACATTTTCAATAATTCGGGGTTTGAACAAATTTGTCAAAATATCTCTACAGATATTCTAACAATAAAAATAAGTTGTAAAAAGCATATAAGATATTAATATTTATTTAATACACATCATTATAGTATGTTTGGGACCAAAATCTCTTTTTTGATTTTTAACTTAATAATTGAAAAAAGCTTAATATGAAAACTAATCATGCACCGTGTATATCATCAATAAAGAAGGCAGGAACTCCAAATATTGAGATCGAGATTATAATAATTCCATTATTCAACGAGTCATATTTTGAAATTGTGAATGAATTTTGATTAAAAATAATATTAAGTTTGTAATGTAAATATGTTAGTAGTAAGTTTATATAAGAAATTTATTAGTAACTAGCGACCCGCTCGCGGCTTTGCCTGCGTAAACTACATTACTGTTTAGTTATGTAGTTTTTCGCACGCGTTCTCACTTAAATCTCAAAATTTGCTTAAATTTGTAATGTAAATAATTGTAACCTTTTTATTTAAAACCGATTGAAATGAAATAAACAATAAATGGTAGGGGAAGTTTACCACAATATTGAAATTGCATTTAAATCAATTAAGCTATTTCCGCTCGAGGGAAAGATTATATTTAAATTATTTTAATTTCTCCGCTTCAGAGAAGACAATTTGCAGCGTTGAGTTCTGCCACTTAACACACAATATCTCAAATTTAGGTGGAACGTGGAGTGGAGTGTTTTGAACTATCTCTATGACAACCCTGGTATGCGTGAAGGTGAATTTTATGTAATACTTTTATCCAAGAATTTTAATTAAGATTAATACATATCAACCAAAGTGTCAAAACACTCCGCACTTATCGTTCAAAAAAGATTCTCATGCAAAACTGTAATCAACTATATTTATATATATCAGTATTTGCTATAGTAATGCGAGTTACATACACAAGGTTATTGATAAAATAAAATAATATTCAAACATAACCACAATTAGATTGAGAACAACATTTAATTAAGTGCCGGGGCCGGGGGCTATTAAACGGTATTATTGCGATCGAATGTTTCGCGGACAAGGTCTGTCATAAGGTCATCAACCTGTGCCAGCTGATCGACTGCTTTTTATTACTGAACTAGATTGATAGCGATTATTAAAATGATAACTAAGAAAATGGAGTTCGCGTACTTTTTTTCATATTTGTTTTAATAAGAGTATAAAAAATTTGACAAAGCGGTATGTGCAACGCATGGCTTAGCGGTCAGAGCGCCTGAACGGTTTTCAAAAGACGCGGTTTCAAATCCCGCTGCGTTCAAATTTTTGTACTTTTTCTAAATATATGTTTTTCAATTTCCTAAGTGGGTGAATAACACTATAACACAACAAATGTTAAAGATCTATTATAGTCCTACACCATTTTTTGAAATCAATTATACCCTAAAGCCTATCCAGGCTTAAAAGATATTCAACAAAAAAAAGTTACATTCAAATCGGTCCAGTAACTACGAAGATGTGGGACAGACAAACATTTAAAAAATCATAGATTCGTGTTATATTACTGTGTATATATCCCCTGTATTGTTTTTTCGTTTTTTACTGTCTTATTATAGTATAGATAAATAAAAGAAGCAATTGGTATTTCAAAACGATGCCTCCACAGCAAAATAATATTCATAATATTACGAGCATGGTCTTACCTGATACGGTTAGTGCAAGTAAAAAAAAAATTAAAAGGTGTAAAAAAAAAAGGAAGTCTAATTATTGAGTTCGTAATCTAACACTGTTTTCACATACGCTACGCAATAATCGAGAGTATGGACCATTGTAAAGAAATCTTCCCGCCAATAGCCGAAGGTTAGTATTGTTTTGCATCAACACCATTGTTTTCACTGCAGCTGTCGAGTGACGAGTACCGTTATATTCGCTGACTAGCATAATAAGTGCCGCAAGCGAAGAAAGCTGGACACGTGTGAAGATATAAAATATTTAATATTGTAATTAAATTCTCATATACAAAATATCTAACTAAAATATTTTGATATCACTTTTCGTGAAGGAAAAATTTGTACATATAATTACGGATATTATGTGAACGGAGGACTTCGGAAGGACTTTAGCAAGTTGATTATTTTATAATAATGCATTTGAAATTCATTAAAAAAAAAAACAAAAAATAGTTTAGTGTGCCATATGTACTGTACACATGCTACGCGTCAACGAGTCTAGTAGTTAGGAGTATGACGTAGGTTTTTCGTTCAATTAGTGTTTTTTTTTTATTTGTGTAAACAACAGTAGGATAACATACGTACAGTGCAACAGAATGGACAAGTTTTTTGAACGTGCCAGGACGCGTTGCTGCAATGTCGATAGTATATAAGTTTTTATTATAGCAGTAAACCATTCTGAATAATGGAGATCGTTTACCAGTATGTGTGCGTCTTAAGTTAGAAATATATTTATTTTATATGTATTGTATTATATGATGAGGTTATAAGGAATATACGTATAGGTCAACATTCTGATTAGAGAAAATATTATATTACAACGAATAGTATTTCCGTCAGACATAGTCCTGTCTTGGCTATGAATAATCGATTCGAACGTTTGTAAAAACCGTTCTATTTTCTGTAAGTTTCTAGAAAGTATTAGGAAACTTATAAAAAATATATAAATGAAATCTATATGATTGTTCTCACGTTATAGCGTAACCAATGGAAAATAGGGATTGATTTTTATATATATATATATATATATATAGATAATAGATTGGCAGGTGTATTCAATATGTTCACAAGCACATCGACGTTTCATTTCCCCATACAATATCCACAATGGACGGAAATTGAAGATTGAAGTAATATTTCCTACAGATTCTCGATAGCTACGCCGTTAAATGCAAATTAAACTTAAACATAACAGGATAAAGCTTTTAAAATTTTATTATATTGTATTAGTCTTGCAAAAAGAATTGTTTGATTATGTTTATTGCGACTTTCACTAACATTTAATATATTACCTTTTTTAAAAGTAACTGCTGCGGATATTTTTAAAATAAAATATGACAGCTTTGAAATTCTTCACGCTTTTGCATAGCAGGGTAGGCAGAGAAAACTTAATGTCAAGACACTTCGTTCTCTTATTTCCGTATGAAATTAAATTGCGTTTTGAGTTGCGGATCTAAACACCGCGCTTTGACATAACAGAACGAAGAAATGAAAGTATAGAAATATAAACATTACCTCAAGTGAAGATTGAACCCACAATAATACGTGTGTATAATTTTAACCTCCAACCACAGTTAAGGCATTTAGTACTCAGCACCTTATATATAATATACTATTTATAATAGTAATTTAATTAATGCGCCCTTTACAGCTGTAGATGGCATTTCCCATTTAATTCAGTTATCGGTTAAATTTGGCAGATACAAAGACATAGGGAGTGTTGAATGATAGAAAAAAATTATAATAAATAAAATGTGTATAATCAGACTCCTAAGCGGAGGAGAGCCCACAACCATTACGTTTTGAGCTAGGTACTTAAAGCTTTGGCATATCAATTTATTAATATATTAAATATAATAATAGTCGATGACATTGACTCCTACAAAATATAACACCGTTAGGTTGTAATAATGGTTGTAATTTACTTTATGGAAGTCATAAAAAAAGTATATACGCAATATTTATTTCCATACAACATTATCAAAAAGCCACACCCTATTATCACCCTTTCCCATCACCCTTTCGATGGGTGTATATATATATACCCATCGAAAGTAAATGTCCTTTGGCAATTATAAAAATTACAAAATGCTTACAATACTAGAATATTATTTCAACTTATTACTTATTATACCTTAGTACTTAGTTGAATTGCTTGATTTTTTTTTGACAGCTTCACACTTTTTGAAATGAATCAATTTTTATATATTTTTGGTATTCGAAAATACATTTTCGAATCCGTTTCGAACGTTTCGAACACTTTAAAGAAGTCCGTTCGGTTCATGCTTTTTGCGCACAGCACGGTAGCCGGAGAGAACCTAGGGTCAATACACTCCGTTCTCCACTTTCCACCAGAAATCGAGACACGGCGGCAATAGTGGAACTCAGTGATTGGAGGTACCAGAGCGGAGTAATGATTTTTTTTTAAGTATAATTCCTCTGAGTGGGAATAGATACCACAACCATTCACGTTTGAAGGCAAACGCTCTCCTACTGCGCCATAACGGCCTCTTTTTAACTTGAATTATTTAAATATAGCTTTAGTTAATTTTGCTTTATTTTTAATATTATTTTCGTTTCAGATATATTCGGGGGTCACTGCTCGAAAAATGACGAAGAAGTTGATGCATGCTTGTTAAAAAGCTTTAATAATTTCATTGAACATCTTAAAAGCGGAATACCTGAATTAGACATTGAACAGGTATAATTCTGAAATTGATTTTATTAAAATAATAAAACGGGATATTTTAATAACCTTTTAAAAATAAGGTTGACGTTTATTACTTTTATATCCGTTGCTCTGTAAAATTATAAATGAATGAAATTAAATTGTGGGCTCGATCCTCACTCTGAGGTTCAGAGAACTATGTTTAAGTTATTTTCATTTCTTCGGTCTAGTACAAAATAAAGGGCGGTGTTGAGTTCCGCCACTCAACACGCAATGTCTCGAATTAGACGGAAAGTGGAGAATGGATGGAGTGGAGTATCTTAACACTAGGTTCTCTCTGAATAATATGCGGGATAAAATATGAAGATGCAAAAAAAATGAAGTTGTAAAAAATTGAATAAAATATAATAATATAAATCTGATATAAAAGCTAACATATATAATAAGACAAGAGCTGCAAATTTTGATTAAGCTATATTAATATATAGCTTTGATATATTCACAGGTAATTAATTCATTTTTATATTATGGAAAGTCATGTTTCATAATTGCAGTCGGACTCAATACTAATAGATGAGCTGTCGATCGCTCTCGGCGGCGGTCCAGACGGTTACAAAGCGACGTTCAAAGACATCAACGCGAGCGGCGTGGACGACGTCACCATCACGAACGTTAGGTAAATATTATATGATTTCAAATCTATATATAAATTGAGGAGTACTGTAATACAATAGTATTCCGAATCGTAAACTTATACTTTAAGCAATATTTTTTAATATAGGCTGAGCTTCTGAAAGTGAACATTTTTTTATATTTTATTGTATTATATAGCTGTGTGGAAATTGTTGACGAATGACATAATGTTAATGTTGATTTGGACCTGTACTTAATAATCAAACAGTCAATAAGTAATTCTAGTATCACCAATACGCGAGATCTAATCGATACAACGGTCAAAGTTTAAAATTTCTGTCTTTTTATATCATGAGTGTAAAAGCATATTTAAAAAATATATATATATCTGTTTATCTACAGCAGGCTTTAGACTGCTAAAGTCTCGGTTTATTTCCAGTTAGCAAATTAATTAGTCGGTCTTTTATTGGTTTATCTACCAATAAGGTTTAACATATGATATGGCAATGAACAGATCCTATTATAAGGTTTTTTTTTTATATACAACTTTGGAAATATCTTGTACAGCAGTACTATTTATTGAAATAATAGAAGCATCATGTGAAATAATTAAACATTTCTTTATATGATATTTTGCTTTGGATATTTGATCCTTGTAAATGTATGTACACCACAGTTAAAGTAGCAATTAAATATACTTATAAACGTTTTAAACTCAAATATAATAAAGATCCAGCTATGCCATGAAATTTGGTATGTAGGAATGTAAAGGCATAAACGTATAATTTATTTTCGTCGCGTACGTGACAGCTCACACCGCACACGGGACGACTGACCGAGCCTCGCCGTCGTATCACAAAGCCTTTGATTATTTGCGGTCATCTCTTACCTTTCGCTGTGGACTGAGGAGTTGAAACATGTATGGAATATTCTAAAATTCATACTCAGTAGAGTTTTTATTTTTACTTAATTTATAACAAGTTCTTTAGAAAAAAATAATACTAATGTTCTCTTATCTTATCTCGAGTATTTAACGGCACGGTAGACCAAATCTTATGATAATCAATATCAAATAATTTATTATCAAAATAAGAAGCTATATGTTTTATTTTTCGAAAGTGAAAATTTACCACCAGGTCACTAAAGTTAACCTCAGACTTAAGAAGAATCTGGGCATGTAACACAATTAGGAATTAGTGATAATGATACCTTTAAAATAGACTGGACCGAATTTCTCATTCCCAAAGCGGATTATGATTTATAAAATCTTTTAATAATTTACTTCTTCATTTTTCGCCCATATCAGAGAAATTGGTTGGTGGGCGAAGAAACCAAACGCTAAACTTTACATAAACAAACAGGCAACGGGACAAACGATATTATACTTGAAATATAAACATTCTCTCGAGCTTAAATCGAACTATAGAAAACTGATGTGTAAAAGTTTTCTATATATGAAGCTCAAAGCAAAGTGTTCAAAAACCTTTCTAAAATTACATTTTTACAGTATATAAAAACAAATAACAAATTATATATTCATTTTATTTAAATTCAAACATAGGTGAATCACAAAACAAGTCATTGTTAACTTTGTGGTCAAGAGTAACAGCAAATATACATCCTCGCCATACTCGTTAGGACCTTCACCTTCAAATACCTTTTACCATATTAATTTATTCAGAGAAATGTAAATATCTACTTGACATCCAAAACCCTCTTAATCCTTTGTAAGCATATTGTTTTATCAAATATCTTTAAAAGATATATTATTTTCAAGTTATATTGCATTATTTTCAAAAAACTTTTAAATCTTATTTATATAATAGTTTCCGAAAAAGTATTTCTGATTCTAGTATAGTATTACTATGTAGATGTGTTTAGGTATTTTATTGACTTGACCATTACTTTTCTGTCTTTATTTATTTTTATTAGGTACTCCATTCACAGTCATCAACTACGTCAATTTTATAAACAACAAATAAAAAAAAAATAGCAGCTTTACTCTATTCCCGCATAGCATGATAAAAAGAGAACCTAGTGTCAAGACACCCCGTTATCCACTTTGCGCCCGAAATCGAGACATTACGTATTGAGTGGCGGAACTCATCGCCGTGCTTTGTCCAGTTCAGGTACCAGAGCGGAGATATAAAAATATGGTAAATATAATTTTTCCATGAGTGGGAATCGAATCTACAAACCAATTTACGGTCAGACGTCACACTACGCCACGAATGCCTCTGAAATCGTTAATTTGAACAAATTGAACAAGATTTGATGTGATTCTATTAATATTAACATGACAGTGATAAACATTTCCTGTATCCTCTGAAATAATTTAATTCGTTGTAATTCGCATTCTCAAATTTAATTATGTTTATGTAAATTGAGCCAGTTTCCGAATAGGTCAATGATCCTTTAGAGCCAATTCTCGTAAGAGTACTAAAAACATGAGAAATCACATATTATAAATAAGCTTGAAATATCAATGCTCTATAGTAGCTTATTTGTGGTATGCCGTAATTGTATATGTGAAGATGGTGGTTTCAATTTTTCTACTGCAAATTCTTTTCTAATTTTACAAATTGCTGCGACAGGTCTTGCTTACGCCACTATATAATATCTCATAAATAGGCAAAGAGATGAGAACGAATGCATAAAGAGCAATCAAAATCAAATAATTCTTTATTATATAATAATATTCAATCAAAATATGTTATTACTAGTACTTTCAAATCGACAATTAACATAAAAACGTTAGTATCGTCAGGCTACCACAGGCTCGAAAGGCAATCAAAATTTAATAATTAAAACGGTTTTAAATAATTTGAATATCAATTGCTTTATAGATACTGAAAATATGAATCTTTTTTTGACATTAAACCTTGAATGAAATAATTACAAAGCTCAAATAAGTGAACTTTCTATACTTTCCTCTCGTCGTCATCGTCCAGGTCAGATCTAGACACGTATCAGTTCCAACTGACGCTGTCGATCCCGCACATCAGCGCGACGGCGCGATACCGCTCCTCGGGCTTGCTGCTTCTAGTACGCGCGTCCGGCGGCGGAGAATATTGGGGCGAATACGGTGAGTTTATCGAATGTAATATTTTTTATTTAAGATTTTATTACATTTGTCTTATTTTTATTTATTTAACAGGTCAGTAAAAATAAGCTCACTTGAATATTAGAGTGCTATGAACTACCACTCAATATGCAATGTCTCAAGTTTAGGCGAAAGGTATAAAACGTAGTGTCTTGACACAAGGTACTGTCTGCCTCTGTTATGTTGAAAAAGTGTAAAAGTATTTTTTTTTTTAATATTACTATATAGTAATTTACGAGTATATACTCGTAAATATGTAAATTGCAATCGCAATATTATACTGCAAGTCCACTAAGTTGGCATACTTTAATCCTTACCCCTTAGTAAGTTGTAGGTAGGTGTATACTGTATATAGCATAGCAGTGTATTCAGAGAGAACCTAGTGTCAAGACACTCCATCCTCCACTTTCCCGCTGAAGTCGAAACATTGTATATTAATTGTGTTAATGTTTAAAATTATGTTCTGAGTATTTCTTTATATTCTTTTGGTTTGATGATAAATTCAAACCAAAAGAATATAAAGAAATTCTATCTTCATATCAAATACTACAATTTGACACGGAGATGTGAACATCACTTAAAATAAATTATTTTTTATTATGTTTTGTCTTATAAAACTTAAAAAATATACAACTACAAGAATACATCTTTAACATAATTTATATCCCACTATTCAGAGCATGTGAAAGCTAAAGTGTACTTCCGCGGGGAGCCTTACGTCCGCAAGAACAAGACCTACCTCAAGCTGAAGCAGCTCAAACTGGACTTCTCCGTCAAGGACATTAAGATGGGCGTCGAGAACCTGCAAAACAGCAACAGCGTGCTACGTATGTATATTTTTTATATTTATTTTACAACATAATTTAGGCGGCAAAAGTGTTTATCGGTATTGCAAAAGTTATAACGATATTTTTAACACATATTTTGGTATTTTCAATTTAAAAATAAGGTAAGTATGCAATGATCAAATAATACTATTTTTAATGAAATAGGTGAAAATGTCATGAAATTTCTTTTCCGTGTTTCTTTGCTATGATTTTTTCTTAGAATAGTAAAAAATGACAGTTGATATAAAGCGTTAATATCGTAATATCTTATTTTATTAATTAAATATTTTTTTTTCCAGTAACAATAAAAAATATATAAAATTACATTGCAATTATGAAAGTAAAAATGTATAGTAAGTGTACATAACGTGTTAGATATATAACGAGTTGCAACTAAACAAGTAGGTACCTAGTTATATTGTTATAACAAAAAATAATTATTAACAAACTTTTATTACCTTTATTATCTTCATATCTTCGCTTGTCCTATCATTATCAATGTAAGAAACAAGAAATCAGCTTGAAAATTTGCACACGTGTCCCATGACAATACAATTTTGTCTTGAACCTGATATCCTTGTCAAAACGGGCAAAATAGCGAACATCGTTTGTGTTATTTAAATTTCCTTTTTTTAAACTAATTCGTTCCGTAATTTGATGAGAAAATAATTAATAATAATTGCGAAATTGCAAAAAATAGAAGTATTTCAAAATGTTAATAACTCCATTTGCCTATTCCTAAGCTTAAGTTAGTCAGAGAGAACCTCTAGTGTCAAGACAGTCCTTCTCCACCTTCCGCCCAACATCAAGATATTGCGTGTTGAACGGCGAAACTCAACGCCGCGTTTTATCTTACCGCGCGTTATTTCATCAGCATTTTTTATTGATATTGTAAATTAATATTACAGAGGCAGCATTAAATCTATTTATCAACACGAACTCGCAGGAGCTCCTCAAAGAAATGAAACCTCAACTAAAGAGAGATCTCGCTGAGAAAATGTCCAGATTCCTCGACAGGATCCTAGAAAAAGTCCCTTATGGCGACTGGATCGTGGAATGAACATACTTACTTATTGACAAATAAAAATGTAATAATAATAAATTATTTTAATTACAAAAATAAAATGAAAAGCTATTTTCACAATTAAATTAAAGATAATAATCGACTTTCAAAAATTATTATTTTTCATATAAATATATTTTATATTGTGTTAGATTATGATTTTTTAAAATTAGAACACTTTAAATTCTATTTCGTAAATGTATTTATCCTGTCTTAGAACTTACTGTAGAGAGGTAAACAAATGTATTTTTTTATCTTTTAGTGATTAGATTAGGCACTGACTGGTCGTTTTTTATATATTTTTTATTATATAAGACAAAAAACATTAAAAGGTTAATTATAAATAGGTAATTTATACGTATAAAATCTGTTGAGGAAAAAACTATTCTTTTCATCGAGTATAATATTTGATACTGTAATTTTAATTAATTGTAAGAACTAATAATAATAATAATACTTTAAATATATGGTCTTTTTATTTATCTTTTACAAATACTTTTTTGTGTGAAATTATAAAATACTAAATTGCACAAATCATATTTTATAAATTTAGATGCCAAGATTACTAAAGAAATTCAGTGAAGACTCGATTATTCGAATCTCAGTTATACGGATTCACGACTCCAAATAAAATATGAGTTCCACTACCATTTTGAAAATCATTTGCTTTAAAGTGATGAATTTATTATATATTTGACTTATGACTTATGGATTATTTATTAACTTGTTAATTAACGACTATATAAATAAATAATACATATGGTTATGTTTATTATTTACACTTAACGCATTATCCCCGCATAGCAGTGTGGGCAGAGAGATGATGGCACTATATTCTCGGCTTTCCGCCCGAAGTTGAGACATTTTATGTTGAGTGGCGGAACTCAAATCCGCGTATATTTTTAATATTTTAAAATATAGTTATTCCCCGTATCTCATTTACAGTCAGTCGCTGTCCCATTGCGAGACTTCTATTTTTATGCTTTTATATCAAAATCAGAAATTTGTATAAAAAGACAATTTTAAGGAAAGTACTTTAAGTGCTAGCCCATGCTTCTTAAACCTGTGTTTTATATAGTACTAGGAGTCACACATACAAAAAATCTAATGAACATTTCAGGCTCTGGCCTTTTATTAAACAATTCGTTATATCAACCATTTTATTTTCGTTAAAAAAGGATATGAAAGTAAATAATTTCTATTCCATTTTTAAATTTACGTATATTTATTGTTTGTCATTTGGGGACGACGTACTTGAATGACAATAAGCAATGGTCGTTAGTTCAAATTCAACTTAATATTTTTTTTTTCTTTAAAAAAACAGCAAAGGCAAAATCAAGTATTTTTATTCAAAATAAGAAGTTACATGCTTCATTTTTTGAACGTCAAACAATTTCCACCGGTTCACTAAAGTTAATGCCTCAGACCTGAGATGAACCGGCGCAAGAAACTCAGCGGGACTTCCATTGTTTTTTTTTCAAAACAATAGTTTACAGATTTATTAGTGACAATGATACCTTTTAAATAGACTGGGGCGAGCATTTCATTCCCTAGTCGTGTTATCATTTATGAAATCGTTAATTAGGTAATAACATTTAACAGACAAACTACTCGTACTTTTTATAGCTTTTTTAAATTGTGATATAGAACATTTTCGGACGTTTTCTGGGATCCTATTCTAAAAGCGTACACATGGTCACATAAATGAATTACGAGTTCTATACAATCGAGTTACAGGCGCGGTAAGTTCAAGCCTATTTCAAGTATTAATATTATGTACATACATAACATTATCAAATATATATTGAGACGCAACTGTCAATATATTTATTTCCTCAAATTTATGCCTTAAGGATTCTTTCGGATCTAAGTTATAGATTGCGCGAATAGCTCGCGTCTGCAAGACAAAAATCGAATTAATTGCGGCTGCATTACCCAAAAGTATAATGCCATAGGGTGAAAGTAGCTAAAGTAAAGAAGGCGAGCCGTTTCCATGTCAGTTAATAATCTATTTT
This sequence comes from Podotricha telesiphe, assembly GCA_038994665.1. Taxonomy (NCBI): domain Eukaryota; kingdom Metazoa; phylum Arthropoda; class Insecta; order Lepidoptera; family Nymphalidae; genus Podotricha; species Podotricha telesiphe. Next base: position 25,916 of record JAOYRR010000049.1, read on the forward strand.
TTTAACTGCCAAGGCTGCTGAGCTTCATACATTATCGTATTTAGCAGCGTAGGTTGAGGGTAACTGCTACAAATCCATGCAGGAAGGGACTCGCTTCTCTTTTTTCTGTTAGGATTTGTGACATTGAACATTCGCCAATGCGGAAAAATAAAAATAAATAATTAAAATATAATCATTCTCCGAGTGGGGATTGAACCAACAACTTCCGTTTCAGTCAGACGTTGGCCCACAGCTCTATGATGGCCTCAAGTACAAGTACTACCGACAAGTAACATGATGACATAACAATGTAACATAATTGCAGAACTCTAGTGCCTATTTATATAACACATTGCTAAACCAAGGAGGTCTAAATACTGTCCGAAAATGGAAACCTATTAACCTTCATTTATAAAAGTGGCCGCGCTTCATTTAAGATTAAGATAGTCTTCAATAGAAAACAATAATCTAATTCTTTAATAAGATAAAGTTTTAGCCACTGTTATTAACATAATAAAAAAAAACTAAGCATTTCGTGCCTATCCCATTGCATAAAAAGGCTCGGAGCAGTATCAGGTAGTTGCGAGGAAATATAGTCCTTTTAGTATGTCCCATAAAATTAACTTTTAAATGCTATTTATATTTTTGCGGAATAGAAACTTATATATTCCAGATTTTATGCTATATTTAATCTTTAACTCCTAATAACTACTAAACCTAAATTAAATCTAGTTAAGCTACTTTAAAAAGAAATCTTACAAAACAAAATATTATAATTACCGAATTATATAATTTCCGTGGAACACTTACACGAACAATTAGCTCGAGAATCTATTCAAAATGATTTTGTAACTTAATATTTATAAGTTGGTATATAGAGTACAGCAACGCCCTACCGGTGCATTTATTTACATAACTATACGAGATGATAGTGGATTCAATTCCCACTCAGTACAATGCTTAGTCAGTAGTTTTCCCCGTCAAAATTTGGTAAGTGTAGTAAGTAAGTAAGGAATCACCGCCGCCCACGACCCCGTGTAACACCGTTTCTTTGGTAATGGCTTACTAAAAGTGAGTTATTTTATTCAAATTCAAAATGTTTTTTTTGTTTTAACAGATTTCCACAAGCACTTTAAATCGTTGAGTATAATACATCAAGCCGGCAAAAAACTCAACAGTTACTCATTTAAGTTACAAAATTTACAATTTTAATAATACAGTGGTAGCTAACTCCATACACTTTCATCTTACAAAGTAATTTCACTTTTATTCTTAATTAATTTCAGTTAAGGCACAAAATAAAAAATAAAAATACTCGTTTGTATCGTGAATTTTATATAGAAAATGAGAAAAGTTTCAAACGTTTAATAGGGGAAAAAATTAAGATGGGTAGCTTTTAAATTGAATTGAATACTTATAATTTTATATATTTACTTAAAATATGTGTTTTTTGTAAATGGAAACAACTTAGTGTCAAGACCCTCCGTTCTTCACTTTTCGCCTGAAATCAAGACATTTAGCTTTGTCTTATTAGATCGGAGAAAGGAAAATAATTCAAATATTATCATTCCTTCGACTAGGCAACGAAATTACAACCAATCCCGTCAACAGTTAGACGCTAGGATGGCCTCAAATAATGAATAACATATTATTTGCAATTCTTGCTAAACAAAATATAGACAAAACTAACTAAATTCATAATATGTATGTGTTGTTTCTTAATATTATCAATTTTATCAAAGCGAGAATCCAAGCCATCAGTGTAATGTCGCAAGCACTGGTAGGAGGACTTTCGCGGGCCATCGAATTGACAAACTAACATTAACGGACAAGAACTACACTTATACGAACGTTCATAAACTATAATCCTTTCCTTATTTTGTTTTTGGTTCATTATATTAAAGCTTTTAAATATTTATTTAAAATGCGTTACTCAATATTTGCATTTGGTGTTAGTGCTATAGTGTTGTGTTATTTGCAAATATGCAGTTCTGAAAATGAGGCTCTCGAAATAAGTGAGTATTTTTATACATACATATGTATACACAAACATATGGAGATATTTGACAGTGGTATATGAAAATTATAATATAAGATATATAATAATAGATTTTATATTACTATTTAGCGATATTTATAAGAGAAGAAACTCTTTAATATTCCTTGCATTCACCATGCGCATGCCGGACCCATTGCTTTGCAGGAGAGACTTGTCACCCAAGTGCATGCTTAAGCTTATGGGGCCTCTCCTTCACTTAATTGCATAAACGCTTGCCACCACTTTCCGAGCTCCTCTTACAGAAATCGATAATGAAAAATATACTCTTTTGTTAACAAATTTTCTTTTAAATTGTGTAAAATTTTGCAAAATATGGGACTTTATTAAACACAATTAAATTATCGAAAGGTCTTAAAGCCCCATTACCTTATTCATTGCCAGCGACCTGATGTGGGTCAGATTGCAGCTCTTACATAAACTTCAACAAAGCTTTTTGGTGGTTAACTACCGTTTCGTAATCATTATTGCATATGCAATATTAAAGATATTGTAACTTTATCATAAACTTAATAATTGGTGAAGTTAATTTGAATAATTATATTAAAGAAACATATAATAAGTATATATTATTAATAAGCTTAATTCAATAAATAATATATTAGCTGCTATGGTTTTTTGAGATGATTGAGACCGTGGCGCATTGGGACATCTGACAATAAACGCGATTGATTGTGGGATCGGTTCCCACTGGAGGGAATGATTATATCTACACATATAATTTAAAATATATATTCATCTTTCCGCTTTAGAACCTAAGACAAAACGCGACGTAGAGTTCCGCCACTCAACACGCACATGTCTTAATTTCGGGCGGAAAGTGGAGAACGGAGGGTTTTGACACTAGGTTCTCTCTGACTACTGTGCTATGCGGGAAACAACGTAAAGCTGTAAAAAATATTTTTTTGCCCTATTTAGGGTTCAACCTCAACACAAACTCTTCCCAAATGCACCACAATGGTAGCCATTATTACTTTAATTTTACTAGAAACCACCTTTTTTCATATACTTAAATCATACTAATATTTATGAAAATATGTTATAAAAAACACAAAAATGCTTAAAATACATCAACATCGGTTTTATTATTTGCAAAGATGACAGCACGGTAATAAATACTTTTATGACATAAAATTGTATTCATTCATCATTACAACATGGTAAGATAGTAAACAAAGGCACAAAAATGATACAAAACAAACTTAATGTATATTTACAGATGAATTACGTCCCCAACATATTAATGTAACTCGTAAATAAATAATTTGTTGATATACGTAAAGTATTTGTAAATTGTCATAAAAATATAGTTACCTAATAATATTACCGTTTTATGCTTAGTAAATGAAAAAACATTTCAAGAAAACGTATAAAAAATTGAACGTAGCGGTATTCGAACCCGCGTCTCTTGGAAACAAGTCTAAGAGAATCCTGAGTTCGAATCCCGCTGCGTTTAAATTTCTATCTTTTCTAAAAATGTTTTTCAATATCCTAAGTTTATATATCCTTTAAAAATGTTAAGGAGGATTTACGCTTTATCCCTTATAGCAGGGTAACTTAGTGTCAAAACTCTCCATTCTCCACTTTCCGCCCGAGTTCTAAACATTGCGTTTTGAGTTGAGTGCCGGAACTCAACACCGGCCTTTGTCTTGCAAGAGCGAAACGATGAAAATAATTTAAATATAATCGTATCTCCGAGTAGGATGGAATCCACAATAAGTCGTGTTTACATCATTCTCAATAGATTTGAATTTGATAATTTACAAGAAATAAATTAAAATACAGAGCACTCGTAAACTAATATTTAAAAACTACTTACTATTAAATGATGCTATAAATATACGTCTACTTATAATATTACGAAATTAGGTATATTAAATATGATGATTATTGAGGCAATCATGGCAAAGTAGCACAGCGTCTAACTAAGAACGCAATGGTTGTGAATTCGGTACCCACTCGGGGGAATGATTATATTGAAATGATTTAAATTTCTCTACACCGACAAGACGAAGTGTGGAAAGTTCCGCTACTCAACACTCAATGTTCCGAGTTCAGGTGGACAAATAATAAATATTTAATTATACATTACGTCATAATTTTGTACTAAATCAAGGTATCCTTCTCCTGTTTTTCGATTGTAAGCGAGATCATTAGAGCTCATTATATAAACATTTCTTACGTAGCTTATTGATTGTTACATAAGATAAGTAATTTATTTTCTATATAAGTTACAGGAATATGCATAATAATGGATTTTGAATGGGCCTTGGATTTATGTTAATATGTGAAACATGTGTTTATCGCTCAAGAACTATAACTTTTACAAGTTTATTATAAAATTAACTGATTACTAACTTAATATCAGTGAATCTTTTACATAATATTTATGAATCATATTTCTAGTGTAACTACACTACTGGCAACTGGCAGAAGTATCAGTTGGATTAAATATATTGGGAAGCTTCAGCTATATATATATATAAAAAGATAAATCAGACGGTATCAAAGTATAATATACGTTGTACGTAAATATACAAAGTTACATAATATCGTAATAAACGACAAAGATTATTGAGAAAAACCGCAACATCACATTAAAACGATTGATTAGTCGCGATAAATCGAGATTTTCTAACTTATAACCACAAGGTTGATTGTATAATTTGTACCCGGACAGTATTTCACTGCGAATTTTATTTGTATACCAATCGGATTCTATTGATATTAAAATCACTTATATTTACAAATATGTAACGCTTACAAATTTATACATTTTGTTAAGAACTTTACATAGTAGCATTTAATAAATACGAGTATGACGAAAACCGTACAATATATTTTGATGTGATACGTTACTGGCATATAAATTACGAGATATAAGATGTATGTCATAAGATAAAATTATTTCTTTATCATAAATATATATATATATATATATATATATATATATATATATATATATATATATATATATATATATATATATATAGTATCAGGCATATTAGCTACTAAAGTAGATACATAACATTAAAAAACATGTTAATACGTTCTTAGAATAATTGGACGTTCAGTGCAATATACTTAAGCAATTTAAAATAAAAATATTACTGCAACTATATTTAGCTTCATAATCTGATATGCAGAAAAAAACTACCACTGGTGATTTTTTGAATGCGCTGAGTGTAATTGAATGTGTGTGCATTGTAAAGTCTGATTTTATTTTATTTACCTGTAAAAAAAATTAGCAATGAAATCAATGTAAGAACAATTTTTATAATTTTTAATAATGCATAAATTGCATCTGAATTGCTTTTATAAAGCTTGCTTTCTTTCTGACAATCACGAAATCCAAAACGACAATAACTTAATCTTCAAAAAAAAATCTGACATATCGATGGAGACGTTCGAATTTCACTTATAAGCCATTTTAGACATTTGTACATTTTTAACTTTACCATGCTGATGAATGAATTTCTTAAAAGGAATCCAAACTCAGTTTAGACCAATATCTGTTACTGTAATAAACCAATTTTTTTGTCTATAGATCTAATATTCCAAGTTTTATTGTGTTGACTAGTAAAAATTGTTTGAGTACATTAAAGACGTTACGTCTATATCTATAAATAAAACTGTAACTGATCTCTGTCTGTGCATGGAAGATATATGAGAAAAAATATTATTGGAGTTATTAATGTAATAGAACCCAAAAACAATAACTTCTATTAAAAGACATATATTTTTAGAAATCTTTTACCTTTTACCTTTTCTAAATATATGTTTTTCAATTTCCTATGTGCTTCGTATCTTAAATTTTTTTCTGTTTGTCTGTGCGATTGTGCACGTTAATCTCAGAAACTGCTTAATCGATTTATATACCACCCAACCTCAAGGGACTCTTATACGGCAGCGAATGCTGGCCAGTACTGTCTAGGCACGCTTAGGAGCTTCACGTCACGGAAATGAAGATGCTGAGGTGGGTGTGTGGCGTAACACATTAATTCAATGTAGTCTTAGAGCGGACTCTAAGACTACCTTGAATTTGACTCTAAGACTACCTTTTACTACGTCACGGATGACGTAGCGGATAAAATCCAAGAGCGTTGCCTGAGATGGTATGGCCACGTTGCGTGCCTTAGGCCTTGATATATCTGTCCCTGGAGCAAGACACCCCGGACGCCCAAGGAAGCGATGGCTAGATGTCGTAAAACAGAATATGAGAACCAATGGACTAACCACTGAGGATGTCAAAGATCGTGCAAAGTGAAGATTGAGTAGAAAGGCAGACCCTGGCTAGGCCGGGTTTAATGCCAAGAAGAAAAAAAAGCTTACGCAGGCAAAGACGCAAGCGGGTGACTAATCTTTAGTCATTTTAAAGTCAGAATTTAAAGAGAATTAGCGTAAGTCTGACTTTTGTAGTCAGATTTACGCTAATTCTCGCTTAGCCCGATCGAAGTAATAATATTTAAATCCTTTTGACTTCTCCGGTCTGGTAAGTCAAAGTCCTTGAATATATAGGTATAATAGGTCTTGACTCTTGGCTCTCCTCTGTGCTCTACATAAATATATAATATTAATATAATAAAAAAAACATTAAGTAAATGTATGCTTGGCGTTCAGTTAAAAGAAAAGTCTATTGTATCAGTGACAATATATATCTTTCACTACGATATTGGAAATCATCAATTTACACATTTAAATACTAGTCAATTTGGTACGGGTTGATTTTTTGCTTATTCGTTACAACACACCGTCGTGCTATATGTGAAGGTCGGATGAGGAAACATCTGTCGTAACTGATAGATTTGGAAAATATCGATATAAAATGTTTATATATCGCTTTTTAACATATTTGTTTGGGAGATTATTTTTATGTTTTAAAGTGCCAAAGAAAAGAAAATTAGTGATGTTTTAGTTTATACATAATTATTGCATTTTAATTAAATGAAAATTTTCATAGACTTTCATAGATTTTCTGTAGTTACAAAACCCAATATTGAAGATGTTTTTTTTATTATTTTTAAACAGTATAAGGTACTTGCTACACTAATCAGAAATTGTTAAGTGGCGGAATTTAACGCCGCGCTTTGTCCCGTTTGGTGAGGTGGTCAGAACCTAGTATAGAAGACGCTTCGTTCTCCGCAATCAGGACACTGTTCCGCCGAGCGGGGACCGCTGACCCATTGCGTCACGGTGGTGCATATTATATTAATGATATTAATAAACAAGAGTTTTTTTGCATGCAGATGCTGTCCCACACGCCACATTAACTCATTATATTTTGACACTGGACCTGAAAGAATCTTAATTTATAATTTAGACTTTGGATAATTAACATTATATATAACATATATGTTATTTATATTTTACATAACATTTTATATTTCAACAAAATGTATAAATAATGAAATTACAGAAAAAATATTTTCACCGTGCAAGAAGAAATCATCGGACTTCGACGCATGTATTAAGAGAGCTTTCAACAAAGTGAGGCCGTATTTCAAAAAAGGTGAGGAAACCATGTGTTATTTTGCTAAAGTATTATGTGGAACTAACAATGTAATGTACTGTGTCCTTCACAACTCTGGAAAATTACACAAATCACTTTTTTAGGCTTAGTGAGTTGTATTGTGGCAATTACCTTTGATTCTATTAATGTATAAGTAAGGTATACCCTAATATCTACATAGAAAATATTATTTAGGAACATCCACTTATTTCGTAATAAAACGAAACGTTATTTGGAAAGTTTCAACTAAATTTGACAATATATTTAAAAATCTAGAATGCGTTTAATCTTTAATTTTATTATATAAAACTATACACATTCTCTACTTAAACACTCACTCGTAGTAAAAATATTTGTTTTTGTCAGGCATTCCAGAAATGGGTGTGGCGCCCTTCGATCCGCATTTCGCTAAAGAAGTAAAGCAAATTCGCTCACTTTTCGGCATGGGATACACTCTTACATTACGAGACGTGTTCGAGAGGGGCTGGTCGCAATCCACCGTTACAAAATACAAGCAAGTTTTTTAAGTTTCACACATTATCCCCTTGTACAGAAGGTATCTAGTGTTGAAATGCTCCGTTCTCGATTTTTTGCCCAATTTCGAAACAATACATGTTGAGTTGAGAAGTTTTATCCTTCTTGAGTAAGGAAATGAAATTATTTTAAGTTAACTTATGTGGGGGATAGAACCCACAACCACCGCGGCAGTCAATCAATGTTCTACTAAGCCGGTATAGTCTTAAGTAAGTTACCTCACTGTAATTAATGATAATTTTATTTACAGCCCAAAGTAATTTCATTATAATTATTAAAGATGCGTGTACTCATTTGTTAATTGCCTTGACTTGGTTAACTATTTTTTATTATGGTTGTTACAAATTCATAAATTTTGTATATGGTTTATATATGAAAGTATTATAATTCTAAGACTGCTGTCTGTTATTTTTTATGCATAAATAAAAGCTTGGAATCATGTAGCACTAGATGATACAGAGAGCTGCCTTCTCCGTCAAATGCAGGAGATGCGTAAACATGAATATATTTTAACTAAAGCATCTTACAATTTGATTAGAACACCTGATTTTAGGCTTTACATACTAAAAGTTATTGTAAAATCATAATAAAGAGTTTTAATATATAGGACAATATTGTATTTTGAATTGATAAATTCTATTATTTAGGACTGACTGGGCGAATCAGCGCATCATATATTCTCAATATTTCCCTGAAAAGTGGCTCGCAGGAACATACGAATTCAAGGTAAAATTTTTATGATTAAAAAAAACTATGAAATACCATAATAAAAACACCAAGTATAATGGCACTAAAAATAATAATAATTTAAATATAATCATTCTCCCATGTAAGGATCAAACCTAAAACTATAGCGTTTGCAGTAAGACGCGGTCCTGCTAAGTCAAAACGACGAGCTAATATACCAACAACTTATATTTCCAGGGTGACATGTTGGGTTTAGAAGTACTCCGTACAGGCAACTGGAATATGACGCTCCGGGACTACTCGCAGACTACACGCATCAAGAGAAACGGTAGTGGCGTTGACGTCCACGTGGAGGTCGATCATATCGGCGATATGGATATACACGTTGGCAATTTGCTGAGAGGAAGGAGTGTTATGGGTAAGAGAAATAGCTGTATGCTTTGCTTTTAAATATCTAAAACAGGTTAAGTCAAAGTTTCTCGTCTGTAATGAAAATTAGACCTTCTATATACATTTAAAGATATTTTTTGCAGCTTCAAGGTAGTCAGAGGGAACCTAGTGTCACGACATGCGTGTTGTGCTGTGAAACTCAACGCCGCTTTGTCTTCTTACCAGAGCGGAGCAATAAAAATAATTTAAATTTAATGATTCCCCCGAGTGGGAACCGAACCCACAAACCAATCGCATTTATAGACAAACGCTCTCACACTGCACCACGATGGAAGATATATTATTTTTTATAAAGTCAGTTTCCTGTTACAAACTAAATAGGGTGTTTTTTATATGTTGTTTAGTTAGCTGACAAATCACGTGATAAACTATAATTTACTCTACATTCCGCTCACTTTGTCTACTTAAGTCAAAAAGTATCTTTATTGTAAATATAAATATATACCTTCAAGTAAGATTTAAATGTACAGTCACATATTTGTATAAATAAGACTCATATCAACAGTACCACGATGACCTAACAACCTAACACCTACATTTTTTTCATAGAATTTGGACTCGTGTGTAAATTTTAATTGATAAGCAGTAAAAGTAAAAATAAAAAAACATGTTTAAAAAAAGTTGCGTCACAAACCAGAATTTAACCTATTACCATACATCTATTCCAGAGAGCATTCTAGATGGTATAATAAATGCGTCGTGGAAGCCCGGCTTCGCGGTCATCAGGCCGCTGATCAACGACCTTGTCAGCACCGCCTTCACAGATATATGGAGCTTGTCCTTCAATAACTTCCCGATACAAACCTTTATTGCTGACTAAAGCTTTTATATTTTAGCTAGTAGATTAATTAGTTTGTAACTTTTATTTTATAATATTGATTTACCTATTTGTGTACATTTAATGCACACAAAATCCACCAAAACACATGAGGAGTACATTTAAAAATGTAGAATGTTAAAAATGAGTAAAGACCTTGGCTTGGCTTGAATTTAACTTAATTTCGATATTTTTTTGTAATTAATAATGACTTACTTATTGGCAGTTCCATAAAATCAGCATAAATAAATGGATTTGTAGAACTGTCAACATAATCTACGTCATTGATTATATTATCATTTGAAAAACGGTGTGACCACACTTATGCCAACCATCCATTATGATATTTAAATTATAATGATCACTATTGTATAAGTCTTCTTATAAAAGAAGTCATAAACCCCTCTTACACATTTATCATGTGCCATTTCACTATAATTACCGCTAATTACTCCGAGGTAGTCTTGGAGTCCGTGGCGTAGCGGACAAGCTTCAAGAGCGTCGCCCGAGTTGGTATGGCTGCGTGCCGGCCTGGGTACCATGTCGGAAGAATATGCCTCGATACATCTGTCTCTGGAGTAACACCTGGGCGCCCAAGGAAGCCATGGCTGGAAGTCGTGAAGCCAGATGTGAGGGCCCATAAGACTGACCACTAACGATATTGACGACCGTGAAAAGTGGAGGAGCTTAAGTTGAAAGGTAGACCCTGGCTTATGTAATAGCACAACAGACATATTGACAACTTCCACTTCAATTTGATTGTAACAATATAATTACAAATTTTAATGTAAACTTTAATCATCACATCACTTTCATATGTGTCTTCAATTGAAGTAAATACTATAAAGAATATATCCATGAATTCTGTGAATGTAGTATAGTATTAATTTAGATTAAGCTATTCCATAATAAGTTGTTAGATTCACTAGTCTTATATTAATTGTAAATACTCAAATAACTTGTAATATAAAACAATAAATACAATATGTAACAACGTGTATAAGATAAAAGAAACAAAAAAATAAAAGACATTTATATATTACATATCTCAATATTATATTTATTAAAAAATATAACCTAACTATATATATGACTTTATATTTAAATTCAATCAACAAATAACTTGCACATTCATCGAAACTGGAATAATCAACCTCAGTCTTCACACAAAGGAATACCGACCGAACGCAACAACAAGCGGCGCCAACAGCGTCCGCGTTAATACACCATTATATAACATTGCACCTTCAATTTTATATTAAACCGAAAAACATATTAAACACTAACATCCATAATGTCCGTATTCACTCGTCCTCGCTGCGTAGCTGTGACGTATCGCGCTAAGCTAGTACTAGTACAGTCATCGGTAAAACCATTTGTAAATGAAACAATGGCCATCGATCGACCACAAAACAAATGAGTACCGCTGGTCAAAATCAAATTTCTAATATATCTAAAAGCGTCAAATGGACGATTGGTATTATATTTTCTAATGAAAATATATGTATTATAATTATACGGTCTCACAACAATGGCGGTCGACGTTGCAATTTGGCAATGTAACATAGCCGATTCAATCAACAATGCTTTATTTTTTAGTCAAATATTTAAACTGTTATACGTTAAAAATTGATCATGCAATAAAAAAAATTAAAGGAAAGGAAAAAACTTTTTACACACAATAATTATAAATGAAAATAATTTTAACCAATATATTAATGAACGCAATACTTAAGTTTACTTATATTAGGTACAATATAAAGAAATTAAAATTATTTCCATAGTAAATGATCAGAGTAGTGTTCAGCAGTAACGCTCTACATTAGGACCCTGTGGACCGACGGACCTGCACGGACCTGCGCGGACCTGCACGGCCCTGTGCCGACTAATATCGTTGTAACAGTTTTATACAATGGTTGCTCTGGCAGTTCATTCGGAGGAGACACGTGCTACTCCAAGTGAACTGCGATACAAATTACGATTCTATATAAGCGTAAGTATGAGGTTCTTATTATACATATAATAAATTGACCGTCGTGCAGCTGCAATGGAAACACAAACTATCTTCCCATCACTTGCATTACACCAACACTTTAGTTTCAATTTTCATTGATCCTTCAAGAGCTTTTGCATTTGCAATGAATTTACATTTTAAATTGATCAATTTTAATAATAGACAAGATGGTATTCATCATTCATTTAAGTTCACAAAATATATTATACACACTTCCATCCATCTTCACGCCCTTTCCCACTTTTACAATAATATAATAATTTTAAATGATTCTCGTGCATTACAAATATAAAAGAGCCATTGCACCCTGCCATGTTCAGTAAATTAATTGCTTATGTTGACTCAAAAAGTTTCATTCAATCGTTCGTTTGGTGCGCATGAAATAAATACTAAGCTCACAATGGAGATATAAGTTCTAAAGGCAAACAAATATTAAATAAAAATGAACTAATGATGATGATGATTTCAAAATATGAAACAAAATAATCGATTGAACGCAAATTAATTAATACATAGAAGTAGATTAGAAACCTTAAACTAAATTACGAGAAATTTTTTGTTTAATTTGTACTTCCTTTCTCGTTTGTTTTGGCCCCAGAATTTGTGTCACAAACAATTCATACAATAGATCAAATTAAAAATAACTTCTAGTGACAACGCACCAGCCGTGTTGATTTAAAGAAGTGTATATTTACTACAAAGGTAACTCTGAAGAGATAGATAGATTTCGTTACGTCCAACATCAATAAACTTAAAAAATAGACAGCGACGCCGATACACAACGTCTCAGTAGAGCATCAAGCAACAAGATAAATGTCGGCGCGCCAAAAAAAAAACTAAACAAAAGTTCAAAAAACATATCAAACCAAAATATAAAACTTAATCATAAACAATATTGAAAAAGCGCCTAAAATTCATTTTTTATATCAATTCATTAATTACATTTGCGATTACTGAATTTCAAATATCCCCACATATGGATTATAGTAACAAACGATAAGACGGGTGGACACCACACCGGCTGTATGAAGTTCGCTATATACATACACAATATTATAATATATGAACATATACTTAATATACTTATATATTAAAAAATTATTAAATACATATAATAATCGTACAAATCGTAATATAATAATGATAAATTTGTCGATATATTTAATACAGTCTTCTCTATTACGGAACCTACTGGAGTGACAGAGGGGTGACGACACTCGACAGTACCTACAGAATCCACGCACTCGCATCGCGGCCAGGTTCCTTCCAACGTCCACATGCTACATTATATATCTAAAATTAAATTTATTTTTGATATGCACTTATGTATAGATTTTTACAATGAAATTTGTGCTGTACACTATTGAGGCTGCGGTGGACGATACTAGCTTGAACAATATTTTGTTTATTCTCGTTTTAATTATTAAATTTAATTCTGTGGCAATTACACCTATATATATTTTTTTTAATTATTACTCTTTTGTTGTTTTAAATGTCATAAAACTAAATCATTTAAAAATAACATGAAAGTTGTTTCTATTAAATCATGTTTAGTTGTTTACATTTAACAGGTATAAGCTAGTGTGCATTTACTTGTATAATATATATTCAATACACTAAATTCAATAAATGGCTTAAGTTTAAAGTTGTATTGTTTTATAAAAAATAAAAAAGAGAAATATTACACACATATCCCAAAATGTCTAATAATTTAGACAGCCATATAATCTATATTTTTTTAATATATATATTTAAAGCTAGTACAAGAAAAGTTTTTAGTTGTAATTTTATCTATGTTCGTAACCGATCGTCCGCCGCCCCCGGGGCTATTTACAAAGATTAACTCCTAATGAAGCTTTATAGTGAAACCTTTGTTATAACTAAAATATTTGGCAAACGACGGTTTTAGGGAATTGGGGCACAGTTGTGGTGGAGTATAGCTTTATAAATTACAATTGTTCTTTTTTTTCCAATATTTTTCTAAACAATATGACTTAAGTTGCAAAAACCAAAGTTAAGTTAGTCCATCAATCAATCAATATTATAAAATGAAGAGTGTTCATTGAGTATTGTAATAAAACAAAACATTACACAGTTATATGCTTTCACAAAATAAACAATTTTGAAGCTAATATTTACATACATACATACATACAGATAAAAAAAACTAATCCGTCGTTTGCTTACTTTTTTCATAAAGGACAAATTAATAATAACAGAATACGTTTAAATAATAAATAAGAATTAAGTAGCATATACCCCACCGGTGTGTGGATGACAAAAATAATCATTTAACAATCCAGAGTGATATAGGACATTAGAGCTAGCTTTACAAGTAAATCGAAGGCCGCTAAGATATCACGATTCATTACGATATATGTACAGCGGGCACGGCCCGGTTTGAGCGAGACTATGTACAAGGCGGCCGCGCCTTCACCTTTACTTCAATTCAACAAACGTTTAATTTAATTATTGCTGTGTGATTTAATAAGTATTAATATTAAATCAAATAATATAATATACATCCATTTTGAAAAACAAGAACCTGGTGATATTTTTTTGCAATAAGTTTATATTGTTAAGTTAAAAATAATTAAAAAATCTAACCATTACTAAACCACACAGCCGACACAACTGACACCTTCGAATAAAAAGAAATGCACGAAACAAATAATAATTACATATGTATATTACAATCTATTGCAGATTCGATGTTATATATTGTGTGCATACTATAATAAATCACGACCAACAAATAAAACTGTACAATAAGCGTACGTAACTTGCTCGAAAGTTTGTGCATAGTTCGTTTGAAAGATTCCAGCTCAGCTGAATCGCTATACATTGCACTATTTCACTAAATTATTAAATAATTAATAGTGTGACAGTCTTTAGTATAAAAATGGCCTACTACCAAGAGGTTTTCCAATGAACAAAACTTATTTTTAAATCAACCTTTTTTTTTACTACATCTCTTGCAGTCTATTCATTAATAAATTAATATATAAATTTTAAATTAACGTTTTATAAATAAGCAATTATTCTTTAGTCACTTCTATATTAAAACTACCATAAAAGACCACTATTAATAAAATTAAATGTACCTTAAAATATCAGTGTATTAAGAAGAGGCCTTTATTACAATTAATAATATACAAATCCATAGTACAATGTATAGCAATACAAATTTCCCTCCTTAGCTAAGGGTCAACTAATATTGGTTCTTTACACAGTCACATCACAAAACGCACTAGAACTCGAAATCGAAAAGTTCCGAGAGACCCTCGTCGTGGTCGAGACAGAAGCCGTAGTCGTTGGCAGACATCGGCGGCTCTAGGGCTAGGAATGGTTCCAACTCCAACGGTTCTGGAATTGAGTAAAAACTTTAGTTAGTAAATATAAAAATGGCTTTTGAGATAACCTAATTCTTTAAAGACGATAATTCAATCTACGTAGTTTTCTTAACAATCTACATATTAATACCCAAAATAAAAACTGAGTACCCCTTTTTACGAAAATTACACGTGTTTACACATCAACGAGGCCACTAATGTTAAATATTACAATTTTTTTTAGCACGACAATGGTGTTCATAGACTTCTCACCTTATGAGTTGAATCGAGAATAATACAAAATTGAAAAATCATTTTGAAATTGTAAAAAAAAAATACTTACACATAGAAAACAAAACAAGCTGAAACTGTAAATATCTAATCAACATGATTTTGACCGTACAAATAATATAGTAATTAAATATCATATAAATATATAGTTGTAATATGTACATTTATGAACGGAGTATGTGAGACATGTTAAATCTAGAATCAAACAGTTAAAGTGTTATTTACACACTTAGGATATAAAAATAATTATAAGAGTAAGTATAAAAAATTGAATGTAGCCAGAGTTGAGCCCGCGCCACTTGGAAATCAAACCGTCCAAGCTGCTTAGCGATCAGAGCGCTTAAGACGATTCCCAAGAGACCGCGTACTTTAGTTCCGCTAGGTTCAAATTTTTATACGTTTTGCAAAAATGTTCCAATTTAAAACATTTATAGTGATTTTACACATTGTTACAATAAATTAGACAACAAATAAACAAACATCATCAATACACATTTAAGAATTTGATATATAACAAATTAACTTTCAAGTGTTAGTTACAAGTTACATATAAAAAAAATAAACCACAACAATAAACAAAACATGAACAAAAAGACCATTAATTGTTACAGTAAAATATCAAAGCACCAGACCAGCTGATGACCTAGTTTAACAAGTCTTAGTCTTCCTTAATCAACATGAATGCGCTGACTGTAGTATTGAAAAATATGTATGTATATAAAAAAGGCAACAAAAAAAAATATTGTGTGATCTCTTAGGAATTACATGCCTATAGATTATTATATTTTACAATTAGTACAAAGCCAATTAATGGTATGGAACATGTATCCAATAGTTATCAGACAGTAACATAAACAGCTAAATAATCAAAGTTAACTGTTAACTATCAAAATCGGTTAAGTTTAAAATGAAATATCAAAACAATTTATTGGAAACCCCGGCGCAAGGCTCCTTCACAAAATTCCTTGTTAGACTTGAAATTTGACATATCTAGAAATGCCGATGCTTCATATTTTAACTGTGACCACAAATAAAAAAAAGCGTTAATACACAACAAATAAATAATATGTGAGAAGCGTGAAGCATTTGTTTACACATGAAGTCTGTTTGATGTTAGTAGATGTTAGTCGCGGCCGCCCTGAGCTGAATCCCATGGTGCTACACGCACGGACTGGAGCCCCACGGGATGTAGCTCGGGGAAGCCCCTCTGCCCCACCGCTGTACCATCCCACCCAATCCCGAGTAATCCCACCTGGACTTTTGATGGCGCTGACATATATTGGGATAATGACATTCTCTAAAATTTTATTTAGATAATTGAATTAGAATGTTTAATTAATCCTTTATTAAATTAAGACTTTTCTAATCACTTAAATTGTTGAATGAACATGAGTTTAGAGCAAATATTAATATTTCAAAACTTGTACTTGGCAAATTTATTAATTCGACAAAATGGCTAATAGATTATATTAATATATAGAAACCTTATTTATTTTTTAATATTGATTATAAGCTCCAATGGAATGCCCATCTTCAAACAGATAAACACAGCTCTAGTAAGGCAAATAATTGACATTGATACTGCCCAGCTTGTGTATTTTAGCAATTTTCATAGCATTTTATCTTATGGAATGCTACTATGTGCCAGTGCCGCAGTTAAATTCAATATTTATTCTTCAAAAAAGAGCCATGAGGATAATTAATAATCTTAGCTCAAGATTCTTTGTCAGATGTTTTAATCATATAGATATACTTTTCCATTCCTTCACAGTATACATATTATAATATTTTGTTTGTCTGACAACATATCATAAAAACAGTGACAGACATACGATAGCTTGTAACATGAAGTAAATAAGTCTTTTATGCATCTATAATACAATTCCACAACCTGTTAGATTTTCCACTGCCGAAATTTAAAGCCACTATAAAAATAATATTTACAAGTAGAGCATATTACTCTGTAGATGAATATTTGAAAGATAAAAATGTGTGGAAGTAATATGATTTGAGTTTGGTGCAGGTTAGCTACCACTGTATTAAATTATAAAATTGTAACTTTTATATTTGCAAAGAGCAACTGTTTCTAGAGTTTCTCGTCGGCTCTTCTCAACAGAACTGCCTTCCCAGCCGCGGAGGTAGGTTTATGTTTATTCGACAATTCAAAAGTGTTTGCAAAAGTCTATTGAAATAAAGTATATTTTTGAATTGAATTATAATCAGCTATTACAATTTACAAAATTAAATTTCAAATAATGTCAATATCCCCTTAACAACTAGTAATAAAATACTGTACATCAAGTTATTCATTTAAAATTATCTTCACTTAATTTTTTAAAAGACATTTTAAAATCTAATAACATTGCAAAATATATTAAAAAAGGTCATTGGTTTTAATGACTTCCTTAAGAATATATTAATAAAGAAAAGAGAAATAGTTGTCAAAGCTCTGTGAATACCTAAACCTTTAAGCGTAAAGTGTTACCAAATTAACATAAAGGGCAAATAGTTGCATATAAAACAAATGGAAATGAAACTTGAAAATTTAATATTGAAGTTTGTAATTTTAATATTTTAAAGTGTTATTATTTACACATTTAGGATATTTAAACATTTTTAGAAAAAGTACAAAAAATTTAATGCACTGGGGGGAACTCGTTAAAATCTCCCCCCTACAGAGATATAACACCAAAAATAAGTTATAACAAAATTTAAACATAGCTAGATATAGAAAAGATGGGTTAGCGATCAGAGCGCTTGTACAGTTTCCAAGAGGGCAAGGTTTCCAGTCCCGTTACGTTACCGTAAGTAATTTGAAAAAAAAAACATATTTAGAAAACGTATAAAAATTTGAACGCAACGGGATTTGAACCCGCGCCTCTTGAAAACCGTTCAAGAGGCGTGAACGGTTATGTCTTATTTAATTTACTAAGTGTGCCAATAACACTTTAAAAAAAAATCGTAAGTATTTTTTTATACATTTGCTAAAAATGTTTCTTTGATTTGAAATTTTTACTTAAAATGTTGAATTCTATCTATTTATTGTAAAACACACATAAAAAAACAATAAATTTTATCTAAGCTTGTGACATAAGATAAGAACTAAGCCTAATATTATCAGTAATAGGCACTTGCATTCATTATCAAAAAATTGTATCACAAGCCACAGGAACTGTCATTGATTTGGTTTGAAAAAAATCTACTCATTAAATTAACCAATTTTAAAATACTTCACTTAATTTTTAAAAGACTCTTCATATAAAAAATAACTAATTAAATAAGAATCAAAATATTAATTAGTTATGACATCATTTATAGTTTTATTGTGTTAATACAGTCACAAAACGAAATCTTATGTCAGTTGAAAAAAATAATAATAATACTCGTATTTACATAGTTTAGTTACAAAATAATAAGATGTTACTCCACACAAGTTATTATGAAATGTATGTTAACAAGTTAGTAGTAAGCATGATGAGAATTAATAAACTCAGTTTATTTAAATACTATGTATTGCAAGACCAATGACAAATGAAAACAAAATATTATTAAAATTCTATTATAATAGTTGCAAATTTTAACAAAAGCGAATATCATTACCATTTGTGTATTATCTGTCTGTAAACCTTGATTGTATTTTCATAAAATCCTCCAAGAATTGATTTTGAAAACATTAATCTGTTGACTATTTTAGAATGTACGTAAATGGACGGAAAGTGGAAATTAAAAAGAATCAATTATAACACAATAATGTCTGTCTTACATTATGTAGGAAAAATAAGTAAATAAAAATTATTAAGTGATCTGCAACACACAGTACATACAAATGTTATAACATGCACATGATATCTATATCTATATGGTCCCGCCGCACTGCAGTGACGATGATCCGCGCCGTATAGCTAGAACTCTGACTGTGATGTGAATGCAACACAAACCACAGTGCGAGTGCTAGCCACGGGACGCGGTGCCGCCCGTAGCGCGCCGCCCCGTACCACCCACAGACTTACCAACCAAGCTTTATGACGAGTTAATATTTTGAATGGAAAATATATGTATATACTATTTTGTTAACTTTAATATTAATAAAAATAGCGCACGTTGTGTATTTTTTTGTTTCTAGGCATTTTTCTTTTGAAAAACAGTCCAAATGATATATATGACCGATTTATAATACTTTCTCACTTGATAATGAAAAACGATTATCAACATAATGTAAATATTTTTTTATATATATTATATACAAATTATATACCACTATGGTTTAATATATGGCGATAAATATATAAGCAAATATAAGAAAGAAACATATACTAAACAATGAAGAATAAATATAGATTTTCAATAATAATTATAATATACAAGAAGCATAAAAACGTATAGTATACCTGATTCCTGGTCCTCTGTCTGTAACTGGAAGCGGCCGCCACCCATGATGGGCGCGAAGTCGTCGCTGTCCGCAATGAGCGCGTTTTGTAACCGCCCTCTTGCACTGTCTGAAAATGATACGCACATAAGAAGTTAATATCCGTAACAATAAACTTGTGGCATATTACAAAAGTTATAATTTTTTATAGGTAGCAAAAAAAAGGGAAGGATTTATGGCTGCATTAGGCATGTAAGACTTTAATAATGGAAGATAATTTATTATATTTACATATATAATATATTTATTTAGATAAACAGAGAAAAGCTTGGCAATAGGCATGCTTTTCATTTGAGATGGACTATGGTAGAACATATCAAAGAGATTTTCCCGGTCAATATAGGGAAGTTGGTTAATATCTCCGATCGGTAATTTTTATTCTGCTCCAGAGATTCTAGCAGCCATTACTAACGTAACTAATTTATTTTATGATCCAGGTTGTTCTACCGCATCCGGGAACCTCGTTGACCCACCTAGGCACCTCTCTGCTTCTGTTGATGGGGATTCTAGAGTGCTTATCACCTCTCGAGCATTCTATCCTCCAGTATCACTTACGTTCACTTGGCGATGACTACGATAAGGCCATTGTTTCGGTGTGTTAAATTTGAGATTGCCTGTTTATTTGGTTCCCTCTTTATCCAACTCCACAAAGCCAAATGTAGCATGAATGGTGGTATCATTGTTATATACGGCGGCTTGCTTCCTCTTTGAGCATTACCTACAGGATCGAAAATCCTCGCTGGAAGGCAAGCATTATTCCCTCGCAGGTCCTAAGCTTTACATGTTTGGTAGCTTTAACTGACAGGAATTCGAGAAAAGCGTTCTTATAGTGGTATTTGTATCTCGTTATCGGTAACAGCACCACCAGACGGTGGTGTTACCTGATTCATCGCCACTCTTGTTTACCTGAACCAGGCTTTGATAGGAAGATCTTTTGAAGAATTCCTAGTAAGCTAATTTCATTACATGAAGGTATTCTCCTGTCCAAGCTCAGCCCAAACCTCATGCAGCAGAGTGTTTCTGCTTTATTTCTAGACGTTTTACTTGGTTTTCTGCAGCTTACTAATGGCGTTCCCAGCTCTTTCTGTGGTCTTGAGGGTTGTCAATACCTTTTCCTTCTGGGTGCCAGTGTTGAGCTTTAAGATAGGTGAGATCACCTTGTGTTCTCTGTCCTCCTTCACACTTGTTCCTGCATAACAAGGTCAGAGCATGGTGAACTTAAGTGTCAAAATACTCAGTTTCTCTACTCTCCGTCTTAAGTGACAGGACCAATTTCAACACCGTGCTTTGTCTTACCCCAGAGCTCTGGGAAATGAAAACAATCAAAACTCAGACTGCTTCCTACTGCACTACCATGACGAGACGATATATAAGTTCTATTTCAGGGTGACATGTTACAATCAAACACTATTCCATAAAAATACATAAGTATATAAACTAACTATAGTTGTATTACACTTGTATGAGAGTACTCACTATCAGGGGTGGACAGAGGCGCGGGCGTGCAGGGTGTGGCGGTTGCGGGCGGCGTTGCGGGGTCCACCTTGTCGGCTAGCGGCAGCGTGGGGTCGGTGACGCAGGGCGAGCTCACCACTAAGCTGCGAGACCACGACGCCGACGCACGGGATGATGGCTCGCGTTTTATTGGTGTACTGTGTTTATGTATTATAATATAATTATTATAGATCTATCGACTATACGGCCAGTACCGTAGTCTGTGGCTACTCAGCATTGAGCGCAGAATATTAGATATATATATATCTTACTTTTTATGATATTTTTCGATAAAATGTATGTAAATAGATAGAATATAATTAGATAGGAATTGTTTTTTTAATATTTTGTTTTATAATCAGTCTTACAAATTTGGAAATGTAAAGTAATAGTGTATTTCTGTAGGTGTATAGAAATACTATGTTGTAAATGAAATATTTTCTTCCTTTCAGTAATTTAATTTGTTTTGTTAGTTTATTTTTTTTGCAGTTTACCATCGATATGCTAGACTTTTGACAATTTATCACCAAGCACAAGTTAAAATATATTTTTAAATATAAAGATGAATTCTAAACAACAACTTTCGTCCAGATTTTTTTTCTAGTTTAAATTTTTATTTTAATCCTTTTATTGGTTTAAAGTTATAATTTTGATTATGAAGTCATTATAAAATACAAACTCACGTGAAATCAGCAGCAATAGTACTAGAGAGAATAGGCTGAAGTTGTGCCATAAGTGGAGCTAATAGTGCCTTGTTGTCCTCCAATAATGGATCCGAAGGCAAAACCCCTGACACTGGAAATGTACAATTGTTTATATTATACTAACTATACATACTTATAAAATATATACATATTTATAAAATTATATTTAATAGATATTTTCCTATATTAACTCTGACTCGAAAATATTTAGGCCATCGTGGCGGAGTGTGACTGCATCTGACTGTATACGCTGTTACGCAATACGATGATTAGGGTTCAATTCCCACTCGGAAAAAAAATTATATTTAAATTATTTTCATTTAACCTCCCTGGTTACAAGGCAAAGCGCGGCATTGAGTTCCGCCACCCAAGTCAATATCTCGGATTCGGGCGAAAAGTAAAGAAAGTGTTCCGTCACTAGGTTTTATCTAGTCAAATAAAACGTAGTGTCGGGACACTTTCTTCGCTATGGATGGTCAGGGTAGGCATCCTGCACCTAAGAAGCGTAAAGCTGGAAAAATAAACTTAATTACAATTATAACGTCTAATACGTTAGATGTAAAACAAATCAATTAATGTTAACAATACAATTTTGAAATGAAACTATTTTAACCAGATTAATCGCGTTTAATTTGATAAAAAAGTTTCATTTCAAAATGTGTAATAATCGCGAAAATCAAAGAACTTATAACAATACAATTTTATTTTAGTTTTAGATAAAAAAATCATACAATAAGTATTAAGCAGATAAGCAATTTTTTTTATTGACCGAATTTTTATCTAAGTAAGCCCTGCATTAAAGAACTTAATTAATATATTTTACTATTTTGATTAAAAAACGTCAAATAATTGCGTTTGATAAAGCAAATAGAAATAACGCAATTGATTTATGTATATTGGTAATTATATTAAAATATTGAACTTACAAGGTGGTGGTGAAGGAGGCCTCTCTTTGGGACATAAAAATACTTCAATCTCCCCTGACATCGATTTAAGATGTATCATATACCCATTCTCACCGGGGTGTGGCACCTGTAATGAATATTAAATAAAAATCAATTTAAAAAAATGCTATTTTCACATCTTTAGAGAAAACCTAGCATTAAAACCACTGTTCTAGAGACAATGTGTATTAGGTAGAAAAAACTTAATTTATGCAAACATAAATTTCTTTTAAATATACTCAAAGGATCCTTGAGTTGAAATTTAACCTACAACAATCAAATCAAGGAACGCAGGTTCAAGTAAAACACGATGGCGACATTATTATTGCTCAGTTTTTGTAATTACTGCCCATCATCCTATAAATATATTACAAACAAAAGTAAAAGTTGTCAAATATGGCTATATATAACAAAAAGTTTATTTAATCTTAATAATTAACTTTTAAAATTTTATTATTGGACGAGCGTCCTTATTGATTATTGCCAATAATGTTCTGTTCTCCACTTTCTAGACACTAAGTTCTCTATGCCTGGGTAGGAACGCTTTCTCCATCATAGCATGATGGAGAAAGCGTGAAGCTGAAAAATAACATTCAAAATACATTACATCATGAAATTAAATATTAAATAAAGTGTTTTATATACAGCTTTGTTAAGTGACATACACGTTGCTAAGGAAACGCGTGTTTTACACGTCAGTGTCCTACTAGCATACCTTAAATCTAATAAATTGTTAAACACATACTTTAGGCTAGTTATATTCGATAATTACAAAAAAAATTTGTCTACATTTACTGAAATGTCAATATTTGAAATCACTTAAATATTCACTTATTTGACGTAATTCACGTCGTAAAAAAATTACCTACTGTTATTTGTTTACCTTATGCGGACATATTGCGGATTTCATCCATAAAATAAAAATATATAAAAAAATATTAGATAAAGAAAATAGCTGCAAAAGTAAAGTTTATACATGAATAGGGATTAAACGTTTTGAAAAGCAACAAAATTCGCAGAATTCAATGACCGACTTCGAGGAAATCTAAAATTGAATTGTTTAGACCTTTTCATTTATGACTTTGTAAGGTTTGATGTTCGATAAAGTTTTTTTTAGTACGAAAAAATGGTAATGAACGCACAGTTGAAGCCTAACACGATTCAAGTTCGTAAATAATTAAAAGATTATGTCATAAAAAAGTATAACATATTTAATTATTAAATTTTAAAATCAAGATAACAATATGGAATTAATTAAAAGAATTTTTAATAATTAACTTTAAAACGATACGTGTGTATATAACTATGCACCACAATATTTTTTGTACTTTAGAATATCACCAAAAATATTTAACAATTAATTTATAGTATATTAAGATACAAAAGGGATCATAACAACATAATATAATATAAGAGACGCCACTTGTTTCGCAATGTATTACGCACCTTGTCAGGTGGCGCCAAACACATCAAGATGGCGCCTATGCTATAAACAAACTTTCAAAGCTAGTATTTTGTTAGAAATTAATCTAATATATGAAAGCTTTAATAAAAGCTTAGATAAAAAGATAAGAATAATTATGTTATAATTATTCAAATATAAATATGAACTGAGAAATTTTTAGCAGATGACAATTTTGAGATAACATTACTTTTTATTCGTCCGCCATATTCGGACGATTATTTTTTGGAATTTCTTTGGACATTATAAAATAATTTCCATTCCCTTTACCTAATATTATGGAGTCTATGGAACTAATATTATAAATGCGAAAGTAACTCTGTCAACCGATTGTGATTAAATTTTATATATATATATATATATAGAGAGAGAGAGAGAGAGAGAGATAGTTGAGGGTCTTGGGATGAACATGTTTTTCCTCCCATTTTTTTTGTTTCTCTAGTAATTTCATTTTCGTAAAAAATGCCGCCAAAGATACAATACAATAGAACAGCTATAGTCCACACTGGCGTAGCCGCGATCGGATCACTAGTTTTCTATAATAAGTTACTAAATTTCAAATGGTCAATGATTATACGAGTACAATATAATATTTTGTTATACTATATATATTAAACATTATTATTTGCTTACATAATAATAAGATATCAGGCACCAGCTTTAGAATAACAATCTGTGAAATGTACTAATCTCGTTCACGCATTCAATCTCGATATAGAGTTAACAAATTTCTCCAAATACAATGCAAACCCCAAAACCAAGTAAAACATTACTTGTATAATTAACTACAGTAGTTTTCTTTATGTACTGTGTTACAGCGTAGTTTCAATCTTCAGAATAGTGCTAAGATCAGCGTAAGGCGACAGGAGATACTTTGCAACGGTGACTGCGGGACTCTTACATTACCTTTCTGCACTTTTTCTTCATATAAACTCTAACTACACCACAGTTCATACTAATCCGTCCGCAAAATTTTAATAAATTAGGGTCGAAAGTTTTTCAGTATAGAAATAAAGGTTTGTCTCCTGTCGCTTTGAAGAGCTCAGATATACACGGCGCGCGCGATTCCTACACTCGTGGAGGGCTCTGATTTCTATCAAAGTAATATAGACAAAAAATACTCACACTAAGCCTAGTATCAGGCGGTGCCTTGATTGGTATAACAGTTTGGTTTCTAAAGTCCCTTATGGAGCGTAGATCAGCGTAAGTGATGTACGCCCGCGCGCCATGGTCCGCGGACAGGCGGGACAGGGCCTGCTCTGCGACGGTGACCGCGCGCGTCACCTTTGCCTCGCGCGACGCTAACGCCCGGACCTCCCGCCGTAACCTCTTCACGCGATTTTCTTCGTTCGCGCCTGAAGCGCCTATACCTGTATGGAGATAAAGTTATAAAATTTACTTTTTTAATAATTAATACTAATTATGCTAATATTTGAGGTGTAATGAAAAAAACATTAAAGGTTGAACAATGATATATTTTCTTCTTTTACATGAAGATTAAATTCCTTTGAGTACTTCGATTATTTTCGAACACCTTTAGGTAGTGGCGTTGAAGATTCTATAGTTAGGGAAACGGCCAAGTTCTTATATTGTAAGGTAGATTATACATAATTATAAATAAAGATCAAAGTTCAATTAAGATTTACATTGAAAACATAAAAAAAAGAAATCTTAGCACCACCAAACACCTACTTTCATTGTACCTACTGCAATCACAATAGAAACTTCTTCAATCCTAGAAGTATTCCTTTTTTCTTAAGGGTAGAGAGTTTCTTTAGTACTTATGTATAGTAAATATATTTCGAAAGTTTATATCAAAATCGATAATGGGTCGTATTTTTACCACACAGTATCAGACATTTATGAGAACGAATAGTTATGTTCAATTTAATTTAGAGAAGACAATCCTTAGGATTCCATGGATTCACCGGAGCAGTGCCTGAGACTTGCGTCTCAATGGTAAGTTTAAGGGGCGCATTAACGCTCGCCTCGACTATCCGAGCTCGCCTCTCTCTAACTATCCAAATTTGAAGCGGATTTCACTAATGCCGCCTCCGAAATACGTACTAGAGACGAACAGATATTTTAGTACATTATAAAAATATTTCACTGTTATATCTCTCGTTCCTACTTCTACCGCATACAAATTAATCAGTCAGTCTAACAATGAAATAAAGATAAAAATAAATGACTTTATAATATTAAAATATATCACATTTACTTGACAATCGACTTATAAAACTAATATAGTCTGAATAAAATCTAAATTAAAATAGCTCATCGTTATTTGTATACGCGTCTGATTACTTTTGCTGCAATCTCTACTCACAAACGTGCCTAATAGAGCGAGATATCGTAGCAATTAAACTACGGAGGCGGAAACAAGAAAAGTTAATTTATATCGCTCATATTGATGCTATGAAATGTTTAAATATTCATATATATTCAAAGATTGTGACATCTAAATGCGAACAATATCAGCTCTACGCTTTTCCCTCTTGTTACAGAGTAAGAAGGGTGCCTACTATTTAGACACTCCGTTCCCCACTATCCGTGCAATTTTACAACAGATTGCGAGGCGGCACTCAACGCCGGGCTTTGTCATAATACACTAGAACTAATTGTTGATCTAAATATGTATGTATCAAATGGTTTGCTTCGTTGAGAAAACATAATTTCCCTCATTACAAGAGTGAGGTGTAGATTTCACTGGGTACTACAAATGTACACCATTCAAAAGTTTATACAATTTCAAGCTAAACGTATTTTTTGATTAGTCTATAGAACTGCAAGCACACTGCTTATCGAAAGTCTAGACTACTTTCTGCATGAAATGGTTATAAATTCAAACCACACGTTGGGTTCATAAGCGAGTTCCTAAAGTACCCCCACAGCGCACTCGACACCATGACGCCATCAAAGTTTCTTTCCCTCTATATCCACTTTCAACAAGCATAGACGCATTAAAGTCGCAAAATACTAGTAGCAAGTTAGTCTGAGTGTTTTACTAATACTGCAATGCCATTTTTAGGCTCCAAAGGTGTATAGGGCGATATAATAAACAGTATTGAGTTCCTTCGCCTAATGCTCTATGTGTTTATGTGGACGGAAAAACCGATTTCATATAAACTGTATCTATAAAATAATAGTTTTTGAACACTAAAATACTAGTTTCAGAGTATTTATAAGGACATTAGCTTTATGTTATGAAAATGCTTGGATGGCAAGCGAGTCAAAATAGCAATATTTCCTTACATTGATCGATTCAGATTAAACTAATAAATACTTTGGTAAAGTTTGGAACAGGGTTTCTCGAGCAACATCAGCTCTAGAGAAAACCAAAACTTAACCATTATATCAATCGTTGCTGGTGCGAAACTTGGCGTTCTTTTACATTCTAAACTATAACAAAGTTTCAACAGACAATAAACTCACCGCATTTCCATTGTATATTATTTTTCGACCTCTTCTCTAATATTCCTATTCCTTCTAGTACATTTGTAATGTCGTAGATTCGACGTTTTTGAACTGAAAGGTGTTCGGCTGCTATGTTTAAGTCTAGAACACCGTTAGGTGATGATTTAAGGAGTGCGACGAATTTTTTTGTTAATAAACCTAATGATGTGTCAAATCTGAAACAAAATAGGTAATAATAGTTGGAAAACTTTGACAATAGTTACCAAATTCGTCTATTTATGCTTCGGTTATTCTATTATCTATGCTTATTTCTTACATATTTCTTAAACTAAATTGTCGAAATGTTAAATGTATACAATACGTTCTTCGTATCTGAATTATAAACAACATTTCATAAAGGCACAAAGTTTTATAATGTATCGTAGATAATATATTTAGTAAAATATTAACTCTACAAAAAGAAACCAACTTCTATACGGCAAGAATTATCGAACATTTCGAACAAAAAAATTACCTGTATCAAAGGTTCTGTACCTGGAACGTTCGGTGTACTTTTTCAATGAACTGGACGGGCGACTGTAGGGAGTGAGGACCTTGACGCGTTTCTGCTTGGGCGTCTTAAAGTCCGCCTTCATGGGCACCACGTGCCCCTGGCTGCCTGAACTGCTTTCGCTCAGGTTAAGCCTCCTTTTCACCGCCTATATTGATAGGTACATCAAGCTATCGTTTACGACATTTTAAATTACTCTTCTATATGTAATTTGAATATTTGTGTAATTCTAGTACATTAACACATAACAAGTTTTATGGAAAACCAATTTTAAAAAAGTCAACAGATGTATGTATTTAAATACAGGAGATATTAATAGTAAAGTTGAGATAGAAAACGTGCACAAGTTCACGAGTCTATTCACCGTTGATGATGCTTCAAGTTCGCCACGACGTAATATACTATTTACTTCAAAATGCATATAATGCGGTAATAAAACATTGATCAATTTATCATGACATATGCAACCCATTATTAAATATTTAAATAATAAAAGGTTACGATAAAGGTTAAAATGCGAGTTGGTTCATAATAAGTAAGTTAGTAATATGTTAATTAAATTTAAAGAATAGTAAAAAATGAATTAACAATAGCCCGCAAGAAAACGTGATAAATCTCACGACTTACTCTTAAAACCAAATACGTCATGGTTAATCCAACTATCTTCAATTACGGTGTGAGGACGAGACATTTCCACATAGTAGTTGAATATAACTTTGACGACAACAACTTAACATTACACAATGCGCACTGGTCTCAAACATTATTTTAAATATTTTTTTCACTTGTATTACACGATCTATTACCAAATTCATTGAAAATGCAGACAGATAGATGCACGAGGCATTTTCAATAAGCTGATGCAACTAATTCAAACTGAAGTAGTGTGGGGCCAAAGCCCCCTTTAAGGAAGTGTGTGGGGAGGGTACGTACCTACACAATACACGACATAAATTAGAACCGACACAAAAGGCACCGGGCTCTCGGAAGGGACTCTAGCAAAAGAATGCCAATTTCTTATCTCAATTTTTTGTTATTATTAATAGTGAACCGGCAGAGCTATTGTTATTCAGCTGGAGTTGCTAGTCTCGCGCATTTGCGATTGTTCGCCGTCAAGTAAATCAGAGCAGATGTGCGCCTAAGCCTGACATCTTAGATAAAGTATCATTCGACACCCCTGTATTTAGAACTTCGTTCTCAGTATTTACATAAATCTTACCCTTACCGTTATTCTAATAAAAACAATCTACGTATAAAAATGTCGAAGAACGAATAAACGATCTAATACCAGATTAAAAAGATCCTCTATAAGCTCTCGCAGGGTAAACAAAGCGCGCGTTTAATATTACGTTTTATTGTGTACCAAGGAATATGTACGGGTGAAACATATCCACCCGAGCATTGAAGGGCGTTGCGTCGTTAGAATACGATAAGGACAATGACAGTTGCCTTGCGCAATGTAGGAGCGCAGGAAGTACCTGGCCACGTGACCCCATGGTGTTGCGACCACATGGCGTGTATTTGCAGACCGCGGGTGATCACAGCCCGACACACTTGCTTGTAACATATGCACTAACTTAACACGGCTATTTAAGGCGTAAACGCAAACATACAATAGACAAGTTTAAGGTTATACCTCCTGCAGATTTTTCTTAACAAACTTTTTTTTTAGTTTCGGCAAATTGCCACGTATTAACAACGTCAACAGCTGAAGTGGTAAATGTGTTTAATGTTGCCAAAAAGTCAAATAAAATATGAAGCGAATTACATTGGGCGTCACTAGATAATAAGTAGTTCAAGTGGGAAGATATTACTTGTTAGCCCTAGTAACACATAAGTCGTCATAAAAAAAAAGAAGATGACGTAACAGGAAACAAATCATTACGACCAACCCAAGTCTAGTGGTCCTAGTAGAGATTACAGTTTTGTTCAAGTATTTTTTAAAGTCGTAATGTGAAGAAACATAAAATATAATAAATCAAATCCTTTGAATACAGGGAATAGATTCTAGGTTCTTTCTCGATTTGGACTTGTTAAATATAAATTTAATAACATATTAAATATAGTAGGCAATATGTTAATAATTAAAATCCATAAAATAGTTCTTACATATTTCAAACTAGTTCATTCATATTCTTGTACATAATGTGCATAAGGTAAACTAATTTACTACAGAAATTCCATCATAGTTCTGTAGAGATGTTTGGTTTCAAATAAATCATGTTAACCTTCAAAGTTATATAATAAAAACAATATGAAAAGCAAAGCCAAAAATTACACAAATGAATATTATTAATGATGTCTCTCAACAATTGGGTATTAAAATTTTACATGTCCATGAAGTATGACTAAAACTATTGTATTCTTCTATAATAATAATTGTAGTGTTGTAGATTTGGTAAAACATAAATGTAATGTATGTATCTAAACACTGAATCTTCATTCAAAATTATCAAATTTGATCTCATAATGTATAATTATATTCTATCAAAAACTGTTGTTAAAAGGAATAAAAAATATTCCAACTGTCCTGAAACTGCTACTTCTGATTTCTATGCACCTAAAAAGTACTTAATAAAAATAGTCAACTATTGGAGAAACTGTGATAAATTTTCAATGATCTAGTAACCAATTGTAGTTTACCAACTTCAGTAGTTATATCTACAATATAGCCTAAATTAAGCAGAAAAAAATATAAATATTTTATCAAATTCAATCATGTCAAGGAATAAATATTAAACATGTCTACAAAATTAATCTTGAATTAATTATTAATCAAACTTTAAAAATATTCATAAACTAATTGACTAACTAAAATAAATAAAAATATTTGCAACATCTTACAAGACCACATGGTCTAACTTAAGAGTTCTTCTCCAAGTTCAATGACCCTGTGCCAATCAGGTCTTTGACCCTACTGGAATATTATCTAAGAGGTTCAGTATAAAAAGATCCTGTTTTTAATTTATTATCAATGTCTTGTTGATGATCAATTAAAATGCAAGCTTGTAGAGAGTGTCATATTGATAGTAAAATTTCCAAAAAAGTCTGTTCCAAATCTATTGAAAAAATCGAATACATCAAACAATATGTCTATCAAAATATAATGATATACATATCAAACTACAGTTTATATACCAAAGTGCATTTCTTTCTTATTTAACTCATTGGGATACTGAGTTTACTAAAGTAATTGATGTGGAGAAAATATACAAAATAGTCATAATTTAAATATCAAGGTATACAAAATTGTAACATATAATTTGTGTATCTGTAATTGTAAAACTATAGGTATAACCTAAACCACTTTAGGTTTTTTTCTAAATATCTCAAAATAAAGAAAAGGAAGGTTTTTTGGAGCAATATAGATAACAGATATGATGGTTTGAGTCAACATAGCTTAATATCATTATGTATTTACAATATTTTCAAGTCATGATTTTAAACTTCTTGAGGCGAAGAAAAATTTCTTTGTATCAATGAAAATGAATAAAGTAGTATTTATTTAGTACTTTTGCAAAATGACAATAATTATAAATATAACTGAATATGTAAAGCTTAAACAAGTTATTAACATGTAGGAAGTTATAAGAATTTTAAAATATCATTAAAGTAACAGAAATGTCCCAGTCCTTTTTAAAGTAACTCTCTTCCTTGGTAGCCTTATGAAATGTTTTATTTCTACCTATGATCAGCTGATAGACATATAAGCTTATTGACACTAACATTTTGTATATGTTAAAGTAAAAATTTCTAAGTTTTCTACATGTTTACATGAACCTAATAAATTGTATGAAATAGAAAAGTAAACAGCTGTAGTACCAGTGAAGTATTGACTTACTTCAGAAGTCTTCGGCGGTGCGGTGGGCGCCTCCCGCCGAATCTGATGTTGAGGCGTGGCACCGTAGCCATGGTCAAGCAGGTGGTAGCTGATGGGCTGGCTGGGGCTGTCATCTAAGAGAGTGGTGTGCGATGGAGATTCTCCGACGCGTACCACCACCTCAGCTTCGCCCTCCACCGGCCCTCGCTTCACCCCCCTCGGCATCGCTGTTGTTCAAAATTAACCACACATAAATCAATATGTTATGAGTTTTCATTACGATGGATCGTAATCATCTCAATTTAATTAGTGAAGAGGTTAGGGGCGCCGCGCGCGCGGAAATCACTAGTGAGAAGCCTCCGAAGCGGAGTGGGTCGATAGGAATTGTAATGTACTTTTTGTAATGGCAAAGGTTTCCGGCTATACCTGCATATGTTCAATTTTGCTTACGTCACTTTATAATAGACATTTTCCCAAAAATATCGACGACCTAGCGGTAATTCGTAGACATAACCGCCTTTAAAACTTAGGTGTAAACATCGTAAAGATTTCACTAGTATTACTCAATATAGAATTATAATACTTACGAAAGGTGTAAGCGAACGATATCCGAATACAGAACCATAAAACGACATTTAATGTTTTCGACGCAAACGCTACATTATCGAGTACTCAAAATAAAATGTCCG
This sequence comes from Podotricha telesiphe, assembly GCA_038994665.1. NCBI lineage: Eukaryota > Metazoa > Arthropoda > Insecta > Lepidoptera > Nymphalidae > Podotricha > Podotricha telesiphe. The sequence goes on from JAOYRR010000049.1 coordinate 59,091, forward strand.
CCGCTTTGTTGGTCTCGAATGAACTCGTGGACATCGAGACGCTCGATAATTTTCAATTAAACTACACAATCTGCTAAACACATATTAAATTACACACTCAATACTTCACTAATATTATAAAATATTAAAATAATCCTAGTCCACATTTTACATGTAGGTAAAACTGCAGAGCGATGTAACGACGACAGGAAGCTTTTCAGAACATCTGGCTTGCAAGCAACGTAGCAGTGGCGCGAACTACGCGCGCAGGCGCGAACCGGCCGTACAATCCAAGCAACCCCTAGCGACGCCGTTCTCCAAATTCCTCCCCTCGTTTGAGAAGCCATAAAAAATATAACGAATTTTTGAATCTTCGTTCGGCGACCGGTTTTATGCAGAGAAACACGGCGCACTGCGCTAAGTATGATTCAATTTCAAGCTAACTTAACTGATATGTACGCTATGATTTTGTTCTTTAATATTTTAAATTTAACGCATGATATAATTTACTTATTTAAAATTATATAAAGCTGGTATAGTTATATCATTTTTGTATATAATTAAAACAGTATTATTGCAGTGATTAAAGTAAATTTGGCATTAGTTTACAATAATCACTATAATTAAGAAAACGACACAGAGATATCCAAAAGAATAAGTGTGTAAGTTTGTAGCAAAACGTCTGATTGACTTGGAGATAGTTCTCGTCATTATTAAATGTAAATGTACTAATATTCTTCTATTTATACAAAATTTATTGAAAAAAATCACTTAATAAAGACCCGTTCGTTAAAGCATGTTAAATTAATCTAATAAATTATATTTGCAAGTGAAGCTTATATTATTATTTATAATACGAAATTCAGATGAATGTATGCATGTGTATACATTCATACACATACATAGTTATTTAACCAGCTCGAAATATTTTAAAAGATTTGAGGATACCCACTATGAAAGCTAAATTAGCACTTTAAAAAGTGTATTAATTAAATTGTTTTAATTTCATAAAATATTATTTTTCATCATAAAATAATTTTATTTTATAGTGATAGTGATTAAATTCTTAATAAATAATAATAATAAAAAACATTCCATAAGAACATTTCCATAAAAAATTTACATTAATTTTGTCAGTGTTAACAAAGTCGGAAATCAAGTTTGTGAAACCGCGACCTCAGCGGAAGTGACTGTAGAATTATTTAATTTTATCATAGACAATTTATCAATTATTAATCTATGCTCTACCCGTAAATATAAATCGGCAGATTTTAATTTAGCCTAAACATAAATTGATGAAATTCGATTGTCTAATTTAAATGATATTTGATCGATGAATGATGAGTAAAAATATAAATTTGACAAATGTATATAATTATATTAAAATAGAAATCAACTGTATATATAAATATAAAAAAAATATCACAAATTAGAAAAGGATAAGAATATTCTTTTGGTCTTTTTCGACTTCAATCTTAGTAAACTCCTTTTTTATAAGTAGATCACTTTTTGAATTGTAACGGTCCAATATTTTGTTTTATTTACAATTTTCAAATATTTTACGATTATAATTTCAATTTGAAATTTGTAAATTATAAAAGGGTGCTCTTAGTTAAAATATTAAAAAGGACTCCTTGTTTAATTTATAAGTAAATATAGGAATGATATGATGCTTGTTAAAATTTAAAAGGAATTCTCAGAAAATATGTCCGGTATACCCCATAACGGTATATATGAATTATTAGACAGGGTCCAGATTAAAGTTAACGATACTAACAGAATGAGCGCCATATCTTTGAGAGTTAATATTAATTTATGAAAAAAAAACAAAATAATTTAATAAAATTAATCAAATTTTGACTAGCATAAATATTAAGTATCGATATTAAAGATCACTTAATAAAGACCCGTTCGTTCACTTTTATATTGAACAAAAAACATACGTGTAACAGTTGATTTAGCGCGAACATATTTTGCTATAATTAATTCGTTATTATAATTTTAATATATTTATATCAATTCAAAGCGTGTTTTATTTATAGCTCGAGAGTAAAACTCTACTTACATACAGTTATAATTTTTGTCGATACTACTTTATTACAAACGTTTTCACAGTTTATCAGTGAGTAACAGTAACGCTAGAATTGTTTTACTTTAGTATTATTTTATATCATTAAGATGGATTATAGCATCGTATGTTACCTACAACAATAACAACATAAATAATATGTCGCCCGTTTGTTTATAAAAATAGGCATATAATAAAATGGGTTAGAAGGTTTAGAAATCTGTTACATTGCTCACATATTTTGTTTTTTCTGTTTTTTTATGACTTACTTTTTTTTATGGAACGTGTGATATTTTATATACACGTTTTAGTAGGTCCTTGTCCTTTTTACCTGCATTTTCTGAAAATCGCAATAGACAGGTACTACGCGGCTTTGGCTCAAAGAATTAATAAAATCGTCTCTTCTCTGCACGATGTTGTCTAATCTTTCCTTTTTTATTAATTTAATCACATTTTGTTAATAAGCTTCTGGGTAAATACTGTTTATAAAAACAGTATTTATATAATATTTAATTAATGCTAGCTGTGTATAAACACAGCTAGCATTAATTAAATATTAAACAATGTTAGCCTTTATTTTTGTATGTTATGTTTTAGTATAAACTATAAAGTGTGGCGATATCATAGTAATTCATACCCTTACTTATAATTTCAATTACCTATTACATCAGCTTACGAGGCGTATCTTTCGGCATACTATGCAGGTATCTTTTAAACCTAGGTTAAAACAATTATGTTTTTTTTTAAATAAGACATGCAATTTGTTTTACTATAACATATTAAAAGAAATAGCAAAAACATAAAATTATAAAGTCTTTGATAATTTGCTTTATAGTTACCATTTTTTACACATAGCAGGGTAATCAGTGAGACCCACCCTAGTGTCAAGACACTCCGTTCTCCACTTCCCGTCCGAAATCGAGACATTGCGTGTACGGCAGAACTCAACGCCGCGCTTTGTCTTAGGTACCAGATATCAGAAATGAAAATAATTCGAATGTAATGATTCCCCCGATTGCAATATCACAACCAATCGCATTTACAATAAGACGCTGTTCCTTTACGCCACGATGGTCTGCGATGATTTGCGATTTAGAAAAACAGAATAAGCTGATCTGTTGTAATAAATGCTATCATAGGTTTTGGCACAAAAATAACTAACCGTATATTTATATAGGTAAACTAAATTAAAATGAGTCATTTGAAAAGTAAAATTATGTCATCTGTAAAGTAGACCTTTGAAAGCAAACCTAAATTGTAGAATAATAGTAGCAAAATACAAAACTACCACCTACTTCTTTACAATATAAAATAATAAAGGCATTTACATTTTAAACATTTTGTGTACAGATAAAATTGGTCTTGAGCAAGTCAAGCATGACATATCCAATTTTAATCTTGATTATTTGCATGTTTAATAAAATAATATTAGTTATTGTTTTAAGAGGTTAAAGGCAAACAAAGAATAAAAATATTTTGGTATATCATATTTTTGGTAATCAAAACACAAATCAAAAGTTTAAACATTTTTTAAATGATTCTCGTACTTAGATTATGAAACACATAAATTTTTTATAAAACAAAAATGTGAATGTAGAGAAATTTTAACACCTCTTGAAAACCGTCCAAGTGCCCCTCTGCCTTCTGAGCCATTTGTTTTATTCCAGCTATCACAAGTCTTATACACTAACAACTTATTTTCCTTGTTACCATCTCTGTAGAATGATTTTTATATGTTTTACAAATCAAGTACTTAATGTGTTGTGCCTAACATATAGTTTAAATGCAAGGTCTCAACATTGTATATGCAATATATTTATATTGTTTATATTTAATTTGATAAGTGAATAAATTTTACAATCAATTTTATATATAAAAATACATATACTTTAAATGCATATTAGAAAAAATTATTATGTCCATTATAAAAGCGATATGACAAAATGAAATAAAAACAGTTACTAATGCATAAATTTTTAGGTTTATTCTTTTATAATATTGATACTTTATAGTAGTTCTTAAATAGTTGTGCACAAACATAAATTAAATTCATGATTACACCAAATGCATATATTTTTTATAAAAAATAAAAGAATTTTAAGAAGTAGACATTAACACTTAAATGTCAATAATTACAAAGACTTCATATTTGTTATCCTTAGGTTCATCTACAATTTGCATGGCAGAGTATGTAATAGCTTTCACTTCTGTGCCTTGTGGATGTTTACCAATTTGAAACTCTTCCCCATAGCATTTACAAACTATTCTAAATTCTTGGGTATTGAATTCTGTTATTACTAATTTCTTACAAATAAGAAATGGCTCAACAGAAAATAGGAATAGTAACTCATCCAAAAAATGATACAAGAGCCCCATTAAGTCATCAGCATTGGCTTCAACAGTGTGGACTTCCTTAATTTGAACATATGGTAATTCTGTCATATAACCAAACATAGCCATTCCACATTGTTCAAATGCTTCTTTAAGAGTATCACCCCAAGCATGTAATCTAAAACATAAACAGATATTGTAAAATGTAATTTCTAGTAAAATTTGACTAATAAAAAGATATGTAAATATCTACTTACTGCACATCAGCTGTGTGATCTAAATCTGAAACACAAGATATTTTAAATAAATTATTTGGAAGCATCATAATTTATTGTAATTAGATGCACAGTATGACATCTTCTGACTACATATTAAGTAAATATTCTGTATGTGCAATGGCTATGGGTTCCATTTTTACTTGGGGGAATGATTATGTTAAAATTATGTTCATTTTTCCATTTTGGTGACAAGGCAACAAACCAGTGTTGAGTTCCACCACTCAACTCCCCATGTCTCAGATTTGGGCAGACTGTGGAGAATGGAGTGTCTTGACATAAGGACTCTAAGCCTACTGTACTTAGCAGGAAAAAGTGTGCAAGGGAAAAACATGCATCAAGAAAACTATGTATAGCATTCATGCATAAAATTGTAGATAATTATGTGGCCATACTGAACTTATACAGACAATATTTAAAAAATATATCTAAATACATACAACTATACACAACTTAGAAATTTCTTCTTTAGTTTTTGAAATGATCATATTTATCTAAAAAATAGTCCCACTGGGTTTTATACCACCTAATGTGTATATAAAATTAAAAAAAGGAAAAGTATTGGTACTAGTTTCATCCCCAGGTTCATGTTGCAGATACATGACTTCAATTACCAAATACCCACAAAAAACAATAACAAAAGAATAGATACTTACAAATTGAAGGTACTTAATAAAAATATGCTGATACATTACAAGTATATTTTAAATAATCCTTAACAGTACAGGGGCCTTAAACAGTTAATATTAATGTATTAAAATATTAAAAAATAATACTAGATTAAATTATTATACAAATTAATGGATTATTTTCTGACTATTTATTTACTTGCTGGGCTTTGTAAGTGCTTCCTAACTTTTAGGCAGTACTGTATATGGAATAATTTAAAATTTTAATAATTAGGTAAATTATTTTGAAATAAAATATATTAGTAGACATCATGGAAATTTTATTTTCAAATTAAAGATACGCAATATACAGATTTAGTTATTATATTATGGACGAAAAGAAATTGCATAACTGATTGACATAAATGGATTAATTGATAAAATATAAAAATAAATTATCAAACTAACCTTTTTTTGGTTATATTAATAATATTAAGATTTAATAATTTTCTTTACTATTAAGACTACCATAACATTTGCTATACGTAATAGTCTTTCCTTATTAGAATATACTAAATTAGATATTTTTTATAATATAAATCATTTTTACTTACATTCGTATTTCGCCGGCGGTATAATATAGTCATCTTCACTTAATCCCTGTTCTTCATCCATGATGATTAAAGTTTTTAAACTCTTCCGCTTTAAATTAATTAAGAGTGTGTATATTTCAATTATCAAATTGAATAAATCACATTCAACCTAGGGAATTATTGAGTTGCTGAAATGATGTAGGACAAATGCAGTTATTTATTTACAAATATTTGTCTTTAAGCAAATACATAATATATTACTGAAAGATAAGGTTAGAAATAGCTTAACAATGATTTGACAGCTGTATTTTACTGAGAATTATTGTGCACCACATTCGGGTGTCTTAGGTCTACCATATATAGTTAGTATACTGTATAATAAATAATAAATATGTATTATGAATAAAAGAGAAAAGCAAACGTATATATTTATGCTAGGTTTAGTTACTTATGATTATGAGTTATGCCTATTCTCACTTTGAAATACCTATTAAATTAGCATTTTAGTATATATCTATATGCGTTTATTAATGTACCATAGCTAGTTAGTAACTGTAGGTATAATGTATAGTGTAATAACATAACTACTGTAAAGCTTTTAAAAATGTATACGAATTTGAACTCGCGCCTATTGGAAACCGCCGACTTACAGTTTGAGCGCTCGGACGTTTCCAAGAGGCTTTGATTCCCGCTGCATTAAAAATTTTATACTTGTCCTAAAATGTTTTTCAATTTCCTAAGTATGTCAACAACACTTTTAAAATGTACAAAAACTTTAGTTAAAACGATTAAAATCATTTTCTATTGTAGCAATCATTACAATTTTGCAATGTTTAGGTGATGTCATTTGTGTCAATTTTCAATGAAAAGGAGAATAGAAATATATATTCGAAATTTGAAATTTAACAAGCGATATAAATTTTCAATTGTATTGCTAAATTTGAATACATTCGTTATTGCCTTTTCGAAGACTCCATTTTATTATTCAGAGTGAATATATTTTTTATTTACTACAATGGATCCTATCGCAATATTGCAAAATAGAATTGAACAACTAGAAGCCAAATTAGGCATTAATGTTAACAGTCCGGTAGATGGACAACAAGGCGACTCGGCAACAGTAAATCTACTAAATGCGGCACAAGCTATTAACAATGCAACTGCTGGCCAGGAAAAGCTTTCTGAAGCTAGGAATATGGCCAGCGAATTAAACAATTACACTGATCCAAATTTAGTTGAGAATGTAAGTAGATATGCGTATTTGAATGGAATTTCATATTTTTGTCTGGCCTAAGCTTGTAGTGGCAGATTACATTTAGTGTTGTAACTCTCATTAAACCAGCTACTATTAATAAGTGTGCATTCTGATAGTATTGGAAATGTTCCATTGTCCCTAAGGTTTGGGAATCTACATTTCATATAGTCTGTTTTTTGGTTAAAAGAACAACTTTAATAAGAGTAAATGGATAAACTGTAATAAACCAACAATAAATAATAATAAAAAAATTGTGTTTAGAGTGACCTTCAAATAAATATGTCATGTCCCACACAACATCTCTCATTCACCTTAAAAAAGAAAGTTGTATTACTTCTCAGGAAGTTTTTAACTGCTTATTAACTTATACTATATTTTAAATATAATTGTAATAAACCAATGTTTCAATATGACAGTTAGCGTAAGTCCTAATACTACATTTTTACTGTACTACTTATTTTTATGGAAATACTGTAATCTGTAGAATTGTCACATAATTTTGTTTTGCAATAATCATGTCAACATTAACGTGCATTTTATTGTTATAGATGCAACAAAATAATATGCACATGCATGAAGTTGTAGCAGCTGAGCCAGTACTTCAGCATCATTGCCATTGTATGCAACGATGTAAACAGGTATGTAAAAATATTATTTGACCATTCTTTTATTTGATGATATGTTTTATTTTTCTTTCTTATTTATTAACAAAATTATATTTTATCTATCTTCTATACATTTATTTATTTAATTATAGAATTAAATGTTAGAAATTTATAATCCAGGCAGCTCCTGTTCTTGAATCAGAATCTATTCAACAAGTCCCTCAAATGCAGGCAACAGTAAATAAACTACAAATGTCAGCTGCTGAAGTAAAAGAAGAGGCAGATACTGTAAGTATATAATTATTACTTTTTCTCAAGTCTCAGGTGTGAAGGTGTTTCAAAAGTAAGTTTATATTTAGTGGATCGATTAAAAAAAAGTAAGCTGTGTGTCGAAAAAATGTTTGTTAATTTTATTAAAGTACACAATTCAAGAATTTATGTAACAAACAGTAAAATTACTTATGACAGCTTGGCAGGTGGATTCGGTGATGCATGCCATTTCGTTATTAATTTAATTAGGATTAGGATATTTTCTTTAAAATACGCCAGGGAACTTTAAATTTAAGGAGTTAAATCAGGACTGCGTGGCCAATTTTCCTCGCGACGATGCATCTAATACGGTCACTTTGGGCGAATGAATGGGCTTCTGATGCTTGCAGTTTTCAGATTCGTTTTACTCCAATAACGGAAATTCTACTTATTTACACACGTAAATAAGTAGAATTTCCATAAAGATGAAAATGTGCTTCATACGAAAACAAGATGTCGGTAAACGTTGAGTTTTGCAAAGTCAAAAATGAGTTTTATAGGGGTGCAACTTTAGGTTCTTGAGGAAAATGCGGTGTAATGATGAGCTTATGAATTGAAAAGTTCGGGTCGTCCCACTGATTAAAACTTTTCACGTTTTCTACCGTTTGGTTGCCTAGATTTTGGTATTTCCACCATTGTACCGATCTCTTCAGACTTTTCGACCCGTTTTCTTATAAGAGGAATGCTTGGCGCGTCATTTTAGTAACATAAACCTCGCCACTACAGTACGCCGCTACAGTCGCCGAATCACCTTTCTTATTAACTTTCTTTCGAGACACCTTTATATTAAAAAAGTTTTTTTTATTTAAAATTATTAATCAACAGGTGTCTTCTGGAATTCAAGAACTAGCTGAGACTTGTGGCACTGCTGCTTCTACAGCTGCTGAGCAACTAGCAAATGTTGCTCAGAAAGTAGAGCAAGCTGAGCAGAAGATGTTTCCTAGAAGAAGAAATGGCTTAGATTGAATGGAAATAATACCTTTGCTAGCTTAATCCTATTTTGTGATATTACTCATATATCATTATAATTTATTCAAAATTAAAAGTAATATTATACATTTATAAGTATTATTTTCTGTTGTACCTGAAGAAGTTGATAATTAACTTCTTTTAGATCTACATCTACACAGCTACAGACAAAGTCACGGACACAGCTTAAGCAAGTTACTTATTATTTTTTCTGTGAAACAAGTGAAAGTCCCATCAAAATCGGCCCAGCCGTTCCAGAGATGAGTGATGATGAATTAGACAGACATAAATATTACAAACACTCACAACAACAACTCAAGACACTCCAATTTTATTTATTTCTATAGATAAGCCTAACTATTAATTTACAGTTCTGTTAGATGTAAAAATGATACATATTAATATTTATTCCACTTCTTGCAGTATTCCATTCAAGTCCAGCAACACATAGTTTAGTTAGTAATTAGACCCAAAATTTTGTCTACTCAAAGTTGGAAAATACACAATAAATAACATTTCCTTAGTGAATAAAATAAATACAATAAACAAAAAAAAATGTTTATTGAAACTTAAGAAAATAACACTAAATACAGTTTGATAATAACTACTACATACATATATATATATATATATATATATACCTACATGGGGACACCCACTATAGTTTTGTTTTAATTTCATGCATCTCCCACATACAGCAGGTTAGAGACAGAGTCATTGTTAAGTGGCCACCTACTTTCAAAATAAATATATATATATTTTTAAGGGCGTTTTTATATTATATTTGCATTTAAAGTTAATGGCGGTAACTTTTAACCGTAGTGGTAGAGGAAACTAAAACTTTATTTCAGCAGACAGTGGCACGTACATGAGATGGTGTTCTTAAAAGATTTAGGGTAGATGCCCGAAGGCTTCTTTGGCCATATCTAGCCCATGTGAGTTTTTCGAAAAGGAGCTGTGGTTTTTTACTTCACAACTCTTTGAATAAAAGGCGTGTTTCACTCCATTCTTGCACTCATATTATGTATACCTTTGCGATTTAAATAAGGTGTTGTGTTCTTTCTTATGTTAAGTTATAGCAATACTTGATGCCAGCATTCTGAGCACGTTAGCGTGTAAGCGTTTATACCGGTACTAAAGACAGAACTGCAGTAGTTAAACGAGAGAGGACAAGTGAATCTAATATGCTATAATTTTATGTAAAATTAGCTTAAAAAAATCATTACCAATCTGACTATTTATGTAGTCAGTATGTTTCTGTTGAGGATCCAGTATGAAGCCAAGATTGAGATTGACGAGCAGGGGCCTTACTCTTGACGCCAATATTATACATCTAATTATTGGTAATTTCAATTTCACGTGTTTTCGTACTCCTGAAACGAATGTCAAGCGATGCAGTAACAACTTATTATCAAACAGCTCGTGGAAATTATGTGAACTTAATGAAATTGGATAAATCCGATATAACGATTATTTTGGTACTCTTGAAGATCATTTGACAGCTCCGCAATATTGGATTTCACAATTTCGATCTAATAGCGAAAGTGTAACTTATTTTGAAATTATATGTACGTTTTTTAATGAAAACTAAGAAAATGTCACGCTTAGGTCTTATTTATGGTGTTTTGAGGAACGCACATAAATTAGAACTGCAACAACAGCGAAACGAGCGATTGTTTGCGTGATATATAGATAAATCATTTGTAATGAGTGACGATGAATCTAAAGCGAATTATCGAGTGTTCCAAATATTTATTTGAGGAATTGCGACCCTTAATGCCATATCCATATGCATACTAGTGAACAACAACTGCTGCAACAAAAAAAGTGCTAATCAAAATCAATAAGGACGTATATCATTATAGATTTCCTTTTAATGCCACTGGTAGTTAGGCTTGTAGAAACTACTTATGGCACAGTGATATTACAACAGTGGAGCGTCTTCTGCCATAAAAGAAGATACCAAAACTTTAAAACACCTGCAGTCTCTAATCATGTAGTGATATTACTTCTTAAATATTGAATATAAATAATTAGTGAGTATCTTTATTTACAAGTATGTTTCAGATTCCATGAGAAATTTAATATAGTGTTTTGGGTTGTTTTGAGCTATGGAACAAACTAAGCAAAAGGTGTTTTTTTTTTTTAAATATCTTAAAAGGTTTCAGGAGTTATTGGGTGGTATATATACATATACATGTTATATTACTATATTAACTATATATATATATATATAACTGATATAATAGACTAATAGATACATAATATATTGATGCATGATACTTATTGTAGTTACTGTAATGTCACAAGAATATTAGAATCAAAGTAATAAAGTAAAATAAATGTAGTTTAATATTTATTCATACTTATGTTTACTTTCAGATATTGACACATTTTGAAGAAGCTTCACTTGATATTTCCTTTTTGTAGAATCAAATCTATCTTTATAATTTAACATGGCTGAGCAATACAAGATATGTTTTAAATTTTTTTGTAAATTTTTTATTAAAATTTATTTTATTAACTGCTTAATAAAATAACCTAGTAATTCTGTAATCTATGATTATAAAATTCATATTACTTTAAATAAAACACACTTGTATTATACTAATATTGTTATTTATTATTGATTAAAATATATTATTTAAATTTGTGGTTTGGAGATTTTGATTACTTGATTTTCTTTATAATAACTGATAAACAGGTACAATTTTCAATGTTTCTTGTAAAACAAACTGCCATAAAATTTTATTATATTGCTGAGTTTCATTAAACTTTCTTTTATTATTTTAATATATATATGTTTATTATTTACCTAATTGATAATATATATATAATACCTACTATCTTGCATAATTGTATTTAAAAAAACTTAATAGTAATTAATATTATTTATTATTATTGATGAGATCTTTCATGTTGTTATCATTGGGTATAAAGATAAAAAGTGTTTGTTTAAATATAATCAACAGAATACAGGTAACTTTGTACATTTTAATTATCGATTAATAGAAAAAAAATTGCTATATTTCCTCGGGAAACCGCTACGGACGCTGAACTTCATGATATAAGCTGGCAAGAAATGTAATAGTGCTTCTTAAACATTACAATCATTACTTTATCGTGTTAAGCGCGACAGAACCTTGTCTTTGTAATAGCCTCGAGTTGAATAAATAAAATACTTTTAAACATAAATATTAATTCTTGAAAAGACACTATCTAACGTCGATTGCGAAACATAATTTTAAATATTTAATTATAATGATGTCAAATGTCAACAGACTAAAACTACTACTATATATACAGATAAAATTTGTGAACTTTAAGCACGATTTAAGAGTTTTAAGATGTATTTCTATCAGCTAAATTGATATTTAATATTATTACTTTCGTAATGATTGGTATGTAAATAACGTTTATGGAGGATTAAAGAGTGATTACTTTCCTGTTGCCCATTTGTCGATAAACAGCACAGCACTACTGCGAAAATGTAACGACGCTACGACTGGGTCGTCACAATCATAATCCAATATAGACTAAATTGGTTTTTAGAGTACGAATAACTATCAACGTCACTATTGGATTGAAACTAGATTGGTCTTGGATTAGAATTGACATTGGCGTCAAGAATAAGGCCCCAGTTTCAACACGTTGAATTGTAACATTACTAATTTAAGCTTCCACGCCACACTTCAAAGTTCGTTCTACTTATTTTTTGGTATGTAATACTAACTTGGAGAGATTTAGAAACAGTGAGCTTTTTCTAATAATATAACTATGAAGTCCCAACTACTCTACGACAATATATTTCAACATTTAATAATTATTGGGTTGCTGTCGTAATTATTACCGCACATTTAACTTCATAAATATTATTAAAATATTTTTTAACGAAAGAATAATATTTATTTGTTTATTACGCAAGTTGCTGAAGTATTAAGTTTTCACGTGCGTTCAAAGTAGCACTGTATAATTTTGTTTTATATTAAAATGTTATCTTTTGCCTGGCTTGTTTTTTAAGAAAGTTAGTACGTTTATTTATATACTGTTGAGTTTTAAATGTTGATGTAGCACCTGTCATATTAAAATTGTCAATTGTCAAACAAAAATGGCAGACGCTGCGGTAGAAACGGCTCCTACAGATGAAAATGATGATAGTTGGTTGTATGGAGATTCCAATAATGAACAAACTAGCGAAAATCCTTCTAGGATTGAAGAAAAAGAACAACAACAAACAAAAACTACTGGTGGCGATGCGGTAAGACTAAAACGATGACTGTATAACATAACCTTTAATTTTGATAATTGCATGTTATGTATATAATATGCTTGTATATAAAAATGAACGATTTACTCCTGTATATTTAATTAATTATGGTTATTTATAAAACTAGTAATTTAAGTAGTTGCATTAGAGCCAAGTCTTTAAAACTACTTATAAACATGTTATTAAAAGTATTCCGTAATATTGTTTCGGTTTGATAGTCAACAAATTATAAGAGCTAAATACAACTAACATATATTTGACAGGAAAACGAAGATAAAGACCAAGAAGAAGCGGACGGCAATGAAGGCAATAATGATGACTCTCATTTCAATGATGAACACTTCGGTGAAGTAGATCGGGATGACCAGGCGAATGGAGATGCTGACAGTCAAGACAATGGTGATTCTGATTCAGATGACAGTGACGATGTTAAAGTAACTATTGGTGAAATTAAATCAGGACCACAAGCTTATGCTAGTTTAAATATAAAGGTTAGTATTGTATAGTTGGTATGTCTGTTTTTATACCACTTTATTCTTATGTTATTTGTTGCTATATTACACCTTATTTTTATACCAATTATGACCAGACTAGAGGCTGATACTTTGTTATAAATATAAAATTTCCACAAGTTTAGAATAACACTATAGGATTAGCCACTCTCCTGATGCAATCTCAAAAGCATTTATAGATTAATTTATTTTAATATGTTGTATACTTCTATATTTTGCCTTAGTAATCATAATACACAATCATTACTCATGTATATATACTATTATACAAAGTAAATTACTTATTACATAAATAAATTCATAAATATGCATTACAGAGAGGAGTAGGTATTGTGGCACCTGGAAGTGAAAAGCCCCGGCCAGTACCAGCTGCAGGCAGTAAAGTAACATTAGAAGATTTAGATGGCCCTGGCAGCATTAATGGAGTTCCAGCACTAGAATTTAACATTGATACTATTGAAGATAAACCATGGAATAAGCCCGGTGCTGATATATCAGGTAAATAAATTTGTCAGAGGTGAACTTATGTAACTCATTTGTAAATAATAATAAACTTACATTTTACATTTATTAATTTTTTTTCAGTTTTTTGTCAATAATCAACTCAATAATAAATTTATTGATTTTAGAGTGGGATTATTATTCAATAATAGAGGACACATATTTGTAACTAATGTTATGTTAATCTCTTTAATTATGTTATTAGTTATATGCAGATAATTTACAGTTGCAACTAATAGGTCTTGAAACTGTTGGCATGTAGGTTCCTTCTGAAATTCCCACAGAAATGGAGATGACCAGGTTCTTTTTTAAACAAAAATTACTCAAAATGGTAATTGGTTTAGAAAGGAAATATTGTGTGCAAACTTCTTACATCTTTTACAACATTCAAAGTGTAAAAGCTGTGAAAGACTAAGCGAATAATAAATAAAACAATTGTTATTTTTAGTAAACCTATCATACTATAGTATAATGGAAGTGTACATAGATATTATGTTAGTAATGAATAAGTATTTTTTAACATTATTTTTTTAAAGTGTTAATCACACACTTAGGTAATTGAAAAAGACATATTTAGAAAACGTATAAAAATTTGAACGCATTTTGACCTAGTGGCTTAGCGGTCAGAGCGGTTGAATGGTTTTCAAGAGGCGCGGATTCAAATCCCACTGTGTTCAAATTTTTATACCTTTATTTCTTAAGTGTGCGATTAACACTTTAAAAAACGTTAAAAAATATTTAATAAATAGCATTCTCTCTTGCCAAACGATTGTTCGTAGAATAATCTTTGGGTAGCAGAAATTTGAAAAAATCTGTCTACAGAGATGCTAACAACTTATGTAAGTTGCAATAAGCGTATAAGTATTTCGACGTAAGTGGATGTAAAACGCATGGCTTAGCGGTCAGAGCGCTTAAACGGTTTTCAAGAGGCGCGGGTTCCCGCTGCGTTCAAATTTTTATACGTTTTTTTATACTTTATGAATAAGATTTTATTTACTTTATGAATAACAAACTTTTATACTTTATGAATAAGTATTTAAAAAAAAAAATTAAAGTGTTAATCACACATTTAGGATATTGCAAACCATATTTTTAGAAAATATATAATTTTTTTAACGCAGCGCTGTTCGAATCCACGCCTCTTCGAAACCGTCCAAGCGCTTATCAACACTTAAAAAAATGTTAAAGATATTTAATAAATAGAATTCTCTCTTGCCAAACGATTGTCAAAATCTCTCTACAGAGATGCTAACAACAAAAATAAGCAGGCACGGGTTCCACCCCGCTGCGAATTATTTTTTACCATGTGGTGCCAACTAGTGCTTTAAACATTCAGCATGTATGTGATGTTTGCATACGTGTATGTTTTGTAACAAATTACAATAGTCCTAAATAAGTAAATAAAAATAATATTGCTTTAAAATATTTTCACATAATTTCTTTACAGATTACTTTAACTATGGTTTCAATGAGGTGACATGGAGTGCATATTGCGAGAGACAACGGCGCATGCGTGTTAACGAGGCAGGTGTTTCTTTACACACCGGACCACCCCCACGAGCCCCTGCTCCTGATGTCAGACGCTCCTCTGGTATGTTTTACATTTACCTAGTTATACTTACAACTTTATTTGCGCACCTTTTGATGTTTGAAATTTGGTTATCCACAATAAGCATTGTGGGTACAATTTCCATTCAATGTTTACAGTTAAAACCACGGGTATTTTCATGTTACAGTCCCATTACGCTACAATATTCATTATTACATTATATTCATTGATACATTCTATTAATTGATTTTTATTTGTCGACAAATTGCTGCTGTACTTACTTATTTCTTATAGCTTAAGTGGTCAATTATGGTAGTTCATTACATTTTCCAGACATTTAAATGGAAAATGCCCATCAAATTGACATTTCCATTTTTTTATATTTTAGCTGAACTTATATGGTTCTTCATCAGATATTCCAGACCTTTAATTTGCATATGTCAACAGATAATATTCATCACGCTGAATGTCTTCTGTTGAGGTGCCATTGCTTTTATAGTTTGGTTGGTAAATTATGTTTAAAAGCCCAGGGTTAAAAGCTATACAACAAAGACTTTTCCTTTAAATCAGTCCCGTTATTACGAAGATGTGCGCATATACTCGTACACAGATAAACAGACATAAAAATTACAGAAATTATAGATTTGTATTCTATGTCTGTTTCTTCATCCTCCTAAATATTTTTATCTTAAATATATTAAATGCACAGACACACCTTTTTTTCTGTTTTATAATAGTAAAGATATAAGTAATATAAGTGTACTTAAAGGCTCAGAACAATGAATTGATCCTGAAGTGTATTTTTGAATTTTTTTATAAATTTATTTTCGTTTGAGTTCCACCACTCAACGTGCAATGTCGTGAATTCGAGCAGAAAGTGGAGAACAGAGTGTCTTGTCACTTAATTCTCTCTGACTACTCTGCTATGCCGGAAATAGTGTGAAGTTGTTTTTTTTATTTTAGTATTATCTTGGAACCTCTACATGCATACAGTAAATAATTTTCTAAATATGAGGAACTTTGTGAGTATTATGGTGACAATTTAATTGATATTAATTGTATAAATTGCACAAAATTAGTGTTTAGTGTAATTTATTATAGTTTTGACAATTAAATACTTTTTTTTTATTTGATCCGGTTTTGTCTGCAGGAACTGTGCGACATGATGACATGCCGCCAGGTGTTCAAAATAATTACCAGTCACGTGAAAATACTATTCAGGTAACCAATAAATTAAATGTTTCTTCAGAAGGAGTGAATTATGTATTACATTATATTTGTCATGCTTAGTTTTTTTTATATAATGAGGCTCTGAATTTGAATCTCAAGTGGATTGGTAATTTTATACATTAGTAATGAAGTTCATGACACGCAAAATATAAAACAAATTAAAATACATGTTTACGGCTCAAAATAAGCAAATATCAATCATTTACTTTAAAAATCTCTCGGCGTATGAGCAATCGGCTTATCGAATGTAACTAAGTCAAATAATGTTTTGTATAAAACGTTCCACATATTTTTAAAAAATTTTGTTGATGACAAAAATATTACCAAGGACTCTTGACCTCTAGGGGGTATGTTTGAAACTCAATCCTTTATCATCTAAATTTGTATCATTACACAAGACTTGCTTCTGATGACACAGGTGATGACAGCTGAGCGTCGCGAGTACGGTCGTGCGCACGGTCGCGACGCGGCCCCCGCGGACTACTTCTCGGCGCCGCCGCCCGACCACTACTACCCGCCGCCGCACGCCGCGCACCCCCCGCACTCGTACGACGAGCCGTGGGGTGAGTTAATTGCATTTGTTTTTTTTTTAATATTATATTATTTAGGTCGTAACTTATAAAGTCAGTTCAGTTCTTTAATTATGGCGCTTGGAACGTGCCAGTAGAACACAAGTCACTTAGCCAATGTCACGTTGAATGAGGAACACACGAAGGTCGGGTATGATCGATTGCATGTTAAAGGAGATCCATTACTCATAAAGTCACAAGGTTCAGTGATTAGTGACACATGCAACTTTTATGACACATTGATATATATGACGTATCTGTCAATTTTATGCATAAGTAATATCTTTTTTTTTTTTTGAGAATTCGAGCATTACATACATACATACATACGATATGATCAATGCGCGTATCGCGTTTATGTTATGGATTTTTGTTTTAATTTCGTGCCTCGTATAAGATACAAAGCAATCATAGTGTTAGCAGGCCTAACTTGGTTTCGGTTTTAATTGTTACTAGTGTAATTTTGCGGGTAGACCAACTAATTTGAGCACTTCGTCTTACTACTGTGGTAACACCTTTATTGAGACATATATAGAGTCGTCACGTTTTTTGTATCTATGTCCTATTCTACATATATCTTTATTATTACTCAAAAATAAATATATATTCTTAGTTATTTAAAATGAAATTTCATTTAATAACGCGTTATCAACAATAAGTGATCAATGTTAATGGGAAGTTTAATTTAAACACTATGAAAAAGTATTCATAAACAAGTGGTTAAAATCCTGCAAGTGGTTAAAATCCTGAAAGGTCAAAGTTGTCGTTGAAGTGGACAATGTATGTCTAGTAATTAATGCTGTATATTTTTAATCTTTATTTTTTTGTGCATTTTCTTCTAACTTTTAATAAATAACAATACTTAATTTTTTTTTGATTTTCAGGAAAAAAACGTGCACGTTGTAAGTTTTTTATTTTGCAATGTTACTATAATTCTGTATCTATTAGTTTTTAGCTATTTACTAATAACTGTTGATTACGCAGCTCACGCAGAGCAGACGGGCTGGACGCCGACCGAGATAAAGGAGCTCACTCCCGGACCAATGGGGCCTCCCGCAATGGGGCCCCCTATAGGCATGACGCCTCCCTTGGGCCCCCCTCACGCGTTGCCCCCCTCCCACGTGATGGGGACGCCCCCGTTCGCGCCCCCATTCCGCTCGCACCTGCCGCCGCATATACACGAGCGTGAGCGCGAGCGCGACAGAGACCGTGATAGAGAGCGTGACAGGGATAGAGATAGGGACAGGCTGAGGGAGAGAGATGACCGGGGGGAACGCAGGGATCGGGAAAGGAGGGATGATGTGAGTTGCATTTCTTTTATTATACACATTTACTTTTTACCTATTTGTATTGCTTTTAATTAGTTTACGCTTTTTCTCATATACACTCAGTTCTTCACTTTCTGCCAAGATTGAGGACCACGATGGCCTCAGCATTTCGGTAATAACTTCTAGGAAATTTAATTGAAACAATAAATATTTTTTCACTATTACAGGAGGATAGGGATAGAGAACGCGAACGGTCACGTTCCATTAAACCAGAAAGGATTCGTGAAAAGTAAGTAAAATATTTTATGAATATTGTAATAACTGAAGTAATAATTGAATACTTCAACGTTAGATAGATATTTATTATTTTAGGATCAGTTATAATAATTCCGTACCAGGCGTGAATAAGTTAATATATCGAAAATGAATAGTTTTCAACGCAGGCAGGCATTTTTAAGTTTAATTAAAATATATGTATTTTGTTTTTATTTTACGGTATTTAAATTTTTCAATTTCAAATATACTCATATTTCAAATATAGTCGTTTTCTAACAGAGCGTTAACGAAACATATTTTTGTTTTTAAAAGTCTGCGACATGTTGGGTCACTTCTGAGTTGCTTTATAACAGCCTGCGGTGCTTTTGCAAAATCCTACCAAGACAGCTCAACCTCTAAAAATCCAATCCAAGGCCGTGTTTATTCTCCAATTTTAAACTTTATTAAAAATGTGATGTATCATCAGACAATTATATTAACTAAATGTTAGTCATAAACAACATTCTAAATTATACTTTTATCCCAATTACCGTTCTAAACCTCTCTTGCCTCTTTTGCTATGCATTTCTTCTTCCACATTGGTCCGTACATCTATATTAATGGTCAATAAGATTGTAAACGTATATCTGTTAACAAAATCGTCATGCAAACGAAAACTTTCTTTCTTACATGGACTTTCTTGCGGGGAAACAGAAGTTTTGGTTTATAAATCTTTCAATTGATCAAGAGGTTAACTTAGTATGCATACGTTAACATTCTTATTTAGATTCACATTCACACATCCACACACACAATAACACACATGCACAAACACCCACACATACTCAAGAACTTATTTTGTAATTACTTTAAAAAAATATATATATATAATTACTTTAAAAGTAATTACTGTAAAATAATTAATATTGCCGAGCGGGTTGGCGCTGTATATCGGAATACAGGCTACTACCGGACGGATACAGAGGAAATCTATTTTAATCAATATTGTTTATCAAATGTTTGTATGTAAATCTATCGTGACACTTAATGAAGTTATTATTTTATGATTCATTGGTTCACTATATTAGTAAAGCAAATCAAGCATCAAGCCTATTAATATTGAAAAAAATGTATTCAATCCGACTTATCAACCTATTTATGCCTATAAGTCTAAATATAGTTATTTTTAGTATTTCATGTGTCGAAACGATAATTTATTTATTTATTTTACTCTATTTATAGTCATTACACTGAACATTATTATTTGATTGTAAATTTTGTCATCCAAGCAAACAAATGAAATATGTACCATCAATATGGATTGTGTAAATAAACATAATTTACAGTTACATGAATTCATGGATGTAGAATAAATAAAGGTTTAATGAACAATAAATATTAATTGCTCGTTACACTTACTCCTAGCACTGTATTTTCTTTTCTTTGCATTTCTCGCATATAAAATAAATTTTATTATTTTTTAAAATTTAATCAATAAATTTATTAAAAATATTAAAATTAAATAGATCATACCGCCGAGAGCGGTCTCGGTCGCGCTCCCGCCGCCACAAGTCGCGGTCGCGGTCACCGCGTCAGCGCTCGCGCGACCGCGACCGCAGCATCAAGCCGAAGAACAAGGAGCCCAAAGACAAGGAGGAAGACAAATGAATGGTGGCGGGCTTCATTATTGCACTAGATTTAAGAAAATATTAAAGACTAATGTTGGTAATATTCATGAAAATAAATGACCAAACTTTATACTGACTTTTATTTGCTTTCGAAACAGTACTATTTATAATACTATGGTATATGGTATGGTAGGTATATTAAAATCATATAAGATAAGACGCTAACATATTGTGTTAACCTTATCTTTCTATTGATTTTTTATTACATTTATATTATTATTTTTTTATTAGAGCACATTTCGGCGTGGATGTGGATTCGATACCCCACTTCGGTGGAATTATTATATTTGAATTATTTTCATTTCTTTACTCTGGCATAGTTCACATAAATGTGTGGAAAATTCAAAACAAAGTGTCTTTACCACTGTTCTTTCTGCCTACCTATCCGGGTAAACTGTAAACTGTATAGCGGTTATCAAATATCCACGTCATTAAGCCATGTTTCTCTAAGTACTATAACATCATAGTTATTACAAATTATATTATTATAAATGTCTTTTGTCTTCGTCCTGAGTTATCTTACGTCCTCTTACATTCTGATAATACAGATTAAGATCCTCGAATTGTAAAACGATGTACACAAATGCTACAGCTATGTAGGTGACAGTAAAAAAAAACCTTAACTAAATTACTGAGCGCATTCAGATCGTGTACCAAGATATATTTGGTTTGTTTACATTTAGTAATTAATATTTTTACCATACATATTTATGATTAAGATCCTCAACTTTACGTCTGGTAGCCTAATGTAGTTTTTAATTATCTGGTGTGAAATATTCAGACACATAAATTGCTTGTTTCTTGGCACCACCGAAGCTGAGGTGAGTAAATTTAGTTAGTTGTTTTTGTTGTCTTTGTTAAATTTAACCAACCATGCTAGCTGGATACGTATCTCTGATACGAGGGCTGCTAAATTTAACTAATAAAGAACGGGGACGGAAGCTGTTAGGATCGTGCTTAGCTTTTCTAGAAACGTAATGGATATCACTTTCGTTGACTGTGCATTTGATTGTTCTACCAAGCTGTTGGACGACCGACACTATATTCTTATTTTTATGGTCGGGAATGCATTGGATCTCGATATTAATTGAGCGGCATGGTTTGCTGCTCGAAGAGATTCAATTTCCTTTTGTTGTTGAACAAGAGCTTGGTTCTGGGTTTCTTGTGCTTTAAATACTGAATTGAATTGATCATTTAGAAAAGAAAGGGAATTTTTAAATGACGCAAGTTGAATTTTTATATCTTGAAACTGTATTTTTAATGACCGTTACAGTTTGTCTTTCAAATTTCCCGAAAAGAAACAGATGAAGTGCATGTACAAGACTGTGCATGTCCATGCAGGAGTTGACGTTACAACGACAACAACTTTTTAATTGTTCTTTTATTATTTTTAGTTAAAGATTTTTATTGTTTCTTAAAGCTTTAGTAATTGTTCGGGCAACCAGCACATTTAAGTTGCTAGCCTTATGGTTATGGTGAGGCTAGGGTTATGGTGAGCATTTCATCTGAGTTAGGAAGTGTCTGATAAAAGTTTATTACACAGAAACTACGAAAACGATAATTATATATGATCAGATATATTTTGATGTATGGTTCAATCATATGTTTTTCTGCTGAATCAATGTTCTAAATGTTGGAAGTTTGGCCATACTTATAAATTTTGTCCTTCAAAGAAGATTATATGCCCAACTTATAGAAAAATTGAGAAAAAATATTTTAATGCGAAATCTTTCTTTGAAGGAGCAAATTATGGCAGCTTTATCATCTACTTTAGAATGGCTGATTTGTTTCTTAAAAGCTTAAGTTTTAGATTTATCAATACTCAAAGACATATTAGAATCTGTACATGCATCATTTTTTGTGTTGGAATTTCTGTAAACTCCCTTAATATCTTGCGGTGGAATGCCCAAAGCTTGAAACCGAAATTAAGTGATTTTGAGGTATTGTTTTGTGAAAAAGTTCACATTGCAGTGATTAGTGAAACTTAGTTAAAAGGAAATGATAATATAAGAATTTCTGGTTATAATATTTTTCGTCATGATAGAATCGATGGTTGTGGCGGTGTTGCTATTGTTTCTCACCAGTTTCAGTTAAGCCAGAGATTTGCTAATATTTTTCAAGCAATGCAGATATTGAATTTTTACATGTTCAAATTCATAACTGTAACAATATTGACAATATTTATGCTTTTTTAACATTTTTTATAAGTGTTATGCACACTTAGTTAATTGAAAAAGACATATTGAGAAACATTGATGGAGCATAAAATAACATAGAAATTTATAAACTTCATATTATTGGACAGTTATGACCCCATAAAGGTTCACAATATGTCGATGATCATAAACTCCCGAACGGATTAGTGGAATTATCTTCCTGAGCGCTACGTTTAGGGGCCTATAAGCGTCGGGTGTACAGACAACATCACCCACAAGGCCGGCAACGCATCCACAACTCCTGTTGTTGTAAATGTCCATTGGCGAAGGTTACCATTTACCATCAGATGTTCCTTCTGCTCGTTTGCTTTGTACAATAAAAAAGAACCAACATTATGACAAATATAGCGGTATTTGTCAAAAAGTTATTAGGATAAATGGAAATAGAATACGTTGACGAATACATATATCTAGGTAAACTAATATCCACAGAAGATACAATGCAAAAGGAAATAGAAAGAAGAATAACAAGTAACTGGAAACGATATTGGTCGCTGAGCGACGCATGACGATGAATGATGCCTAATTTTATTGACAATTTTGTTTTAAGTCATTCAAAGAGTTACATAATTTAAATAAGTATGTAAATAACACTTTAAAATAATTTAAAAAATATTAAGAGTTTTTGAGTGAAAATTTTTTATGTATATTTTTAAATTAATCGTTTGATCACCCCATAAATAAAACAAATCCTAATGCTTATAAATATTCAAAAAAATTATATATGTAATTTCAGATATCAGCCTATTGACGGACCTGGTACGGATATGAAGAACCAGAATATTTTTATATAACCATACAGTTCAAGGTAAGATAAATGAAAATACCGTGTTTTTTTAAATTTTTATTTTTCTATTCTTAATGGAATAATGTCTGTGCAATATTTTATCAAATACGTAACTATCCAATGGTTTGTCCTAAAAAAAGTAATTTAAATTAATGATACATTCATGATGATACTTATATAACCAATCAATTCATATTAAATTAAATGAAATCAAATTAATTAACTGAAACAAACATTCAACTTAGAGAAATTTTATAACCAAGTAGTGTATACTTTATATATAATAGGTTTGCGTCTTATTTTGTATAAAATATATGACGACAACAGGGTCAAACAATAAAACGACGGGTACTTTGTAATATTATTACAGAAATGCTTTATTAATTAATGTCTAAATAGATGGATCATCATATAAATGTTATCTAGTACAACCTACAAGGTGGGACGGCTGGAGCCGCGATCAGTCACACCTCGTCGCTCTTGACGCCCCGCCTTACTCCATCACATACAGGTTTTACAAATCATTTTGTTAACGTTTTTGTACAGCCATATACAATAATTTTATTTTCAATTACATCTAAACGTAAAAAATCTGAGGTGTCGTAGGAAACTACGCTTCCTATAAAATAATTACAGAGGGGGAATGAGGAGCAGCTACGCTTGTGACGTGCGACCGGCAAGGCAGACCTCGACTGCGCGGTCACGCAGCCCTGTACAATCACCACTATGTCAGCTGTTCCCGCTCTACTAACACGCGACACGAGACACAAGACACATAAAAATATACAAAAATATCATTTCCACAAATCATATCAAAAACTATACAATCCGGCGCTAAAAATATTCGATAAGCTATGTACGATTTTAAGCCGGTTTAAACTTAAACGAGAGCTCGACTCGATTACTACAAAATTATAACATAATCACGACTATAGTGCCGATTGTCTAGAACTGCCTGCGACATTTTCATCACTTTTCGAAGATTCAAGGTCCCCTAGCCCAGCTAATAGTAAATCTACAACGAGCTAAATTACGGAAGCGCGCGGGTTCGCCAACCGCGCCTCCCTTCGATTCATAAATTACACGAGAATGAGAGACGTTCAAATATTTATACATAGATTCATACGAACAACGAATAATACTAGAACACTTACGAGCTAGGAGTGCGACGGCGCCACGCAACGCGACGCGCCTCCGCCGACGTACAACTATGGATAACGTAGTTACAGTAATCGTATCGTTCTGTACATCAGTCTGCCGCTACTATGTACAGGGCGCCGGCTCTATAGTTACAAATGTACAATCGCAAATATTCACAAAATTTATAATAGGCGGTTGTCGCCCGCTTCACGTCGCGTCACGTCGCTTCACGTCGCGTCACGTCGCGTCACGTCACGTCGCGTCACGTCGCGTCGCCTAATACTTGTAGCGCGGTCTACAAGACCGGGTTGGGCGGCGGCGGCCCGATGGGGCCCAGCTCGGGCGCCTTCATGAAGAACTTCTCTAGCTTAGCGATGATGTGTTTACCGTAGGTGTACTTGCGCAGCGAGCCGATGTGCGGGCGTATCTTGTGCATGAGCACCTTGCGCTGCGTGGGCTCGGCGACGTCGATCATCTTCTGCACGACGTAGTTGGCGTACTGGTCCTTCATCATGACGTGCAGCGCATTGTCGTTGAAGCCGCACAGCTCGTCGATGAGCAGCGCGCGTTCGTTGCGCGTGGCGTGCGTGACGCACTTCTCCACCACGTTGGACGCGAACTTGTGCTGCGACAGCTGCAGCACCTTGCCGCGCACGGCGGCCACGAGGCGCGCGCGGTCCTCGGCGGCGCCGTGCTCCAGCACGTGCTGCACCACGTAGTTGCCGTACTGGTCCTGGATGAGCTGGTCGGTGTGCGCGTGCAGCTCGCCCAGCACGGGTGCCGTTTGCTCGGGCGTGCAGTGCTCGAGGATGCGCTGGATTACGCGGCAGCCGTACGGGTGCGTGGACAGCGCGTACACCTGCCCTGCGAACGCGTTGATTATGAACTGCAGCGCCGTCGGCTCCACGCACTCTATGCACTTCTGCACCTGCGAGCAAATACAACCACATACAATACTAGCTTCTTTACGCTTTGTAATTCACTTTTTTATAAATATTTTATAAATAATCCTTTTTTATAAATAGGCGCAACTAATTTTATCATTATACATTTTATTGTGTAATTATACTCGCGTTGCATAGTCACCCATAATTATGTATAGAACCTATAAAAAGTGCAAATGTAATGAATGAATACTACGTAAAAGGCAACGTCATGGTCCATTTTATAGCTTACTTAAGAGTTAGTAAGTCGCGGTTTTTTATAATGAATGTTACTTTTAATAATAATACATAAACTTGATTTCTATTAAATAAGGTCAAATTCTACAGATCCAAGACAATTTTGAATAATACAATAAAGACTTTATTCAAATATAATTTATATTTATGCAAAAAAAACAAGTGTTTTAAAAGTATATAAGGCAACCAGTTTTCTGTTTGCTATTTCATTTTCGTTGATTTGGCTACATATGATTATTCTTGTTGATATTATGTATAGTTATGTTATATCTTTATATATAAATATTAGAACGGATATTCAGCGAATTGCTGAGTCGAGAATAATTATACAAAACTATTAGTTTAACAGGAATGATACAGGTGTTATATAGAATATCAATTATTTAAATTATAATGAATAAATATTATCTTAATATTTCATGAAACAGTATATTACCATGCCCTGTGTGTATCAGAGAGTTCTATTAGGATATATTTTTGATTACATGACAAATAGTTTATATATTTTATAATTGTATTTTAAAATATGCAACATTGAAATGCTCTAAACCAAGGCTGTAAAACTGTTAATGGAAATGGGCACAAATGCCACATATATAAAATGATATCGAAATCTGGCAAAATCTATTGGCGGACCACACTCATTCCTTCCACTAAATGGGAGAAATACATAAAAAAGCCAAGTAATGTTTCACTATACGAGTATATTCGTGAGGCGACGGATAGGCGTAGGATGGTGGTTGTACTCACGACGTGGTTTCCGTTCTGGTCCTTGACGCACTTGAGCACGTGTCCGTCGAGCTCGCGCACCACCTCTTGCTGCTGCTCGGCGGGGATGGACTCCAGCGCCTTCTGTATGACGCGGCACCCGTACATCTGCAGCGCTAGCGCCAACACGTGCCCGCGCACCTGCAATATCTGCACTTATAGTACACACGCACACGCACACGCTGGCCGCCCCATTACGATTACGAATCATTTCCTGGTCACCTCATCGAGTAACAACATGGACCGTTAAGATGGAAATGGAGATAAAAAAAATTTTAGCTTCTTGTATGTGTACAAAAATACGTGAACTTGTACGTACTTGTCTGCCTATCAGCTAACGGAATCTTATATATGGCAATTAGACGTGCAAAAATAAAAAAATATATATTTTGGTTCTTTAGTACGTTAAAATTATCCCTAATCGCTTTTAAAATAAAAGTGTTATTCACACACTTATAAAGTAGAAAAACATATTTTTAGAAAACGTACAAAATTTTAAAAATATTATAATATTCCCCCGCTGCGTTCAAATTTTCGTTTACAATAGTTTGATTTTAAAAAGATCCCATAATATTATTTTGTCCTGGCGGTGGTTAATCTTCGGAGTAATAGCTGTCTTGACCTGGTCTTAAACCGATGTGTCACTTGTAAGTCAAGGTTGTCTTTAGACAAGATTCGCCGTAAACGATATCGCAACGTGTTTCTGAAATGTGTTTTGCTTACAAATGTATTATAAAATGTAGCACCGGTGTGATTTTGTTCTTTCTTATGTTTTTCTAAATATATACACATAGTTAAAGATAATTGGAACTTGGAACATGAACTAATTTCATTACACTTACACTATAATTACATTTAGTAACTAAGAATGAGTAGTAAACATTTTCCCGTACAATTTTGCGCACGTATAAAACTTATCCTTATAATAACATAATCTCAAAAACTATATTAACTTTTAGATTTAATGATAAAATTAGATCCAAATTATGTGTCGGTTGTAATTTTGTTCAAAAGTTCAATATCATAAGTAACCAGTACAATAGAAAATCAACGAACGCT
The DNA here is from genome assembly GCA_038994665.1 of Podotricha telesiphe. Classification (NCBI taxonomy): domain Eukaryota; kingdom Metazoa; phylum Arthropoda; class Insecta; order Lepidoptera; family Nymphalidae; genus Podotricha; species Podotricha telesiphe. The sequence goes on from JAOYRR010000049.1 coordinate 87,073, forward strand.
GTACAATGATAAAAAATATCTTAAAGATTATATTTCGGAAGATATCGGTATACATTACCTTTTGAGCTAGTGTTGTCTTCTGTTCCGTGGTACCAAACTCGAAAAACTTTTGAATCACATAATTTCCGAAAACGTCTGTCATTAGACTGTATGCGGCACCAATTATTTCATTAAACACCATTTGCTTCTCCTGAACTGTCGCCCTTTCTAACTTTTGCTGTATAAACCTGCAATAAAGGATTTCACATAAAGTTTAATTGAATAAGAAAACGCTTTTACAAAACATATAATTAAGTATGTTGGCCGATTGATCACTTATTTGAGTAAGTCTTTAGAAAGGCCGTGTTGTTCGAATTACGCGAGCCGCTAACAAACGACGACAAGTCATTTCAAATATATTTAAATCAAACATTTTCTCTTCTAGCATATTCATACAAATTTAAGGGACAGAACACATTTATTATTACTACTAAAACGAACAAATGTTTGAAATTAGACGCAGTTTTTTTCATAAAAGACTAATCGGGGTTTTTTTGTCAATATTAACAATTTAGTAATAAACAAACATTACTGATAATATTTGGGTGAATATATTATGTCAAGGTTTAACTTAAATAATTAAATTATAATATCACGTATATTCTTAATATTATGGTGGTACGAGTCAACATTAAATAAAATATGAATCAAAATGTCTATGTCAAATAGTTCCGTAGTGAATATACCTAATTTTAAATTACCAGGTTACGATACAAATTGATTCATATTTAGTAATAGAGAGAGAGAGAGAGAGAGAGATCTATAGCTTACTATGAACTACTAAACATTTGTATATATCTCAAAGTGAAAGCTGAAAGTTATAATTAATTAACTGAAAATATACACAAATTATTAAGTTATATTAAGGCAGAATAATATAAAAAAAATATTATTTTTATATTTACATGCCAAAAGCCGAAAAATGGAGAACTGAGTATCTTGACAGTTGGTTCGCTCTGACTTGTTATTATGTAAATAATATATAATTTAGACGCCATACCTAGATCCATGCTGGTCCTGCGAGAACTCGACGATGTGATTGGCGAGGTCGCGCAGTTGTAAGTTCGGGAAGCGATTGTTGCGGAAGTCCTCCAGCAAACGCGAGCGGCCCGCCGCCGGCTTATCTCCCGCCACCAGCGCTCCTACCGAGCCCACCCCTACGCCCACACCCACGCCCACGCCGCCGACGCCACCGCCCACTAGTTCTGCACACGATTACATTACATCTTGAAACTGTTTTCATGAAGGTTCTTACTGACTAATTCAAATAGCGTAAGCAGTACAATAAGTCAATCAGCGGTTAGAATTCGTAGCGGCGAAATTTTAATTTTACACTTTTTGCTATTACAAACTGCTATGACACGAGCAAAGACGATATGACCATCTAACAAATTTGGGTTTGAATGCAGTAGTATGGTTTAAATTAGTTTTCGGAAAATGTTTTAATACGATATGCGATTATATACAAACGTAAATATATTTAATTGATTAAACAACATTTCCTTCATATACAATGTATTATTTATTTAAAAGAAAGACGTGTCAAGGTCTCTCTCTACACTTAACTTGCTTTGCAAATTACAATATAATTGAAATGCATTAGTATTATATTAGGTAGAATTCAAACTGAATAAACATACGAACAATATATGCAACATTAACACGCACTAATTTGTGTATTAATTAATAAATAATGCATTGTGCAAGATTTCATTTTTAACTTACGATCGCAACGTGTAAGGTTATTATGTATTTACGTGATGCAAGATGATTGTATTGCGGTTACTCGCTGCAGTTAAACGGCTTGATTAGGAACTCATGCCCAGATGTACGAACACGGGGGCAATTTATAACAATTATTTTCGTTCAAAACAAACTGGTACAAATGAAATGCAAGAGGCATTTCATTTAAAATGTACAATGTCCGTCAAAACATGGACTGTTCCGAATTTCATAGCTGTTGTGCTCATTTAAAAAGCCCCGAGGATGTTCTGCCGTGTTGTGCGATGTTTTAAATACGAAATATCAAAGGCATCAGAAGTAATGACAATATTCAGGCACACACGACTAAACATTTAGATTTTGTGTTATTACTATTATAAGTCACCAGCATATATTATATTGACCACGAATATGTTTCAATGTGCATAAGGGGACATATGGGAACGTACTACCATAATAAATATAATAAAACACAAAGTGTCAAACCGCTTATGAATAGCTGTAAATACATCGATCTAATGCCGTACCAACCTGAGATAGTTCCGACTCCACTAAGTTTGCTCAATAACGATGATGATGATCCGAACATTCCTCCATTTGTCGTCAAGCCTTGCGCTAAACTGTTGACAGCTCTGTAACATAAACAAATATCTGATCGAATCTACAAGACACACGTTTTCTACATAAGACACGTAGGGCCTAATTAAAACATACGATGAGAATGTAGCACAAAATGAGCATGCTTCAATATAGAAATATTGCAATGACTGTACAAGAGATTTACGTGGTGTATTATGATGATTTACAAAGCTATTTACAGAGTTACCGCTGAATTCGCGTCACACGCATCCCGTCTACGCCACACAAATTTACATGTTCTTATGATCTTAACATTTAATTAAAATAATATTTTTAATATATTTATGATTTGCACCACTATTACTAAGTACATTGTTCCAAAGCGATAAAAGTACTTTATAAATATATAAACGTACATTACATTATTAGAAAGATAATTGAAATTATAGTAGATGAAATCAACAAAAGTGTAAAGTGTAGGCCAAGTTTGACTTTAGTAATAGTTGAATATGATGCGAGGCGTGAGCGTGGTTAGGGATGTGTGAACGGGCGGGTGGTGGGTACCTGTACTTGGCGGTCTCGGCGCCGGGCGCGGCGGAGACGGGGCGCAGGCCGACGGGGCCGAGCGCAGCGCCCAGTGGCGGTGACAGCGGCGATGGGCCCCACTTGCGCGCGTACTCGTGCAGCGCGCCCGACGCGCCGAACTCCAGCGAGTCGCGCCTTGCGGACACGCCGCCTGCAACAACATACCTCTCCACTCCACTCTGCGTCTCCGACGGCCCAACTCTGTACACTTATGTACAAATTTGAACTTCGTTTATACATATGCTTCGCTACCTATCTATTTACAAAATATCTTTTTCATAAATGTGGCATACTGTTCTTGTTTACTTGGCTATATCATTTATATATTACAATCTCTTTTATAATTAATATCAGAAACGATATTTTATATTTATTTCGTGTACTGTCAGTTTTAAACGTATGAGAGTCTAGTATATTAAACAATAAGTACTGTATAAGTTTCGTGTATGCTTAATAATAAATATATACTCATGTTATAAAGAGCGACTCTTTAGCCAGGTTAGTAACCAACTATTCCAATCAAAAAAATAATAATATAATGACATACGCAATCGATAGGGCTTTACAAGGAGTTATTTACAGCAAAATACGTAGCTCTGTGATAGATACAAACTAATAACTACACGCTACACTAAAATTAAGCCATTATCAAATTTGTTTTATAGCAAACTTACAAAAGAAACACGTATATTAGAACAATATTCAAACAAATGAAGAAAACTATCATAGTGTACACATATACTAGTCGATTTGATTTAAATTCAAAACCAGTTTGTACATGTAATTTTTTTTATAAATTTCCATATTACGTTTTTATGGCGCAATGTTTGACACTAGACAAGTATTATACAAATTATATTGCCTATTTAAAGATTAAGATTTAATGATGTTCATTATATTGGCATCAACTTCAAATGTAATACCATTTTAATCAACAATATAATAAGAGAACAATATGTAAGGATCATCTGCAATACGCTGCCGATCTCAGCAACACTGCAGTTTGCAACAATTAACACTTTAGTGAATAATATACAACTTGATACTTTCGTGAGATATTATTGTTTGGTCGTTATGCCAATTTTTTCTGTAGCACGTATACGGTTTTACCTCTGAAATATTATCTCAAATGTTTCATTTTGCTAAGTTTACGGGATTATTGTTTATCTACTTGCATGCAAACTAAACATTTTGTTGAAATTAAAAATATTTTTCATTCGTTATTATATTTTTGTAGAAAGTCAACTTTCTAAATAAATGTATGAGTACGTTTAAGAATACAACTTCGTTAGTTCCAGTTATTAAATCCACCAAATGAATAAAAAGTTTATTTCACTTTAATTATACCATTGTAACATCATGACTATTTTTACAATATTACATTTAATTTCTTATTACTTATATACGTATTGGTTTAAATTGGTGAATGATAAAACGTTTATTATGCTATAATAGGATACTGTTTTGCGATGTTTTCAACATGGTCATAGATAATTGTGCAAGGACGGTATTTTTATAAACAAGAATTCGTTTATACATAAAAGAAAATAAATTTATACATACGAAATGTGCTATAACCAGTTATGTTACTTAATGATGAAACGAACAGGATTTAGATGGACGTGGTTTAGTTAGGCCCGTTTAAAAACTTGCGATTAGTAAAGAAAAATGAGTAGATACCTCTGCCAGTTAATATATTTTTCTTATTTTTATGACATTGTATTAAAATCAGAAAAAATATATTCGATGTTTCTCATACGTATCGTATGTATTAGATATTTAAATGCTCGTTAAATATATTTAAACTACATGATAGTACGTAAATACCATAGGTTATGTAAATTGAAACGTACCAGGCTGTGGTTGTTGGGTTTGTGGCTGAGCTGAGGCGGGAGGCGCGGGCGTCGCGGCGGGGTGCGCCTGCGCCGGGCCCTGCGAGAACTGTCGCGGCGCCAGCATGCTACCCGGCGACACCAACCGTAAGGGCGTCCCGTTGCGTCCACCCATTACTAGGGAGCTGGGATCGTAGTACGGAATCACATACTGTCCCTGACCGTTAACTTGCTGATCAGCCTGTTGAGGTGTGATCGGCCGCCGCGGCTGTTGCGCCTGTTGCTGTGCCGGCTGTGCCACCAGCCCGGGGTACACACCCCATGGCGCGACGCCATAATAAGGCGGCACCCCTGCTATCAGCGCGCTCACGTATGGAGCGCCCTCTTGGCCCGCGTTTATCACGTACGGCGCTTGCGTAAAGGCTTGTTGCGCAGCCAGCTGTTGCTGAAGTTGAAATTGCTGTTGCTGTTGCTGTTGGAGCAGTTGTAATTGTGCCGCCGCTGCCTGTCCGCCGGCTGCGGCCGCTTGTTGCGACCGGAACAATTGCTACGACAAAAGAAACACATACATTAAGATGTACTACGGCATGACAACTGCCAACTGACAACTATATATAGCTTATACTGATAAACTCTATTATAAGGTACGTAAATGTAGCTTAAAGTATTGCTGGCTGGTAAAGTATTGAAAAATGGATCAAATAACAACGATAATTAAGTGGTTATATGAACCAGATGGTAACTGTTTATATGTTTAATTAATAGAGAATCGTATCGTTTACACTTTTTTTTTTCTCTGAGGTTGCAACGCTCGAGGGTTATTCACCGTAAAGCGCGCTAATTAACACAATCGCTTAAAAACTTAATAACAAGCCACAACCCTGTCTGACGCATATGCCGCCGCTTCTGGTTACTGCTATTATCTTTTAGCTTGCTTATAGGAATATTTTGCGTTTTAATATTAAATGGTTTAAACACCATTGTACTTAGCAGAATAAAAGATGGTATTGAGCATATAAATTATTTTAGGCACTTTTAACATTGTAGAAGATTAAATCGAGTCATAAATCAGTAGTAGGTGTGTATACACCTAGATATAGTTGAATGGCATTAAGATATTTAGAATGAGGTGATTCACAGCGATGAGAGCGTACCCGAATGTGATGTCATCGCGCACGGGCGGGCTAGATTTACCTGTTGAGAGGAGATTAGTTGGCGTGGCTCCAGGGCGGGCGCGCACGCCACTACTGTAAACACAGTGATACATCGCACACAACACTCCTTATGCCGGCTGGGCCTATTGCTACCACCTGCCCACTCTCGCACGACTATATCTTTACAAATCAACTCGCGACCTTGCCACTAAATGTTTTGATAATTCCTATAAATTATTACTATCGTGTTGGTGAAACGCTTTTATAAACGCCTGGTAGTAGTGTTTCTGCAGAATACCACCAGACCTATTTAACAGATTTATTCATGATATAGGAAGTCTCCCGGTGAATTCTTTCAATACTATTTATATTTTAGATAGCTTAGTACAAGGATATTATTGTATAAATAAAATATTTCGAAGATACTTAGATACTTTCCGTATAAAATGTGCGGTATACGCAAATTTTGAAACAGATGCCAGCTATCATACTAATTACTACCGCCGTGGTGCCTATTTTATTTTTCATTAGCTAATTGACACCGAATGATTATCTGAAGTCGTAACTTCACAGGAGGGTAAATCTTAGTATTTCGTTGGGGGATCGGCGTTTGATCTCGTAGTGCGAGTTCTGCTTGTATAACAATTTAATTCATCAAGGCGGTGTAATTAAGCGGCAAGCAAGCGCGAGCTGCGCACGTGCGCTAAGCTGGGCAACTTGACCGCCACAAAATTAAGTCGCCTGTGTCGGAGGAAGGTGGCGGCGAAGCGCCGTCTCGCATTCAATTAGACGTTCAGTAATCCGGCTGCGGCAAGCTTCGATACCAATTACAGGGTTATTAGTGACGGAACGTTAGTGCACGTCTCTGTCTGCTCATCTGATGCTTTGTGCGCTTTACCTTTGCTACTAGTACAAATAGAAAATGTCCTTTATACAGTTCTACAGGAACAAAGTTATTACTTTTTAAAAATGTTGATATCTTTTGCAAATGTAAAAAACAACGTAGTGTTTAATTACGCAATGTCTATTAATTGTTTATATAAAAATAAGGAACAGAAAAAGGGTCATTAGTTTTAAAAGTAATATTTATATTTCTATGTTATATTAAATACATATTACGTATATTTTGCTGAATGCATTTAAAAAATCAAGATCTATTATGTGTAAATAACTATATAGCAGCTAAATTACGAATCGATATTTAATAAAGTAGATCACCCGTACTACATTTATAGCTTTTGCATAGGTTATTATTTGCTACTAGTTTATCTGAGTATATTTTTATACATCTATAATAATTCGAATTTAATATAAACTGCATAGCATATTTTATTTAGAAGTTATATGGAAAAGCTATATTTGCAGTAAAATGTACAATATAGAAACGAATGCTGAGTCACAAAATTAGTGTCTCATGTCCAGGTACGCGCAGTGTCGTTGCCTGCAGAAAATGGGGTTCGGAGGCATTTATTATTTACGCGGACGATGACGAGAACGTGGTTCTGCTCCCGCGAGATCGCTCACTCTAGGCGTCGGCAAACAAATTACGCGACAAAGCAATCAATTACAACGACAAGAACGTAGCAGTGCCTCTTGAATCGAACGTTGCGTCAACAAGAAGCTTTTAGCGGCAGCGTTGATGTGCTCGTGCTGCTTTAGACCCCGCGATACCTTCGCATTTAACGTATTTTGCCTATAATTATTTACTGACAATAAAAGTAAATTGTCATTTTAGAGAAAAACGTTTTACGAGTTGGAAAATTAGATTGTTGATCGAATACAAAAGCTAATTTAGGGCGAGTCGCAGTCGACGGGGTCGGAAGTCCAACGAGATTACGAGGATACTCGAGGTTGGCGCGTTCAGTCGGCTTCGCCTGTGCTTGACGTATCTTGCTCTAACGAGTTTATCTGCCCCGCGGGCTGCCGCTTCTTCGGCGACGCTCATCTCTCACGCTATCAACGGTTAAATTAAATCAATTTCTGAGTAATCTTTGAAGCTTATTTTAACCAAAATATACGTTCTTCACGTAAACGTTTTTATAATATTATTTTTATTCTATAAATAGTTGACGACAGTGTATGTTTATCGAAATGGAATGAAGAGTTAGTTCGCATTTTAATTACAAGATTTCATTGGGTACCTATTACAGCTTTCGCGGAAAAGCGCTTGTATATTTTCATGAAAAGGTGGCTAAGGGCGAGGGCGGGTTTAAGTTGGGCGGAGCTTAGCCACGCCTACATCGCCCACGCCTTGTCAGAATTACAACTTAATATTTGTATTGACGAATACTTGCCCAATATTATGAGACAGTATATATGTCATTTATTCAACGATATACTCCTTATATCTTATTATATCACAATTTGGGATTACATAAATTAATGAAGTAATTTATACATAGATTACTTTATTGCAAAAAATTAAGTGCCTCATGACTTATAAAAGTAAAATTTTTGTTACTTAGCCAATAAACTGTAATGTAATACTATTGCTATACTGAACTACTAGTTTAATCTACCATTCTGTATGCTTACAAATTCCGTCAGTGGAAGTTGACGATTTAGCTTTTGAAATATATAAACTTACATGATTTCTACATATTATGCTTGTGTTATAATATAAATTACTAAATGGATTTAACGTTATTTTGCGCATTGAAGATATCATAGAATAGAGAATGTGCATTCAATACTCTTTACAAATCTTTTTAATGGAATTTTAAATTAATCTTGTTATTATAAAATCCACTTAATAAACATCGATAAGACCGTGAAGGTTTAGTGTACACGGAATAACTTTTCTATTTGTATATACATACAATTGAAACTTAGCAATGAATGTACTTGTACTAAGTAGCATATAGCTACAACTGAATTAGCTATATTTTAAATATAGGAAAGAAAATAATCATCTTCGAGTTTTACCACAAAATAACGACATTTTCTTGTATATATTTGTTTTAGATAAAAATTTATAATATATATATATATATATATATGAATTATTATTAATTATAGTAAAACTCATTATAGGTATGTTTTTGTACGTGACATGTGTATTTTATACACATTTCACGTACTTTTATATTAGATATCTTCACTGTATGAAAAGTTTATCGTAGTTGTTATATCAAAAGAATTTGTTTAGTGGCTCCAATTTTAGTTAATTCGGCGAAACTATATATATGTATATGTATATGTATATGTATATATACACACATATACATATAGTTACACTCACAAATTTAGTGACATTACACAAAAATATGAGGCACATTTTTAAATATTGGTCTCATTTAAATTAAGTGAATACATACTTAAATAAATAGCATGCTGTGCCTAATAGGTAAGACGAATAAACGCATAATAAATAAAGCAAATGTTTATTGAGACCTTATATAATGCGATAACAATATTCATAAAATATATTATGCTATTTACATCCCCTGCTTACATCTCTCATGTGCAACTATTTGTAACCATTTTCTTTTATTTATGTCGCACGACAATTAAAAGATAAACAAATATTATAAGGAATGTATAAAATAAATCGTGACAACTTTTAAAAAGCATCTCATTTTAAGATGACACTTTTGTCTAAGAAACATACTATAGAGTGTTAAAAACATTTTTTATAGCATTATTGTTTATTTATACCACTTAACATATTCTTTACAAATATATTGGTGTATTATGTATATATTTTGCTAATTCTTTCACAGCATAAAAATCGAATAAAAACTGATACTATTTGTATGCTTTTTCAATAAAGCTTACCTTTTGTTCCTTTTGTTCATAATAATGAAATATTAATATAATTCATTATATTTTTTATTTTCCATGACATGAAAACGACTGAACTGACTTTTTAAGACGATTTATAGATTTAGCCGCCTTTATAGTCGTAGAAATATAGCCTACAGATAATTATTTTAAAATACAATGCAATAACTTAAAGTTGACATTTGTAGGTGATGATTCTAATAGGGTGGATGGTGTCTGGGTGCGGCCGGACGGTGCTTTTATCAAAATTAGCAGTAACGCCCGCGTGGTGGCGCACCCCGCTCATAAAACACCACCGTCATCGTCGCATCGACGACTTGGGAGCCGCACCTAGCTGTCGCACCCTCGTAACTCACCCTTTGCCCCGTTATAGTGAAATAACATATTTTGCTACGCGACATTGCTACGAAAAATTGCACGTATACACAAATTGGCATGAAGAATACGAAGCAACCACGTCCGACAATATTTTTCACCCACTTTAAGTCCGAAATGGCTATCATAGGGATAAACACGGTCGGTAGAGATTTAGCGGCTCTAACAGAGCCAACGAAGTAGAAAACAGTAAAATGGCAACATTTTGAGAAGTGTTGGATTTATGAGATAACTCGTAGATCATGTCTTATTGTGTTATAGCTATAAACAAGAAATATTTCGTAAAACATATAAAAATAATATACACTTACTAACAAAAATAAGCCTGTTGCAAGTATTTTAGTTCTAATTTCATTTGAAGATGATTAGAATGTTAACGGTCTTTAATCAATAGTCGTAGTGTTTGCGACACAATAAGTTGGTCAATCGGCCGAGGTAAGGTTGCTTGCTGCTACGCTCTTGTTGACAAAATTGACATCTGTATGCGTAAACATGTTCTTAGTTATTGGGATATTTGTCTGTTTAATTGTTTCATTCACAAAAAAATATCGATTATGTGATTAAATATAAATTCATTGAAATTTTTTACATATGTCTAAAAATTACAATTAAAATATATACTATGTTTGTTTACATAAAGAAATTGTACTGAAAATATTTTACATATATTAGTATATGTCTGTACCGACAATAGAAGCATATACCCAATTGTAATAAAGAATGTACATATTTATATGTATAGCGCCATTATAACAATAAAAAGATAAGAAAAATAAGCTTTAACAGCATCTGGCCTTAACTCTAAATATTAATATATATATGGATCCAAAGGTACACCAAGTATCTAATCGGACATTTTCCTTTACTCTAGTAGAATAAAAAACGTAAAACTGGTAGACCTTACAGTTCGTTACGTGGGAAACAAATATTTCAAAATAATAGAATTTCAAAGTAAGCAAAAACTTCGAACTAACCAACGATCTGACCAGGAGTAGGTTTAAAGTTAATTTATACGAGGTAGTAGTAGTGCGAGAGGTACAACAAATCTCTATAATCTACTAAAAGATTTCTTTAAGAACTATCATCAGTTTATTTCTATCGATATTTCGAAGAGGATAATAGCAGGATCTTTTTAAATTTGGTTAGATTAGGACAAATAACTTTTAATAATCTATTTAGGTAATCAAATAAACTAGTATTAGTGTCGCCAAAATATGATTTTTTCATACACGTATTACTTTCAAATTGTAGCAATCAACAAAAAGCAATTGAAACAGAGTAGGGCCTTAAGAATCAATCACTTTTTTAAAATCAAATTATCAAGTTTATAACAACACATTTGACTATAATGCACTTATAAAGTAACAAGAGTACCTTTAGTCGGTGTACCTTTTCAATGATTTTTATTTATTTCGGCTTGATTGTATATGTAATATTTGGATTTATTACTTTGGTGGTAAGAAGAAACCTGTATATTTTATTTAAATAAATATATTTATTACAAAGACATTCTTAGAATTCATAGATCATGAAATGCCTGTAATTTAAAAACAGGATAATAGAAACTTTTTGCTCTAAACTTATAGCTATTACCGAATTGCAACTTCATGACTAGAAATTTTAATTTTCCATCTAAGAAATTTTGAGGATACAAATTTTGTCTGTAAAATGTACCCATTTGCAGATTAAATGTGGCAGGCACGAAGGCAACCCAAGCGTATACAAAAAGCAAATGAAATCGATACGTTACATGTGTGCTGTAGTATTTGCTTGCCAATGTCGAAATGAAAATATTTGTAGGCTGTTGAGATGTGTTCGACAGCAAGAAAAGGAAATGTACTCCTTCATTTCCACGAGCACTAATATTCAAAGCCAGAAAATATCTTGTTTGTACATATTATTTTAGCATTTGTACTTTTATATTGTATAGTGGTAATATATTCAAATTTTGTAATAGCCACCCGTCCAGTTACGGGAGGAAAAGGAGCAAACGCAATATTAAGGATGCAAAGGTGGTGAAAATATGAATATATTACACAGCAATACGAGCAAAGTAATCACACGCACGCAAGAAAACGTTACTACGCTGCTGTATAGCACTGTACGAATATTTGTAAAACCAATAATTCATTCATATGGACTTTAATTTGGGTGTATTTTTGGAACAATACATTTTACCCAAACGAGATTACACATATTGTAATAATTCTCTATCCCATTCATTCATACGTTTAAATATAAGTGCTGTTTTATACAAGTCTCTTTTATCTACTTTAGCAGCAGTATAACTAAAGAATAATAATTTAGAAAATATTAGAAAGATTTCATTTACAATAACTAAAATAATGGCAAATCAATGCTATGTTTAATAATAAACAACCAGGTATTCAAAATGAAACCTGAATATATTAATAATAACAGTAGTTTTACTATTGTCTTATTAAATAACTGTCTCTTAAGATTGGTACGATGACCCCTAACGGTATTCCGATTTAGGTTTTATTATTTTACCTGAGGATCTCAAAAATAAACGTGTAGGACGACACGTAACCGGATATAATCGTAAGTTATAAGGATTTATTAATTTTTTCTTATAACTATGAAGACAGGATAGGTTTTGCTAAACGGAGTCGGTAAGATGGTAGAGGTGAATGTACGCCACTAAGTGTGCCATGCGTCGGAGAAATACTTCGGAATGGATACCGTTAGCGGAACGCGGTCAGGCCGGCAGCGGTACCGGTGTTCGTGTCTGCAACATCACCACTTAATCGCTTTCATATTAAAATCCTACTATGGTCACTAAACTAAAATCAAAAAGTTAAATTAAAATTAAAAACAAATCAAAATGAACTTATTGAAGATCTAATTTCCACTGTCATTTGCCAAATTATATTGATTTTGTATGATATTGATTTGTAGGTACATCAGTCAGTTGCTGTAGCGCAGTAACCGGAGCGTTTCTAATATCTACACTTTGACTCAGTTTCACCGCACGCTTCTTGCCTCAGTTCTTATTTATTCGTTTTGCGAAATCGTTTGAAATCTGATACCGTTCAAGCGAGTTATCGAGACTCTAGGTTCTCACGAAACTTCACACTGACTTCTTGCCGATAGTGGAGTTACCTATTGAATTCCTTTTATTCTTGTTCACAGATGAAAATCGCTATCATCTTACAAAATAAAATTTACTCAAGTATAATTTCGGCGTAATCTTATATTGTAGGAGTTTTTTTATGGTAATGAGGCTTAAATAAAATAAATGAATATTTTTCATAATAATTGTGCTGGATGCAGCATCAGGTAAGGCGCGAAGCGCGGCGGGCGCGACAATTTGCATCACAAATACGGGTGGCAGCCGCGATGCGCCCCGATGCCCTACGCCCGCGCTCGCGGCCGTTGCGGCTTCCACCCGTATCAGACAATGTCACAATCAACGTCGCGTGGACGCTTTTTGGCCTTTATGTGATTGCCGATTGTGGTTCACCATAAATGTAACTAAGATTTATTTAGGTTCACGATTTCTAATTTTTTTAACAGTCACTATTTTATTGTAGTAGTATATATTTTTAATAGTAGTAATATATCAATAATACTTTAATATTAGGTAACATAATATTAAAGAAACAAAACTAATGGTTTGCGAAAATAACATCCCAGGGAAATAGCAATCTCCTGCATAAAGCCTATCGTCTATAACGGCCGTTTGTTCACGAAGAGAAAAGGTAATGCAAGTAAAAGCAGCCAAGTTGAGAAGCGATGAATTAATAACGAACTTCTCCCGCGACGCGTGATGACGGCCAACAAGAGTAGCGCATTAGACGCCAACTGAAATTCACCAAAATCTCCCCTAATTATCGTCAGACACTTTTTTTCGTAATTTTTATTCAAAAATAGAATTATACTCTAACTTATTACTTTAAACTTTGAGAATAAGTATAATGTAATTTTTTGTACAAATTATTCAAAATGTCACAATACATGGAATGAATAAAACGATTTTTGAAACATAAAAAAATAGACCAATATAAGAGAGAAACGATTGTTTTTCTAAATTTCAAGTTAGAAAGCTGTAGTGAAATATGATGACTATTTCTGGTAAACGTGCAATAAGAGAAAGATTTATAAGATTTACCTTATCCGTCGTAATTCTACCTTTTTCTTTGGGGCACCAAAATTGTTGGAGTAACTCATTACACCACACATGTTATTCTATAGTTTGCTATTCTTTAATTTGAGTTAACATATAATAATAAAATTTTATAAACTTCTGTCCAAACCTGTCTTATTAATGAATGTTACTTCTATCGCATTTAATTAAAAAAAAAAAAATCGTTCAAATATGAAAGTAGCTATTTCTACAAACGGTAAATGAACGGCAATGTCTTCAATATTGAAAGTAGTGCAAGTTACAAATTTCATTGACATAATACTTTGGTGAAATCTTTGGGTAATGTTAATTATAACATATAGAATTAATTTTCTTAATAACGGGAGTACATGTAAATGGCAAGGTAAGAAAGGGGGTTACGAGACGGTTTCGCAATATTGAAATAAATCTCTCATGGAATGACTTGCTTGGAAATTACCCGGTGGTGTAAGGTCTACGAAATAGGTGGAAAAGCGGCTCTTAATTAAATCAAGTGACACGTCTCGTGCGTTGCTTCAATCACACGACCTCAATAAACCCGAGCTTCCGACGAATCTGCTCCTTTCATGCTTAGTTGTATCCAAAGAGGATACCAGTACTTACAGAGCATATAGCAAATATATAAAATCAGGATCGTACAATTGTGTACAATTTACAATTAATTCTTTCCGTTTCAATAATAATGTAATAATGTAGTACGTATATATACATAAACGATTGACAAACTAGTAGACTATGAATAGAATGTTTATATTATCTATGTCATAGATACAATGTTTGTCTGTCTTTTTGTTAAAATGCGGCGATAGGTTCCGCCAGAGTAACACGGAGGGGAGTAGCCATAGCGATCTTTTCCGATACGAAACTGTCTGCATTTTTTTGCGGGGGTAATTCTTAGTAACGCACACTTTGTCAGACTATGCACACAAAAATAATGATCCTGTGACTATGTAACTAAACATGCAAATAAAAAGGATACTCTACTAAAAGGAAACTTTTACACACACACACACACATAGCAACACCCTGTGTCATAACAGTGTAATTAAGAGTTTCCTTTACAGAGACGAATCCTAAGCAGCCGTGGCTGTAACGCGTATAGATACGCATTTTCGATAAATTTGAGAAGTTGGTTAGGGAAATTAGGTTTAACAAATGAGATATAAAACTGGTCATTGTGATAAAAAAAATGTTTCATTTATTATGTATCATAATTAACTGTTAATAAAAAAAAGGTCAATAGTTTTGTGTCATTAGTTTTTAAAATGAAATATGTTTTATTAATGACTTATATTTTTTTTTGGGTCTGGTTATTTTCATTACATATCCCCCCTTAGGACCGGATGTTTAGCATACCTGCAATAATTATATAAAAATAAAATGTCCGAATTATAAACTTAGTATAGTTAACCGTTGAAGCACTCGTAGTTATTGTATCATAATTATTTCATTATTATTTAATAATTTTAATATAATACTAAAAAACAATCAATAATAAACCAAAATAATTGTCAAATGTGTCCGTGTCACGTAATATGTGATTAAAATGACTTATGAATGTAAACACCACCTTTTTGTAAACTCGATGTCACTTCGCATCTCTTTTTGCAGCAAAAAATGGAAACCCATCCTTGCGTGTCGCTCTAAGGTTCCGCTACCCAATATAAAATAAGCGTACACAATGACTTACGACTAAATTAACAATTAAACTAGCTAAATATAAGAAAACTTCTTATTTGGAGTGGTAATATTAAAAAAGTTTCACATTGAATTGTTTGTCAGTATCATTAAAACGGCTAACGGTTAAAACTTTACGTTAAAGAATTAACTCGCTCGCTCAGTGTATATATAAAGTATGTTTTCTTTCAGAAATTGATAGTTAAAAAAATATCTATATCCGATAGTGGTGATTAATTAATTGGGGATACTTATGTAGTTAAGTCTTAAAATTATATCAAAGAATCATTTTAAAAGTCGGACGAAGAGAGAGCAATTTGCTAGTCCAAAAATAACTATTAGCTCAGTCTAATTTTGAACATTTATTGATTTATTTCTACTAATTCAATTAGTAGTTTTTTTTATAATAAATGTAATTATTCCTTTTTAAATATTTTGATGATTTTATATAACATGTTAATTTAACGTATATTTTCATTAAGAGAAAATGGAATATTACAACAGTACAAAAATTCAAAATGTCCCATATGTACAAAAATACATATCGTACGGTTACGTTACTGTGTCAATGTATGTTCAATCATAAATTTGGTGCAAGTTTATATTACGTTTATGCAAAGGCGTGCCTTGAAAACCAAGCCACATTCGACGACTAATTCCAGAATAGTAATACGGCTGCTTGAGCACATAATTCATTAAATAGAATTTTAAAAGTTGATATAACTAAATTTGATTTATTTAAAATTGTATTTATAGATTAATGCAAGATTCATTTCGTGCAATTAAAATAAACAGAGTAAAGTGGATAAAACAAATAATAAAAGGGGTGCTGTAACCCTGCAGGGCAAGTCGACAATAACTGGTGCAGTGGCTGCGCACCGATCGCACTCATTATTTCCATAACGAGCTCACGACAACCGCCGCTCGTTCTGCACTCTCGGAGTCCCGGTAACAGCAATTAATTAACTGACTAAACGGTATGGTGTTTTACATTGTGATGTTTACGCAACTCTCCAACGATAATGTCGCCTGCCATTGGACAGTGCAACCTTCGCTTAGCATTAATTAATAAAATATTATTAGCTCGACCCATCTCACTAAAAAATTAAAACACTCATTATTGAGCTCGTTATAAAGTTCATTGCATACAAATTGCTTATTTGCATAAGGAATAGACATAAACAGCGTCAATTGTATTTGCTTTATAAAGGATATATTTATGGTTACCATTAGTGAAAATTAAAAACAAGCAAATGTGCTTACTTATTATACGCGGAAATACAACTAAGAATAATGGAGAGGCAATAAAAGGAATACAAATTTATTGTTCTCAGGACTCATGAATCAATCTGCTCGTTATCTTCAATGAGAGAGATCATAAGTACTTTTATGTAGTCTTTTCGTGGCTTTATCTTGTAGCATCTGTCGTGCCTTTTTGCACATCTTCATGTCGTAACAGCTGGCAGTCGCTGTTACTTAAATTAGTTAACAATGACACATATTGCTGGCAAACAAACGCTCAGGATTCCTAAATAGCACGCTCGCTATTCTTAAACTATCGCCGCCACACCGGTGAGCATGCGCCTACTGATTCATACACACCTCAAGGTGGTATCACATGAGAATGAGCACACCTCTGAAATTAACAAGCTTGTTGTATAAATTGTTTTACTCGTGTATTATAGTTATACAATTAAAGATAGCGCATTTTCACGCGTAAGATAAGTCAATCTATATAATTCAGTAGTAATGTAACGCAAAATAGAAAATAATTATTATCAAATAAAATATGTCCGTCTAAAAGGCATGTGTGCGTATCGAGAGCTATTGCGTGTTGTATAATGTGCGGCTGGCTCTATTGAGGACATTGATCTCGCGCTTGAACTTGAAGTTTGTGATATTTTTTTATATTATTTGAACTTTATAAACAAACATTGTATTATGGTGTAATTAAAATTCTCATCAGTACTGTCAGAATGATGTGGGTAAGTGCTATAAATATTTAAATTCCCGTTTGAAGAGCAACCGTGACACGAGTATTATCTACAGGAAAATAATTTTCCAGCACGTCAGTGTACCAAACGTTGCCCGGAAATTGTAGGAAATTGCAAGAGAAAATGAATCCGACGGTTTGAGAGGTCCAGCTGAATCGGGCGAAAGCTTACTACATAGTATTTGTAATACAGTGCTAAATTTCTCTACAATATTTTCATCATATTACGAATTGCTTAACTTTCAAATAATGTAAATGTACCGTATATTGTTAAGGAGTATTCTTAATTATTCATGCATGCAGATATAAGAAATGTGCGAACTGGCATAAACCAAAAAGGAACAGAGAAATAAAAGAGCTCTCCATCAATCACATGAACAGAGCCCTGAGCTTCCGGACGCGGCTTGGCCGAGCGAAACATTTCTTTGAATAATGAATATACAGGTGGGTAGGTATCGTGTACCCTGTAACTGGACGTGATATATGCCGTCGTCGACCGCATGCATAATTTCACTCATTTTATGTGGTTAATTGTCGAAAATGACCGCAAGTGAAATATATTACAACGTAGCGGACGCCAGCACCGCTACGTGACGGCTAATGTATTCTACGGCCCTAGTGCTCCGCCTTCACCTTCGCGTTGCCTGGCTCTTTGTAGGGTTGTGCTTTACGTAGCAAAGTAACATGCCGGTTACCCATAATGAATACGTTTAAGTCGACACGTGTTTGATGCAAATTATCCTAATATCATCATTATATATGCAAGATTATATTTTAGCTCTAATTTTTCTTCAAAACCATTATATATTTTGCTTAGTTTAGTTAAAAAAAAAGACAAAATGTAAAAATATACTATAACATTTTTTAATCTTGTATTGCTATTTTAATGGAATGTAGTCATACCTACTACAAAAGGAGGTGATAAAATTGGAAATTTGGAACATTACATCCGTATACCATTTTCCTTTTGAGCTAATGTTTTATCAGCGACAATTATAAAAGAAACAATCACAGCCTTAGTAGTAATTTTACTTGGTATAAATTTGCTGATAATTTGTAGTAAACTTGTAAAGTTAGTAGCCACAACAGAAGTGCGCGTAGCGCACAATCGCTTCGGTTCGCGTTTACAATGCTGGTGCATTACAATTTTTCAAAGCAGACAAGCGACAGTGCATAACAAAAGAGCTAGGAAGGCGCAAATAAACGAGCGTTGCGGCAAACGAGCGGGTGAGACCCATACATAGGACGACTTCCTCTTACTAATATCTAATGTTTTAGCTAAGTTTTCTTTCTTAGACTTACTCTATTGTTTTCATAATTACAATCAAAGTATTAACTATATATCTGTACTATTTTTATCAATGTTTCTTATCATTCCATATCAATACATATAAACAATACAGGAACTTTGTGAGAAACCGGCATGAATAACTTTTAAAATACAAAGAGTGAACTCAATTTGAGTAATGTAACTTTTGGTCTGTAAACACGAACTCTCGAAAAGCTCTGCGAAGCGGTTTGAAAGTATCTCTACATTTAGCGCGTTTTCAGGTTGTAGAAATGAATACGGCAAAGATCGGGTGGCGCGATACAGCGACGGCCGCGACGCGTGCGGCCGAATAACAGGAAACTGCAAATACACTAGAGCAGTAGTAGAATCGAAAAAAAGAGAACAAATAAGAATTTGATTTAATATATTTTAAATACTATATATTTCTCAATATTTATTGTCAATAACAAAAAACTATATAAGTTGTTTGCCTTATGTATCTTTATGTTATGATGTTAGTCACAAATGTATGTAGTGAACGGAATGAAAGCAAAATGAGCTTTTAAAATAAAAGCTTCAAATACAATTTATAAGAAATTTTAATTTAATAACTTGTAGGCTGTGCCATACATAAAATAAGAATAATATTAAATAATAATAAGATTTTGTTCTCGTGGTCAAGCCACATATACAAAAAAGACATTAAATATAAATATTTCGGTGGCCTTTACAATAAAAATATCGTATTTCCGAATTCAGACACATATAAGAAAATTGTAGTAATGCCTTTTTAATAAAAAAAAAAAGTTCAATAAGTGCATTAGTTCTATTTTTTAAATTACGAATCGAGTTTTTAGAAGTGATGCTCTTTTTTGAACCAATGTAGGAACTTTTTAACAATCTTTTCAATAACAAATTAAAAATGACAAAAATATTTAAAATAGGTAGGATGTTACAGCAAAACGAAAATTTCGTTTGTTTTAGTATACGAGATATATTTTATATTTCATACCGCACATAATATGAAAATATATTTTTTTATTTATATTTACTATAAAGAAATTCTAAAACGAAGTTTGTATGTTTACGACCAGGTATTACCGTATGCTATAACTTACAATTTGTAATTTCAGATCTTTCCCAGCTGCTGCAGCAGCCGTTACCGACGGAGTCACAGGGGATAACCACTGATGAAGGTTAATATAACGTTTAGGTAAAAGTTTCAAGGAAACATCCGCTTGTGCATAAGCACGCTCCAGACATGCAGCAGCCGCACCGTCCAGAGCCAGTGCCGGCTCCAGAAGCGCACCACCACTCTCGAGTACAACCATTATCGTTAGGTAGGCTTGTCACCAAACGGATGGAGGATAACACTACACGTTAAGTCACTTCACAGCGTGCGAACGCGAATTAGAGCTACATGTCGCGCAGTACGTGGCACTCAAGCAGCGCGAGTCGCGGAACTGCCGCGTCGCTCACCTGCCGCGGTCGCCGCGGCCCGCGCCCCTCTTGCGCCGCCCACTATCTCCACAACAAACAACGTTTCTGCAGCAGCCGTCCTGTATCCACTGACAACACTAGATACACCACTTTCAGCCTACTTTCTCCAATACTCCATCATCAAACATAGCCATATAGCAAGTTAATAATTTATTGAAATTAATGAATTAGTAGTATATATATCCTATAATTTTCTTAAATAATCAAATTTAAGTGGAACGAACGAAGCTAATATAGCTTTATAACAAAAACCTACTTAATTTGGTAACGAAAACAAGTTTCCCTAACAGTTGTCATTAATTTCATTTAATATTGCGGAAGCCTTTGTGGTAGCTACTATAGCAATAATTTGTTTATACGCATTCTTTACACATTTATGTTATAACTCCTTAGATTTTTCAACGTCACGCACATTTCTGTTGAGATAACAACAAGATCATCTTAGTGTAAACGGAACAGAAATCCGTTTCACATTTTTCATTCACAAAGTCTGTCAGCGAAGTGTGAAGCTGCTCACGAAATCTTGACAAAGGTAAATAAATAGGTAACAACACGTGTATCGACGAACACCAGAAGTGATATTTCTCTTTGAATCGTTTTATTACATGCAGCTTCGTTTCGGGGGACTTCGTGACCTTTGTCACACTTACGTTTATCTAAAGTAGTACTGTAAAATTCCATTTTCTTCATTCCATTAGGAATTTCGTGAAATCATCTCGTAATGATTGACTACGTTATTTTTACTGTTATTGACAATACGCCATTACGTGTAAATGTTTTAAAAATAAATTTTAACAGGCACTGATTTAAGCGTAACATAAATATAATATAATATAATAATGAATATTATGAAGTCCATAAATTTCGTATTTACAATACAAAAATTTATACATTCTTCACACAATATAATTTTAATAATACAATAGATTATATTTTTATCATATATTTATATTTCTATGAACATAGGTAAATTAGCTATTATTAGCAATACGTCGTCTCCTAACAACTTCTTTTTTAAGTAAACAGAAGCCAGAGGATGGAGAACAATCAATATGAATTAAATGAAGTTATTGAAAAGAAAAGAGAGAGAGAGCACGCGGCAATGATTCAGGAATCAGTTGCCACGTGACTCGCTCTTAAGTCCCTTCTCATTGAATAAATCAAACATTTCGTCTCAATACACAAACAAACTTCTAAACAATTAGCAAACTCTGAATAATAATGTAGGACTGTCGAAACGTCATGCATTAAAATTTCGGAAACCAAATTCGTTTATACAAAGCTATAACTACAATAATATCCACTAAAGTTATTAATTTAACTTAATAAGACTTTTTATTCTATACCTTATTTTATACGTATTTTATCATAACGCAATAAAAATAAAAACATCGCACCGACAGTGATTCCAACTTAAATCCAATTTATAAGAATGTTCTCTTGAGGCATATATGACAAAATATTGTAAAAGTTCGATATCATTTCTTTCAAATTTATGATGCTCGGTGAACATATTATGTGTACTTGTATCTTTATACGTATATCATAATATAGTAAAGTGTTATGTGCCCAATAATATTTTAACATACTGAAAATGTAACAAAAATGTAATGTATAAATATAACTTAATAAGAATATTATAATCAAAATAATAAAAAATATCTAACATTATGACATAATTTTAACTATAAGTAAATAGTGGGTTTGAATCCATCAGAAATTAATTCCCTATAAACAGTAGTATTAATAGACGCAAGACAATAAGCCACCCCTGTGAACCTCGTAGTCAGCGACCTAATGTTCTGCAGCACGCGAACCAGTGCCGCGCCACAACCCCGACAGAAAACATAATTTGCATATGGTTGGATATAGTTAAATAAAAAGTTGCTACTAAACACCAGGAAAAGGTTGACGTCAATATGATTTAATTAATGCTTTTTCATATCTTATTTCAAATTGCGTTACAATTAAGTAAACGAAATGTATAAATAAGCTAATCATAAAAATCTAAGGCATTTTAAGTATGTTAAATCTTAAGCATGTTACGCGTGATGAAGTAATATACTCAGTTAAATTCGTCTTTTGTTCGTAGTTTTGTCAGGCACAAGTTAGTCATGTGTATGACATTCTGCTATGCCGAATAATTGCAATGCAACAGCTCAATTATTCACACGTCGCGGCTCCGCCTGCTGCATCATCCGCTTGCTACCAAATTAAAAGTAAATATAACGAAATGAAAACAAGCGCGCCCGCGCCGCGAGGGACTCGCAAACCTTTTACCGCTGTCGAGTAAACAACTACAGCTAAACACACTATCATTTTATCAGTTATCGGCGCTATCTATTTGCGCTGTAAAAAACTACAACTGCATCCAAATTTAAATTGAAATATATATATATTAATACATATGTAGTAGGACACTATATTAATTAATTTCATATTAATTAGTGAATTTATATAAAATTAAATAAAACCTTCTAGCTAGTAAAATTTGCTGTTGTTATTACAAATAAATAGCACAACAGCCAGAACTACAAGCGCTGCCCCCAGCGCGAAGCAATTTCGAAGAACAATGTACTTGGATGAATGGTGGTGCAAAGTAAAAAGTCTACTTGCATCATATACACATTTTGCGTTAAAATAAAATTTTTGTGTCATATTTTATATACAAATACATATTATATATGTTAAGAAAATACAAACAACACTATCTATGACCACGTTATATATTGTATAGTTCGAATTTTATTTGCGGCATCATTAGTGACAAACAGAAAAACCTTACGCAAGGCAAGACAGTAACGAGCGGCCGCAGTCATCATGGGGTATGAAAGTAGCCCCTCACGACGAAAATTGTCACAAAGCAAAGTATGTCAGGAACTGTATCATTATTTCAACATACACTACAACACTTACAGACTAAATGCTTAATAAATATTTAGAATAGAAAATATCTTTTTTATGGAAAATATGATAGCCAAAATATGTATCTTTATAACTATATTTTTTATGATACGATTATATAAGCTTTGTGTGAAAAAATAAGAATTCCTCTTGATTCTATTGAAAATATCCGCTTATCACGAAATCTATAGTGTCCCACTACCACGCACACACCTATCACATACTCTGAGCATCAAAGCACCTATTAACATGATGGGTATTAGTTGCGATGCTACCTTCTATTTATAATTTTGATTTTATTACACGACAGAACTAACACATAAGCCAAACTTATTGACAAAACGTAAAATACGGTAAACATTTTTTAAATTGTAACTTGTAATATACTTAAGGTGTTTGAGGAAGTGTTTGTTCATAATCAGAAAACTGCAATCAGAGCTGTAACACAAGTTGAATGGCCGAAGAAGCATCAGACCGTAGCGCCTACGGCAGTATTTAAGCGTGTTCGTTATTGAATAAAATGTTTACTAAATCAAAAATCAAGAGTATCTACTAAAAAAATAGATTTATCTATTTACTATAACATTTTTAAATATTCGCTTTGTGAAACGAAGCTAAGATTTAATGAGATAAGTTTTGTACTACTCATAAGTAAATCTTGCTTTTATATATAAGACACTAATGGATTCTCATTTATTAACAAAGGTTCATTACGTAAGAGGTCTAATGAAGGGCGAATTAACAGATTTGTGTGACAAAGCATTTTATGCACAATAAAACCGCCGAATTTAAAGAACAATTACGAAAGTCAAAGCAGGTATCTGAGAACAGTGCGGCGAGATGTAACAAATCGCTAGCGCAACAAAGGAGGCTTTCTCGCGGCCATTACGCGGAATGCACAGGAGAAACAGGCGTCGGTATCGAGGGTGGCACGATTAGCGTATGCGCTGCGCAGTAGTAGACGGGAGGCCTCGCACCCGTCTCACCCTTGGGAGCTACCCGATTTACGATTGCCGCAAAGAATATCTTCTACGTGG
Source organism: Podotricha telesiphe (assembly GCA_038994665.1). Taxonomy (NCBI): domain Eukaryota; kingdom Metazoa; phylum Arthropoda; class Insecta; order Lepidoptera; family Nymphalidae; genus Podotricha; species Podotricha telesiphe. The sequence continues at coordinate 111,670 of JAOYRR010000049.1, forward strand.
CGTTTTTGTGACCCACAAGTGACCCACTAGTGACCACCACAAGATTCTCTTACTAGAATTTGGTTTTTGGAACAAATATATTCACACATTTTTAACATTTTTTTTTACAAATCCACAGGCCACGGCAAGTTAGTAGTACATGAAGTGGAAGACGGGGTGGCGTGAAACCGTAATAAGGGCCACCATAAAATGTTACATTAGGTAACGGCGGCTTCTGGGGCGGCTATAAATATCTCCATTCGGAAGTACGGCCAGTGTCCCGCGGGAGGACGACACATCGCTGCCAGTTGGCGTCCGAGAACGTGTTGCGCGAATAAAAACATCTCTCACCTCGCATTCTCAATGTTTCTCCTTGTATGAACTTATATATACATATATATATACTAAGTATATCACATTTTATTACATACTCCATCAATCAATATTTCTGAACAGTACTTATATAAAACTCGCTTCCACTTTTGATGATGTTTATTTTTTTAATTGATGATTAACTTTTCTACTGTCATATTTTATTGTAGCATTTCTAATATGGTGTTTGTATCGCTTGTATATATATATATCTTGTAAAAAATAAGTGCATCACAAATTACTACCTTTAAACTACATTATTGAAAATATAAAAAAAATATAATATTGAGCAAATAGTGCTGCGGACTAGTAATGCGGCTTTCACGAGAGAAATATTTAAGTATCACTTGTCAGTAAATAGTGAAACTAAAATTCATACTACACTTAGTATCATCAGTGCTGTTGTGCTGGCTACTTTAATACGTCTATTAAATAATAAGTAAATAATTTCAACAGTAAAACCAACACAGCACAAGTTGAATAAGTCAAAATCATCAAATCACCTCAGTAAACGAAGAGAAAACAAACAATGGGGGACCCTCAAATTCCTTGCGTTATTAGACAGACCTTAAAAGTTTAGAGCGGGCTTAGTTTACAGAGGTAAGCTTGAGGTTGAGTAGGTGAGTTTGTTTTTACAGCAATGTCAACAGCATATTGTGGATAGAATGCTGAAACAAAGAGTAATGTTACGACCTATGGTTATGAAAATTATTTTAGTTATTATAGAAATAAATAAACTTTATCATACAAATGTAGTATATATATATATTTTAAACATGAAGAGTATAATTTTTGTTTATGTTTTATCTTTATAAAAATAGAAATTTCTTAAGTTTTTTGTCAAGACAACCGTAACAAAAAAATATTTCCACACGTCCCCATAACTGTGAAGAGATTCCATTAAATTTCTTGTTTTTTGTTTAAGTTGGAACATCATAAAGGATATTAGTAATGGTCGTAGTCGATTTACGTATTGTATAAAGTCCCTAGCGGTGCAATACGCGTTGTTGCACGTCCATCAAACGTCACTATCAATTACGAGCCGAACGCCACCCTTCTCCCGACAATATACTCGCCGATAAGCTTATTAAACTGTCGATCACTACACATATTTACATAATTATAACAAGATCTGCTGGGTACTCTATTTTCGTTAAATTACAAGGGAAATCGCTTGATGGAAACAGTTACATAATAAGTTTATAATTGTCGCAAGACTTCAGTTAAAATAGAAAAATAATTAAGTTTATTCTTGTTTTCATAACGTCAGACGGACAAACTCGACTCGGCTGAATAACAATCTGCGGGTCGGGTAAACGAATTTTAAATAAAAAGCGGGAGGTCGAGAGTCGAGAGCTGAAGCGACCGAGCGGACCGAACTTTTGTCATTGTTTCTATATTTCGCGAGGCAATTAGCGCAACTTGAACGCGAGCGATTCTTAGCGGTTCTCAGCCCATAGCGTCTAATCGAATTGCGACAACTACGTTTACCAAATCATAAAACCGTTCCAATTTCCTGTTAAACTAATTTTAATAAAACCAAAAAGTTTATAGGAATATATTGATTGATTTTTAGTAGTTTTAAAATATCTGTGTTTATATCCAGCACTGGAACTTTACGCAATAATAAACAAATTTACAGACTTATGAAGCGTCGTAGGTGGTAAACAATATCATATAATTAAATGTGTATCTATATATAATCACAAAACGTGTTATAGACGACAAAACGTCTGTCAAATAGCGTTGCAAGATTTTGTCACTATATAGTGTGTGTTTATTAAAACGGCAAAATCGATCGATCTTTTCAAAATGTTACTTCCTGACCTTTGCACAACTTCAAATTCTAAAGGCAGATAGGAAATTACCTTTCTTCTTTACTTTTAGTATTAATCATATTCGTTTAATTAGATAATGCGTTGTCAAGAACATCCAAAAAATTTGTTTACGTCAAGCAAACAAGCATAAGGTGCGCGCAGTAATTACCGCGTCGCTCAGGAGTAGAGAGCGGCGACGTCGCCGCTGCACACGGCGCTCGGTAATTACCGCGCTCTGTGAGGGCGCGGGCGATCTCCTGTCAAAGGATCGCGTGCAGAGCGTCCGACGCCCGTATTAAACGCTAGCAAAGAACCCGCGCCCCATCTGATAGCATGCAATCAATTTCGCGATCTACATGCTTTTACGTCGGCACCGCCCCCCTGGACTGACGTCACGCCTCATAATCCTGTAGTGCCACAAAGACATTGATACTATAATAAACGGTTATAAAGACTAAGAGCTTTAGGAAACGGTTATACTTGTGTTTATCTCATGTCGAGCGAGGCCTGTTCCATTTATTTTTTTAATGTAGGATACATCTGTGCAACGCAAAAATCAACATTTGCAGTTATTTAAATCTCACCTAATAAGTCAATCATTTAGTTACCTAGTTTCTATGTGATACTAAGTCACGCTTTAGAACTTAAGTTTTTAAAAAGCTTGCATGTCTTTACAACATCGATGTCTTTATCCATGACAAGTGGTGTAAACACTGATTTCTTAAAATAAAGCTGCTCTTATTACAAAGTGTAGTTTTACATTTTGATTCAAATTATTACCAATGTTTATTTGAAGCTAGGTTTACCTAAAGCTGAAAAAAAATATGTATTTCTATCACGTACGCTAAATAAAAATACTAAAACTGCAGAGCTGTTGTATGATGGGTACAACATTACATGCGCTGCTCTTCGCTTAGAAGTGAAGCTATGAATATAAAAGAAAAATAAAGACTAGAAAAGCTACTTAGAAGTGGTAAAATCCTTTCCAGTCAATTTGGTATTATGAGGTAATGGAGAGTAACGGACATGATTTACGTGGCTCGGAGGACGGCAGTACGGGCGGACGGCGCGTGCCTTCGCGGGCGCTCGGGCAACCACAATTATCGGCCCGCAGGCGCTCTCAATTACAAAGAGGCGCGCCCGTGGGACTTTGTTTTCCGACGAACCCAACAAGTAATCTTTAAGCCCTATCATTCTTTACACTAGAGTGTTATTTAGCACAAAATATCATTCAGATAAAATTATTACTTTTTGGGAAAGAACAGATAGGCCATCGTGTCATAGACTGTAAACACGATGTACTCGGGATTAATAATTATAAGAATTTTCATTTCTCCGCTCTGATGACAAAACAAAGCACGGCGTTGTTTATTTGTTTGTTGTTGTTGTTGTTAGCCGCTCAATACGCAATATGTCAGATTCAGGCGGAGGTCGAGAACGGAGTGTCTTGACACTAGGTTCTCAATGCCTACCCACCCTATGCGGACAAAAGCGTAAAGCTGAAAAAAAAACAAATTTTACATATTCCGATACTACAGATATTGTATTATACAAATTTAGGTATTTTGGAAATATGTATAAATTTTTTTTAGGTTCACACCATTCTGATTAACATAATTTATATTTTTTTCATTCAAGCAGAGAAAGCCAACTGTCAACATTTCGTTATCCACTTGTTTATGCGCTTTCTCTAGCCTCAGTGAAGAAATAAATATATTTTTTATACAATTGTTCTCTCAAGTGGAGATTGAATACATAACCATCCCGTTTACAACATTATATATATTAAAATTAAGAAGACTAAATGTGCTCTATAATTGCATATAATTAAATAATATTTATCTATTTGTATTACAGCAATATAACTTTGCGGGTCACCATGTGTATACGGCTTTAAAAAGTGTTAAATGATTCATTGGATATACGAATTGGTGTTTGAGTACGATCAGGTCGAGTGGAGCGTTTTAATTTGTGCGGCGACACACAAGTGGATTCTGAGCTGTGGTTTGCAGCGACGAGTCGAGTACCCTGCTAATTGCAACGCCAAGCTATCCTCAACGAGCTTTACGCGACGTTATATCCGATCATCAAAAAAAACTATTCATAATTCCTTCCTGTTGTTATGCGCAGGCAATTTCTTTTATTCAAAAATGTTCATTCGAATGGTACATAACATAGCAACTTGTAGAATAAATTTTACCCAAAGGACTACACTGATAAGCCTGACCAACCGTAATCATATCGGTGAAAACATTAATTATGCCCCTCCAAGCTACAAATGAACAGTACAAAAACGTTCACTAATTATATTTTATTGTGTGTTCATGAATGCTTGTTTCATTCAGATTTAAAGGAGCTACAAGATAGTCTCAAGCAATTTCTGAAGAAACAAATGAAAGTGCTCCCCTCGCGTTACAGAACGCTTTGCAAACGCGCGGCCTATGTAATCGGATAATAAAAAGGGCAAACGCGGTAAATATAAGATGAGGAAGACAGTTTTACGACCGGTACCTAATTAAGTGGTGAACCAAACAAAAAGAAGAAAACGTTTACGGCGAAATAAGACGACCTTTTGCTTCGAATGATATGTAGACACTCACTTTACCTGCCCTAATGAAAGATAAAACTAAAAATAAAATCTAATAATAAATTATGATGTAACCACTACTTTTACATAATGTTGGTTTACATATATGAATACTTTCTAGTAAGATATTTACAGTGAGTAAAAACGCGAAGGTGGGCGGGCGGGCGGACTGTGAGCATGCAGCGGATATTTTGGGCGTTCACAGGTAGATCGTTACGCGGAATGCGACCTCACTTGAGTGTCTGATTCACTCAAGCTAATTCAGTGTGATCTATTTATCAAGCTTTACCAAGTCACACCATCTTTTAGTCAAAAATTTTAAATCATTTAACATATCTAGCAAATGTTGTAACTGATATTAGCTTTTGGTGAAAATTAGAGCCTTATCTCTCTCTAAACATCATAATGATTTACGATTTATTTACACATTGTAACGATTCTCAGTACGTAAAGTTTAATTCTGTCTGGGGATGAGGACATGGGTCCAGTTCAGGGCGATTCATTAGCTAGGCCGCGTCAAAGTAAACAAATTAACGCGACGGGCGTGTTTTAGTCGGTGATAAAAGGGCGCGAGGACTACGGGCAATGCGCCAGCTGCGTGCGGGTGCACGATAAATCTCGCAGACGGCATCGATAGGGCTCTTAGACAAGGTTGCGAATCCTATCTGTTGTCGACATCTAATTTTATGCTAGACCAATTTCTAAAATATGCATCCATTTAAAAATTTTTTGTTTGTATAAAACGTTTCCTAATGTTTCATGTGTCTAAAATGATATATTCGACTTGAAGAAATGTCGATGACCGTTGTACATATAAGGCTACGCTTGAAGCGCTAAGCTCAGAGTACTGTACTAGTACGACACGCAACAACACGCCTATATCGTCCGCTCTGAAAATGGCTTCAGTTAATTAACTTTAATCAGAACCAGGACCATCTGCCCCGCTCACGCCTACATAATATTTTGTTACACTATACCATACCATGTGCCCCCTTACCCCTGTTAGTTTATCGGGGAAACCTTACACTATTAAATGTTTTCATATCTGCTTTTGTTAATATATTTCATTATTTGTAGTTTGTATATATATCACATGTAGATATATCAAAGTTATTCTTTATTGTTAAAAAAAAAAAATTGAATTTAAGGCAACTAATATTATAGAACTAATATATTAAAGTACAATTTTTTTAATAGTAGAGTAGTTTGCAAGATAGAATGTTTGTGTTAAATCGTCGGTCTAAACTTATATATGATTGCAGATACTACAAGTCAAGTGGTAGCGTGTTGTTAGGCCATTAACGCAGCGTGACGAATCATCCGCTGGGGTTCACCGGTGCGGCGGGCAGTGGGAGGCGCAGCGGAGCGTGCCCGCCTCGATCTTATCGTGCTTTCCGCGAACATCGCATCGCACTGTCCGCCCGCGTCTATTTCGTGACCGACTTTGTACTATGCCCTATCTACACTACTTCTTCTATCATAAATTAAATTTAAACTTTCACAACGCTGTAAATCCGCCTTGCCGACTCGAAGCGCTTATGTTTAATCAAAGCGTTTAGTGACATTCCCGCGTCGGCACGGCAGGCGGTTGGCACGACGCGTAATGAGCGGCGAATCCTTTGACCCGCTGCCTCTAGACCGATGCAAACGCTAAGCTAATTAGGCGACGCTGATCTGAAGCCACAGCAAAATTAGTGCGATTGTCACTGGTTTAATTCAGAAGTATCATTCATTATAATTAATATGTCATAAAAATATATATATTAATGCTTATGTTAATGGTTATGTTAAATAAGTCACGATGAATCTAAGACAAATTTAATGGCATATCGATCGTATGATGAAAATATAAAAAATATATGACTAAAAGCATTCTTAAGAAGCGAACATAAAGTACTATTGTACATACAAAATGTTGATATTACGTCATATAAAAAGCGTATCTAACACTTGTGTTAAAATATCGAAGTGAACTTTAAAGGTCAAAATCAATGATTCGTATAGACTTCGAGGGGAACTTTAGGGTAGAAGTGAGAAAAGCAAGGCCGATCGACAAAGGTAAAATGTCATGTGTTTGCCCTGATTTCACAAATGAAAATTTGAAACAGTCTCGTCCATGTTTGCCGACTTCTATTGTTGAAATAGTAAAGTAAGTTAATTTGATCGTTTACGTGAAACACTTAACCTTTCAGTGTGTACCTCTATTGTAGGTAGTACTAAAGTATATAAACACTTTTTTATTCTTACACAGCTAGTGTAGCTCCATTTTTTTGTATACGTAGAGAAAGGACATAAATCCATTATCCACTTACCGCCACATTTTTAATTGCATGAGTTTAAAATATCAATGTTTAAGTAAATTTATAGCACTAATATAAAAAAAATCCAAATAGAATTGCAGAAAATGTGAATGAAACTGAACACGACAATTGCATTCGTAAACAAAATTTCCACTACGACGGTATAAGGTTAGTGTCATCATCCAGTTGGTCTTCGGTCTTCAAAAAAAGAATTAGATTTTACTATGTTACCAACTGTTAGTGGCTACTCGCAAGTGTCTAAATTGGTAATATAATTCATTTTATGCGGTGAAATTATACTAAAGCTCATCTCATTAATCTGGGTTTTCACACTAAGCCCAAAGGTGCCGATGGTGACATAGACAATCCTTGCGGTCACCAAGGGTCGTGTCTGGCAAATCCTTTGGTGAATTCAAGACAAATGTAAGCTTTAGAGTAATTGCAAATTATATAACATCGATTTATTTCTTTATGTTTAATAAATATTTTTATACAGTAAGGTTTTTATACAGTTAAGAAATTATATTTATTTTCATTACGTCTTTCATTTTGCATTGGAATTGGCAGAACAATGACACATTACATAAGTTAATAATCAACTTATTTAGGATTGAGAGAGAGAAATTGCAACCAAACACAAACGCGGTTTGAAATTTAATCAACCCCTTGACCACGACAACGTATAGCAATTTCTCATAAATGCAGGAGGTAGTATAACAGAGCATAACAGGAACAAGCAAACAGTGGCTATTGTGCGTGTGCAGAGCCTTCGCGAAGTCGTGTTTCATGGTAGTTTGCGAATTGCAAGTCAACATACTTGTTGTGAGATCGCATTTTATATTAATGACTACCCACCCATACATGCTCTTTGGAAGGTTAAATTTCGTTATCTATTAAATTAGTTTTCCATGAAATTCTATCGTGATTTAGACGAAATACTTATTACTGATTTATAACGGCATAATAAATAAACTATATTAACAGCATACTCGACGCGATAAGGCTTCTCTAAAGGAAATAAAATCGGTTGCGTGACTGTCTTGCGGAACGTTTCGATGACTTCCTTTGTTTCTTCACATAGTTCGTGTCGCACACTGTTGTATCACGCCAATTTATTGTATTTTAGACCAAAAACTACTTATAAGTTACCTTTATCCACTTGTATACATCTGCTATCCATCTGGTCCCCTTTATATTTTTACTTTGTGTCTAGAATTTAATTTAAAAACAAATCATTTTGACTTTACCTTTAAAATATCTAGAACCAAGCTTTAATATTTTATTTCTTCATTTACCAAAATTAATCTAAATATACTAAAAAAATCTTTATCTATCTAAATCCTTAAATTAAGTTTCGTTATAGGCATTTAATAGACTTACATTGTGCCAAAGTATTTTTTTTATAAGAATTTTCTATCTTTACAAAGCAAAGGCGTCTTTATTGACAAAATAAATAACTATGTCAACGAGGCTAAGCGAACGATTAATCTAACTTTAAAGAGTTAACAAGATGGTTAGGTGAAGTGATCAGCGGGAGCGTTGTTGAAGTTTAATAAGCGTTAGTTAGCGGACGAAGGCGCGGCGTTGGCAATAAGGCGTTATCTCCGGTGCACCGTGCCATGCGGCCGCGAGCGATGAACAAATTACTGCTCTCACATGCCTCCCTCCCGCCCAACACGACTATCCCGGTGGGTTGTAATTCGTCTAAATCTAACACCATCATACAGCAACTAATTGATATTCCCGTGAATGATAGACTTCATATAACGGTGTCAATACTGCATTTGTTCTAAACTACATATCATATATGGTTTTAGTATCAAAGCCAGTTAGTTATAAATATCAACGTTCTGCTTAAATAAGAATATTTGACGTGAAAACTAATAATAGCAGGACTGAAGTGGCCAATTAAAATTTGAAATTTCAACTTGGTGAACGTAAAAGTGCATCGGATAGCAAGAAATATAAACGGACCGTCAAAGAAATATAATCCCAATTCTCAACAAATGGACGTTCCTGACTTGAATATTATATGCGAATATGATGTATGATTTTATATTTAAATTAAAAATTCTTGAGGAATTAAATGTAATTAAAACATATTTTTATATTAATGTACTTGGACATCCCGCAACTCCTGCAGACATTGCTTGAGCTACAATATTATTCAGGAGGTGGTAATTAAACAGTAACTTTTGTAAGTCGTTCGTAACGGCCCCTACACCTCAATTTCTCTCAGAGCATCCATGCGTAACGACGCAATCGGGCGCAACTAAGTTAATTCGATCCAATTCACGGCAACCGTGTGGTTCATTGCAACATTTGCCGGCGCGCTTCTTCCGCCTAAGAGAGAAAATGCTGGTGCAACTTATGACATGATAGGTTTGATGACCATCCACTGTAGCCTACTAGTAAGGCAATGTCAAAATATTTAGATATATCAGCAATGCCGTTACTCCATAAAATAACTTTTTATTTTGCCAAGTATTTACATACATAGTTTACGACTTTTTAGATTCATGCTGTTTCTACTTACGTTTAAATTAATTAAAGCATTATCTCTTGAATCATTAATTATTCTCTCGGTACAATTTGGTGAGAAAGTACAATTCTGATTAAGGTTCCATATTTAATGAACTACTCACGAGGACCTCCAAGGAAAACCGCAGGCTAATTTTAATACCCTACTACTTCTTGACTATTTAATAAACAGTGTCTTGCTTTACTAACAAAGACAAAAGAAAACCCACGACAGGTAATTAATTTGGAAAACAATGTCTTTGTACGCGGTTCACAAATTACACATTCTTGCAAGCGGCATTGCAAAGTGCATGCGGAAAAATGAGAAAATCCACAAGAGAAAGTGTTCGTATGTGAGAAAGGGGCGGCGAGGCGAGGCGAGAGTCGGAGGCGGAGGCGCACAAGACGGGCCGCACACAGTTTAATTTCCCACGAGGTCGATCTCAGCGCCGCGGAGCGCAACCCGCGGGAATTAATTGCCAGTAATGAATAGTCAAGTGAGCGTCCGTTAATTATGTATAGATATGCTCAAATTAAGAAATAATAAAGTCATAACAATTACTACAATTGCTACAATCTTTAATGTTCATTTAAAAATGCAAATAATTATAACTAATACCATTTAAATACTTTGATGTTTGTTACTTAGTGACATAATAAAGTGTTGAGCGGAATTCCTTTATGTAATTTGTAACGTAAGTTACTAAAGTACTTAAGGGAAACGTATTAACAAAATATGCATCTTCATCTCAGTTTAATGGACCACATTGACGACTGTCATGAGATTAAATTTCAAATATGTTTTTTTCTTTCTCTGAAGACCCAATAACGCAAGTAAACGATGTTAAGAATATTTTACACTAATTTATATAGTAATTATGAATATCCAACATAACAGTAACAGAACAGTAAGGACCTCAAAAGTTAAAAGAACAGTAATAAGTCACAAAAAAATATTTTTAAAAACGCATAATAAACTTTTAATTGTGTGCACATAACACTAAAAAATGTTAAAAATAAGTCACCGAGTCAAAAGTTTATATTCATTTTAATACTTTTACTAATCATTTATACGTAATACGCCTTGAAGCCTTAAGTTTGTACTACTTTTAAAAAGTATAATAATTATACGTGTATAAATTTTACCTTTACGTGATCATATATAATGTGTAGAAATGTAGAAATAGATACGTTATTTGTTATCCTTTTAAAATATGTGGATTTTCAGTGATATTCTTAAGCAATAATATAATAATTGCATAGTATATCTATTTACTTTTCAGGAGAAATCGCGTATAACAATGACAGTTAATGGGTTAACAAAAAAATTGTGTTATACACACACTCTACACACATTCTGAGAATAAGTGTAGAATTTTCACACGATATATAAATTGGAGCAAGTTGCAGGTAGACAAGAAAAATATTGTCTTAAGTTCATTGACCTCTTGTTGCATGCTCTGTTTATCCCCATTATATTTTTCTACTACAGATATAAGTTATAATTTAAATTTAATGAATGAATTTTATTTTGAAAGATGATGAAATCTAAAATATATATGTGATCTGAATATAAATATAATTGTGAGTTCGATTCCCATTTGATAAGAATGATTATATTTAAATAATTTGCAATTCTCCGCTCTGGTATCTAAGACCAAGCGAGCGAGTTCCGTCACTCAACATGCAACGTGTCTATTTTCTTACAGAAAGGTGGAGAACGATGAGTTGAGATGAGACTTAACACTTAACTCTCTGACTAGGCGGTAAAAGCTTGAAGCTAAAGATTTTTTTTCTTTTTTTATTATTAAGTATATAACACAAAAAAGAGGAACAATCCATAATTTATTTCAAAAAATATTAAAAATAATGTTACAACAAAGACTCGCAATGATATCAGGCATACATTGTTCGATAAGGCGCTGCCGGGGCGCTATATTTTGCAGCTCAATAGTATTTGCGATAGTGTGGTCTTCACCAATTTTATCACATACGTATGCCGTTACAATCGATAATGACGTGCAGTTAAGGCGTAGCTTTATTACTTCCTAGTTTGACGCGCGTCGTGGGAACAGCGCCGGAGATAGGCTCGTAAGGGGCACGGGCAGGCTTTAGTCGTTCGTACATGTAGCAGTAACGGTAATGCCATCTAATGCCACTAGATAGTGCGAAAACATACATGAGCGTTTCGCGTCGACGAACTTGATTACATGTGTTACATTTGCGTTACACCTCCATCTGGCCAACTACATAATTATTATGATGCCGTGCCAGTGGCAACATATAGTGTTTGTGAATCGCCCACGCGTAAACATATCATCTAATATAAAATAAAATTGAACTTAAGTAGTAAATATAATGAGATACAGACGTTTAAAAATTCATAAAGTATGAAGCGTTACGTATTATGATTATATAGTTTCTACAAACAAGAACTAAAATTTAATATTGTCTTTAAAAATAGTAATCTTTCCTAAATTATATTATTCACGATTTTCTCATAGTAGAATCATTTTTTTAATCTATTTTTATTTAGGGACTCTTCGTATAGACGGACCTTCTAAGAACACTATTTATACTTAAACTTATACAGCATCTTAGCTACCACAGAACAAGGTTCAGACAATATACATTGGAAAACACCTACATCTATTAAATTTAAATTATATTGACGAATTAAATCTTGACGGGCCCCGGCATTACGGACACATTCGATTAAGAAATGGTGAATATCCTCTACTCCGCACAATTTACAGTTAGGGGTATTTACTTTCTTCATGAGAAAACGGAATATACCCAACACGCAACCTAAGTAAGAGCTATAAATTTGTTGACGTTACAATTTTTTTTCACCAAATCACGGAATATGATACCATACCATATTTCTTTTAATAGTAGAATCATCAAAATTCTAACTAAAATTAACTTATGAATATGTAAATATTGAATGAATATATTTTTAAGTTAATCTGAAATATAAGTTCAATTACATAAACGTTAAACCGAGAAAATCATCACAAAAAAAAACGACTGTTCTTCTGTGTGTTGAAATCATTGATAAAAATGTATATTTAAAATATAAGCAGTTCACCTGTCTGGAACGTCACTGAACCACATAAGGCGCAAATCATTTAAGAGATTCAGGTGTCTTATCAATAGCACGGCACTACTTCACTACGGTTTCTCTGCCTGTCCTACAAAGCGCAAATGTATCATAGTTATATTTATCCTTTTTTCACAGCTTCATTTCATACAGACAATTGGTAAACAGTGACTGGAATCCATTTATACATTTAAGATTCAGTTATATATCTTTATTTATAACATAAAGAAAGGGGGTTTACGATTACGCCGGACTAAAACCTTTCACTAAGTCTCTGTTGTGCTCCCAATGAAAGTACCGTAACCACCAATTATTTATATTCGTAAGTTATATTTTTTGATACAAACAGATTGTGCTACCTTTTATCAATTGTAGTATCGAACGGTTGAATGTTAGTTTTCAATAAAATTTCATCAAATCATTCTTAGGAATAGGTTATAAATTTCAGGTATTCATCGACCAAATAACAAAAATAATATAAGCCAACAACATATAAATGAAACAAAATATGAAAGTAATATCTTTTATTTGTAGTATAGTTGAAGCATTTAATTAATAAATCATGAACCATTTAATTATATTATTGTAAGCTATAGCACTTTCTATTAAAGAAATATTAATTAAATCCGTAATTTATCAATCATTAGACGAAGACAGTCACTTCGTAATGACATTATTTATGACCAGAAACATTAATATTGATACTCTTTTGTGTTCTTCCAAAATGACTTTCATTATTTCACAAACAAAGGCTTTTTAATTGTTAGACAATACGAAAATTGACGATGTTAGAAGTGATAGTAACTACGCGAATACAATTTAATGCTTTTATTTATTCGAGCAGTTAAATTGTATTTTGTCCAAAATAATTGATCACTTTTTATATCAATTCATAAAATATATAAAACAATATCCATTGTTTTTTTAATTATACATTATTTTTTAAAACAATGTTCATTAAAAATGTATTTAGTACAATAATATATATACAATAATTCATCATATTATGGTAAAGTTTCTACTTAATTAATATTTGGGTTAATAGCAATACAATTCTGTATAGGAAACTATATAGTCTCATATGAATAATCATGGACATCGATATAATTATTTCGTATAGACCTCTTCCCTAGAATATTTCGTTATGACGGCAAGACTAAGTCTAGGACAGTTTAACTAAAATCAGAAAAGTAGACTTTCTCTTGCATCACGGACACTTGAAGTGGTTAATTATATATATTGATTCTTTATATACATACAACATCAGCTGCACCATTTAACTAGATCTAGTCTTGGCAGGAAATGTATAAGTTTATAGACAGGCTTCGACCATCATGGCTATCGATAATTCAATAATGTCCCGTAACTTTTTAGACTAAAGAGCTACAATCTTATTACATAGCACATTTAAATAAATAAAAAGTATACAAAATAATCTCAAGTTAGGACGTGACGAATTGTGATACGATCACTTAATTGGAGTTTTCCATACTAATATTATAAAGAGGTAAGATTTGTTTGTTTGTTTGCTTGCTTGCTTGGATTTAACTCAAAAAGTACTGGACCGATTTTAAAAATGCGAAACAATTTTTCGATTTTTCGTTGGAAATTAGGCTATTTTTATTATCAGTCAAAATAGGTATAAATTTTCTTACATCGTATGTGCTGTATGTATCAATATCTATAAAAAGGTCTACCGTAGCATATATACATCTATATCCGACGGATAGCTCACAGTAACTCCTTTTACTACTAAATATTTTATGTTAAGAAGAATGGATTTTTGTGAAGCTTATTTATAACCCATATGGTATTAATCTGTATCTTAATTAATATTTGTGCCGTTAACTATAAATAGTTTTAACACATATTTAAGAAGATATAGCAAAATAAAATAATTACGCGTGCAGTAGTCATACGGTCTTAAACGGCGCAATGTACGTACGTGGGGATTCCGGGAAATTCAAATTAAACATATTTATTGCACCACAATGCTAACAAGTATACGGTCTTATTGTATATTTATCAGTCAGGCAAACCTATAGAATTTTTCACTATTATAAATTCTAAAGCAATCTATACCAATATTACAAATGCAAAAGTAGTTGTATGTATGTGACGTCATCACGGTCAAACCTTTAAACCCATTAAGATGAAATTTTATATAGAGATATTTGAGGGCTCTTGCTTGTTGGCTGAACAAAGGCTATATTTTTTTATTTTTCTAAGAATTTATTGTTTTACGAAAAGACCGCTGAAAAGACAAAACAGCTACAGTTCAGGGGGGCGAGGCCGCAAGCGGATCGCTAGTAGGTTATAAATGCATACTTTATAATGTTATAATGAAGTTAAAATTGAAAATGTTCGAAAAATGGCAAGCATGTATCTTATGAGATAAGATGTATCTTATCTCTTCATATGTGAAGAGATGTATAGTTTGACTACTACACTTTTTACAGTATCAGTATTGCAACATGGAAAAATCTGACGTACAAAAACAGGAACAACTAAAGCGTAAAGCGACCTAAAATGATTTAGTATTTTGGACTATTTGCAATGAATTTGACACCTGTAAATTGTATTGAAAATAGAATACCTTTTTTTTAATAAGTGTGATTTAATATATTTACTTAAAGTACCTACATATATATGTCTTCGTAACGAATCTGTGTTCTGTCCAAACTGTAAACGTATTTTATTTTATTTTTTCATCACAAATTTAAATTATTTCTAAATTTTAAGTTGTTAGTTGTGACCGTGTTGGTGCGTTAAATAAATAAGTAAATTTTGGGACATAAAATTGGACAACTGGATATATTTGATATTTTATCGCGTATAGTAATTTAGACAGAGAACTTAATGTCAAAGACACTTCGTTTTCAACTTCTATAGAATCTTAATATATAACTTTGTTTTTCAGTCTTGGCCTATGTTATCAACTTTGTATGATGTGAGGATGTTTAAGATTTTATATCTATCATACACACAATGACAGTTTTTTTTTTTTGTGACGCTGGAAATGCCTTTGCGCAGACCGTCCGTGTGCAGGCCCTTGCGGAAACGGACGGTACTGTGGGACTCACCGGCAAGTATACCTGACACTACCCACTAAAACCCTCTCCACCCCGACGAGACGTTGCAGGAACGCTTGCGCATACTACTACACAATCATCGCTTGCCTTATCCCGATGGAGTTAAAGCTTTAAATTTCCTTAAGGTAGACGTATTTTTTTATTTTTATTACATAGCTTTTTGTATTTCTTTGCACACTTTTTGTTGAAAGTTAAACCAATTTTAGACTCCGATTACTTGACGTCAACTTAAAATGTTTATTAAATAAGGTCAAGTCTTGAACTCCATCAATTTAACTCAATTCAACACCATTCAAAAATAAGTAAACAATAACAATGCTTACACACACTGTATTTAATAGTAAATAGGGTGTCCACGTTTTGAAAGTATACTTTCAGATATTTCAACAATTAAAATAAAGTTAAATAGAACATAGTTTCATAATGTAGCAATTTTTATAGTATTGTTATTTCACAACCGATACGCCATCTACTGACCGTGTGCAACAAAATGTTGATTAAAATGAAAATTATTTTTGTTTGTCATTATTCTCTGTCTATGTAGTACTAAAAACATTGGTGATTAATTCATTAAAGCAGCAGAAATGTATTGAAATGTGGATCTAGAACCTTTATATTAAAACAAACATAAGTATGTATAACTGTTATACAAGTATTTTAAAAGAAAATAAGGAAACGTTTTAAAAACTAAAATATTTCAAAAAGAAGGAAAAAAGGGTTAATATTTTTTTTGAATCTCCAACACCAACATGTACAAAAAAAATGGTCATTACCTACATGTAATTAAGGTTGAACAATACAATAGTATCTTCATAATTCTATTGTATCTTTAAAGGCAATTGAAAAAGAAAGCAGGCAATCAATAAATAATATCGTAAAACATATAAGACGATCCTATGATGATTGATCGCTACAATCAACTTCATATTTATAGATATTTTTTTTGCTTATAAAAGCAATACATATATACTAAGATGTGTGTTAATTATTTAGTAAGCTAATTTAAAACTGTTATAGTTAGCATAAAGGTTATTATTGTTAACTTTTGAATAGAATACACTCCAAATATACTTGAAAGTCTACAAAATATTTAGGAAAAGTTGCTTTGTGTCATAAATTTCATTATTACTAAAAATGTTTACTAATAAATATTTTTTTACAAAGTGCATATTTAGCTCACAATGAAGTTAGAAAAGAATTACCAAACTTTTATTGTATATATGATAAACTATTTGTAAAAATAAAATTTAAAATACAAGATATTTTAATATATCCGTATTATAAATTTCATAAATTCATGGATGTTTTATTTCATTAAATTTACATATTAATTAATTTGTTTAAGGACAAAGAATGCAAAAATTATGCAGATGGAGGTATATGAAATTAGGTATATTTTAAAAACTATATAAACCATAGGTTCTCTATAGAGAATTTGAATAGTTGGAAACATGAAGAATCTACAAAAAACAAGTCACACGTTGATGTGAAGCATTTAAAAAAAAACTGCTCCAAGGGGTACTGAAAATTTTATTTAATAATAAGGTTAAGTCAAATTGAGTATTCTTCCAATAAACCAAAAAAATATATACGTTATATTATATATATTCAAATAAATCTCTCAGTCACAATTTCACAATTATCATAAAAATATAATTAACATGATCAAGTGTCTGACAGATGAATAGTGGTTTAAATCTTTTAATTGCAAATCTCAATTATATGGCCACTGCAAAGTTTGTGCTGTCAACTTATTGTTTGTGTACCAATAAGTTTCTGTGTTCATTTGTTTCTCTGTCACCAACAGAGTGTAAAAGAAATGAGATAATAACCAAATACTAAACATGAAAAATAAAAATATTGTCTTCAATGCTGGCCATCAAAAGTGCATAAAAGCTTAAAAAGGAATTACAAAGCAGCATTGTAGGTAAAAATAGGATTTACTATGCAAACCAGCAAACATTTGCACTTTATTTTCTGGATTCAACAAATGTTACTAAAAAAAATAAAACAACATATGACAAAAGATAGGCAACATCCATTGTACAATCCACATTTAACGAGTGTTTCCGAAATATATAGTCACAGTGAATACAAGACACTAAATGCGCATGCATATGTCACTAACAGAGTCACTAACCTGTAATTCGAAGGGTTGATGGTGCTGCGTGGAGTCGGTCGCAGATTGCACAACGGAGGCGCCGTTGACGAGGCCGGCGCCGCCTACGCCGCTGCTGGCGCCGCCCACCGCGCCCACGCCGCCCACCCCGCCCACGCCGCTGACGCCACCCACGCTGCCCACACCGCCCGCGTACTGCAACAACTAACAGTGTTCAGGTGTTTCTATTATTGTTTAGGGATATTAATTCCCATTATTCCCTCAGAACAAGCATAATACATACATCTAAATATTAATTGAGATAACCACATATTTTTTGTGTAAATTAGGTATTTGCAAAAGAACTGTCTAGTAGTGCTAAATCTACTACAAAAATCTGATTTATCTACCTAGTACATTACTCTTCACAATATATATATATATATATATATATATATACTATTTTATTACGAAAAAATTGATTACTTAGAAAAAAAGCGCTCACTAGGGGATTCTTCTCTATAATATGAAAGAGTTCCGTTTATTACGGGGACGAGAATCGGATAATTACCTCATATCTTTATGATTTAAATGACACCCCAAAATTTGGTTTTTAACAAAAATATAAATTGTATGGACAGAGAAACTTAACTCCGCCATTTGTTTGCAACACTATTATTTTGTGGCGGTATACATACATTTTCTACAGTTACGCGAAGGATTTTTAACCGTTGTCACTTGTACTAGAGAATTAGAACACGACACGTCAATTTCAAGTTATTTAGAATTAAAGTTATAAGTTGGTGAATTGTATAGTTTTGTTATGTTATATTGTAATCGTATATTGAAGCTTGTAGCTTACTATTTTTACTAGATTAACGTAACACTGCATAACTGTTATTCATGTGTATTTAAATATACACATAATGTTAAACTTTGTTCATATTATTCTTATTTTAGCAGATATTTGCAAAAAGATATGTTGTTTCATATAATCGGTGAAAATAATGTGATTTTTATAAATAGGCTTTTTTGTTTACTATACAATAACTTAAAATAGTTTCATATTATAAAACCTAATCTAATCATCGTAGGGAGGGAGTATAATAGACATAAAATTGTCTATGATGTTTATTACAAGATAAAGTTAAGTGGAAATCTCACCTGTTGTGTACTAACCATTCATAATTTTCAAATTGGGGGATATTTGCTCCAATTGCAATACAAGTTCGAGGTGCTGATTTACATTCATTGAGTCGTTAAGTGTCATACCTGAAACAGAAAAAAATATTTTACCTTATCATTAAAAGTAGACTTAAAATTAATATTATATGCTTAACTGTCACTGTCTATTATCATTCATAAATTATGATGCCATCTTTAATAAGAAATAATCAATAATTTCTTTAAAATACTGATTATCATCACGCTATATGTGGTTAAAATGAAACTTGGCTGCAAAGTCAAACATAAATAGAAGTGTATATTTTTATAATCATTTCTGTGTGAAAAAAATTATACTTAAAATTATAAAATTTACTGACCAGGATGGATCTGTGGATGTTGCGGGTGGCAGTCCTTGCAAGGCATACACCGAGCATTCCAGGGTGATGCTATAACAAGGATATAGAATGTTCATATATTATTTTAAACGGATTAATCGCGTATAATTTCGAAGAAATTGCATGTGTTCATATATTTCTAGTTTCTCTACCAGTGTTTTTTCATTGTATCAAAGCTGTGTGCTTCCCGTAATCACTCAATGGAACTTTATTATTATAATATTTTTTTCTGAAGCATCCAAGAAATACAATACAAAAATTGTCATTATCATATATCATTACGACATCAACAGAAAGATTAAATAATAATAATAAAAAATCGTCGTGTCTAAAGTTAGATTTAGATTAACGATCGAGATTTGTATAATAATAACTAAAAATGGGTGTGTATCAATACATCTGATCTGGTATCAAAAACAAATCACATCATGTCAAAAATTGTAAGCTTAATGTATTTTAAAAAAACATGGTGAATTTCCAGTTTCACTACAAAATTTACGGCATAGGGTTCCGCCTTCATTGGAGATACTATTGATTATGGAGATATGACATTGGGAGATACTATTAGTGTGACGAGAGTAATTATTGTCAAGGTGTGGCAAGTAACCTGCGGGTGTTGCATGTGCGGCAGGTGGTGCAGGGGCTGCGGCTGCGGCGCGGGCATGGCGTGCGGCAGCAGCGGGAAGGCGCCCGCGTCGCCGTTGCGCACACCCACGCCCACGCCGCCCGCCGCCACGCCCACGCCCACGTTGCTCACCGTGCCCACGCCGCCCTCCTCCTCAGCCGGCGACGGCACCACCACTGAGGCCCGGAGTGCGGCTACAATGTCCACCAGTCAATGATTGCGGCAACAACTATCTAGCCCCACATCCCTATAAACATCAAAGTGCCTAATTAAATAATAAAAATTGTACAGTGACACTATCTAAGAAGATCTGTTGACACTATGAATCATGCATTCACAGCGGAGTGAGTGATAAAAGATTAAGCGGGTCGCGCGGGAAGGCGCGTGGCATTGACGGAGGCCACGACCAGCGCGGTTATTGCCCGCCGACGCTCCAGTTTCACCTTCGACGCTTATTGCTGGGCGCTCGCAAAACGCTGCAGGCGCGTACACTTATTTAAACTGGTTATCTTAAACGCATAATATCCACATTTATTATTGTTCACGAATCTCAAATGCTCTATTTGATTTAATTAATTATTAGCAATTGCATTTGAAGAAACAACCTTGAGATATATTAAGTATAAATAAAAACTATTTAGTTAATCTTTTATTAGACATGTTTTAATAAAAAACATAATATTCATATTGAATTTTGTCACTTTTCATAGATCATAACATTTTTCTAATTTTATAATAAAAACTAAGAACTCTAAGTGTAATAATTTCAAGGAATAATAATATATAAAATAAAACAAATTTCATCTTAAAACAGTAGAAGTTTAAAAATAAGGAAACATATTAATAAAAGAAGTAGTTGACTAATGAACATATAATTACTTACTTAAACGCTTTGTCGTCTTCCTGTCCGTTATGGAGGCCGTTGGGCATGGGCGCGTGGTCGTGCAGCTCGTGCAGATCCTTGTCGAAGGGCGAGGCGGCCTTTTCGTCAGCTCGCTCCTCCAGCACCATGCAGCGCAGGCCCGCCACCACGCCTGTCACCTTCTCGCCCCCACCCGCTACGCCGCCTGCTTCTGTATAAACAACAATATTTTTTTAGCTTCAAGCATATTCCGCTGAAGCAGTAAGAAACAAGTATGACACTTGCTTCTCCACTTTCATCTGTTATAGAGATATTGTGTGTTGAGTGGTGGAGGTCAACGCCGCTTTGTCTTACAAGACCGTGGAAAAATTAATTTACAAAATATTATGTACTATAAAACCATAACGAATAATTTTAATTTAATAGTCTCATAACTTATTTTTAAGTTGCCTTTGAGACAAAATTAACCTTAATATAATATAAATAAAAGTAAACTTCAAATGCACCATAGACACGTCAGTTCCTATGTGGTGATGTATACCAAACATGTGGACCGATTTTGACAATTCTTGTATCAAACAATTCGTATGTGCCTTAAGAGTGTCGCTAATGGCATGACAATACGAATTTGAAATTTCGAAGTCGAAATTCACCACAGCGACAGCCGGACCTCATATTGGCAAAATGACAAAAATCTACGTCAAGTGGACACCCCACTTGACTTAACTTGATTTTTATTAAATTTTTTATCGTTGAATAGGCATTCAAAAATTATATTTCCAATCGTTTTATAATTTTAATTTAATGTAACAATTTAAATCGTAACATACCCTAAACGATATATATAACGATTTAAGTTGTTTAAACGACCACTTTTGCTAATTTTCATACTTTTAACAAAATACTAAAGAACACAATGGGTATAACTAAGTATTTCGTTATTGTGACATAGTGGTGTGACGTGCATTCTTAAACCAATCAAATGTTCCCAAAGAACCCTCTACACCTAAATGGGTCCTGCACGTTATTCCTTGAATTTTAACATCTTAAGCTATTTGTTTCTTTTTATCAATTTTTTATTTAATGTATCTCTACCAGGTTATATATCCGCAATGGGTCATTTTATAAATGTTTTTTCTGATCCCAACAGAAACGTGGTCTTTGGTTAGCTATTTCTGAATTATTACATTTATTTTTGTTAAGCTTAGTTATGTACGCTAAGAGCAAAGATATAATTACCTATAGGTAAGTTAGTACCTAAGAGAATTCAAAATATTTTAGTTGGCCTTTTAACTAAATTATTATTACATACAACATTATACTTTGGAATGTAGATAAATCATCAAAAATTATAATTAATTCCAACTTTTTTTACAATAAAATAACTTCTATCACATACCTGTGGGTGATCCACCGAGCACATATTCCACCATCTTGACGCCGAGTCCGGCAGTGTCGCGCGGAGATAGAATGCTGCCCGCGTCACCTCCGGGGAACGCGACCCCGCGCCTTGTACTCATCATAGGCACTCCCACGTTATGTTCGACTGTTTAAATAAAAGTATTACTTAAAAAAATCAAAACCAAAGCACGACACGGCATTGAGTTCTGCCACCAAACGCGCCATTTTTATGAATTGGATGAAACGTAAAGAATGGAAACACGTACTCACAGTGTTCTATAAATCATATTAACTTTGGGTTTAAGTAATGGTAATGAAAAATAAACAATGTTATTTAAAAGAACATCAGTTTTTTATAGTTTGTTTTGATGGTTTTAAACAAACAATAGCGACAACATGCTTGAGTAAAAGAAAAAATACAAAACTTAATGTAACACAGATACTTTTCCAAAACACTAATCTTGACAATAATTAGATCTATATAGAAGATTCCTGCCTTTACAATCAAGGCTACTCAAACACCACAGGCTAGTAAGAATTATATTGAATGATATATAATACATTTTACTAACTTATTAACATACTAACAATAAAATAAGAAAATGTATAATTAAAAAAAAAAGTTTTTTCTTATTTAAGTTACATAGTATATATACTAGTAGAGACCTGCAACTCTACTACTCGACTATAATAGGTCACTTTAAAATGCTTATCACATTAGACAGTATTATGGTTCTACCTTGGCTGATCCGGATCTTTAGCTTATATATGTCAACAGAAAATGCACATCACAGTGAACAAATTTTGTTAAGGTAGCTTATTTTTATTTCTTATAGTTTAGTTGGTTTAGTACAATTTAGCATCAAGTGTTCTACTCAATTCAAACTCAAATTCCATTATACCTAAAGATCTGCACAGAGTTTAAAGCTATACAAAGATAATAAAACAAATAAGAGACAAAAATAAAAAAATCATAAGATTCATATTGTCTTACTGTTTTTATGCCCCCCCCCTTAATTGTTTTTGTAATTATATATTTTTTTCTATTTTACTATAGTATAAATTATACCACAGCATATAAAATAATATCAATCAACAATTAATTACCTTGATAACTAGTACAAACCTTGAGCCGACCAAGTGGGATCTCTCCACATTTGTTCAGGGTTAAGTTGTAATGGAGGAAGGTGTGGTGGGCCTTTGCTATCTCCCCCTGCTCCAGGGCCTTTGTCCCATAATTTTTTTGCAGAGGGTGCAATCTAAAATAAATACAATATTTGATAATAATTTACTCATTATATTAAATTCACAATCAATATAATAATAATTTTGTCTGTTGAAATTATTACTTTTTTATTTGATATAATTTAAACAATAAGATTAAAAATTTTAGAATATGTATAATACATAAAGCAGCCTGTCTAAAAAACAACCAATTCTATGAAAGCAACATTTAGTCACAACACATTAACTATTTCTACACAGTTTCTACAAATAAAGTAAATAGACATTTACTAAACATTAAGCATTTTAGAAAATCAAGTATTACCTAAAAATTTGAACATGGTATTGAATTCCAATAACTTAATCTATTTAAAATATTGCAGCCATATTTTAAAAATTATCTATCAAAGTTATCACATAACTTATAGTTTTATGATTCAAGTGCTCTAGCACCAAACAAAAAAATTAACAATTTATGTTATTTTACATATAACTAATCAAGCTATTTATATGTTTTTACTTATTAACTGTTTCATCCTACAATATACTTATGTAAACATATTTAAACAATGTAAATTCTAGTCAATTTTTCTTAATAAATTCAACATATTTTTTAATATATTGACATTAAAGATTATAAATAGATAATTGGATTTATTTATAGCCAATGATCTATTTAAATAATATAAATACATCATTGTATATAAATTATGATAAATAGTGGTTAACATAACCATTATTTATCATAATTAAATGTAACAATATAAACATAAAAAGCCAGTGTTTTAACTCTTCAACTTGCATTCTAAATCAGCTTACATAAAATACATTTATACCATCAAGTGCTACAACAAATAAGGTAAATAAGATATGGGCACTATGGCAACAGGAAAAAGGAAATCATTATTACTGAGGCAGAAAATATTTTCTTATTCCAAATTATGGTTTTAATTTAAATATTACACAAGTTTAATATTTGTCGACTTACATATGCACTTAAGTCTAAAAATATTTCTATATAACCCCTTTTTTGTAGATAAGGTAGTCCTTATTTAAAAAAGTGGTACCTTAGTAGGTATAATAGACTATTTGTATTAGATTATTTTGAACTGACTCGTATTATAACCTTGTAAGATTACTTGTAATGCATATTATATTTTACTGAGGCTAAACCTAAACCTCAAAATGTATTAATATTTGAAGGTTATTAAATATTGTTAACTGTTGTTTCTTATTCTAGACAAAGTTTCTTTTAGTTATAGCATAAAAGAATCATGGCTAGATCAACATAACCTTAACGAGCATTGTTAAAATAATAAATAAAAACAACAATTTAATTGATATTACTTAATACTCAAGATTTAAAGTTAGATTTAAATGCATTTATCACACTCAATATTGGCATCTTCCTTGACCTACGCTTATGGGGATCAAGTCCTGTGATAATAACATTCAAGGAATTTCAATGAGAACATAAATGTTACCGTTACTAACGTATTCTATATTAAATATAAACCGATACATAGATGAATTAGTATTTTTAATATAACTATATTATATTTGAGCCAGCATTTACACCGGTGAATAGAAATAATTACGAACTAGTAATGGCGGACGCCGGTGACAAGTAAACAAAACAAAAACGGACCTGTTGCATAGAAAAAACGCGAATTTCGTCACTTCATGACATAAAACAGTTTCTTTATATAATGAACTATCATATTTAACACATAAACTCACCATGTCGGGGCCCATATCCTTAACATTAGGTTCGTAAAAAAAATCACTCAAAGGTTTCATGCGTACAAACCATCTAAAGCTCGGTCATGTACCACAATGAAAGCTCGTCGCACTATTGAGAATTCTACACATCTATCATTCGTTTCTATATGATATTTACACTAAATACAGCAAACAACAACACATATCTTACACTAAAACTTTCATAAACAGCAAAATAAAACTGGAAGGTCTAAACTTAAAAGTATAATGTTGACTTGTTTCGAACAAAGGACATACGCCGATCACAGCGCCTGCGTTAATTTCCCGAGTGTACGGGAGCGTCGGACGAAGAGGCTTCACAAAATGTTTAACAGATGGCGCAAAACGCGAAGCTACAAATTTAAATTAGCGTTTTTGTGCCTATTTTTTATGTCTGTGTCAATGTTATTAGCAGTATACGGGCATTTTAAATTGTATACTTTATGGAATTTTTAATGCAAAATAAAATTTTGATAATAAACTTTCAATGGTTTTTTTTTATTTCACTTTGGAGGCAAAAGTAATAACCTAGTTTTCGTCAATGATGCTTTTTGTCTTACTATGTAAACTTTAACCAATATAATTATAGGTTAAAGTTTGGTCAATCATTTACAAAGTTGTAAATCATTGATTGAAGTTATTGAAACATTTTACCTAAATATCTGTATAATTTTATTATATTTTAGTGTCATGTGCACCATATTTCACTATGAAATGTCTGATTTATTTAGATTGAACATTGACAAATAGTTCATGTAATGATGTGTTTACAAAACTGTAAAAAAATCCAAGACACACCTTAGTTATATCCAACTTTAATATTTGTATTTAACTACACATATAATTTTTACAGATAAATACAGTTATTAAAATTACAAAGAATGGTGACTGTAAACTAAATAAAGAGATAATAATGTTTTTAGGTGTTAAATCAAAAAAAATCTCAGAATCATTTACACAATAAGAAAACATATTGGGCATGAACAATTTATATTTTGCATGACAATTTATTAAAGCACTAAGGAGCTTCTGCAGGATGGTGCAAAAAACTTGTATAGAAATAAATTTCAAATTCAGTTAAGAGTTATATTAAATGTTTTAGTTGTTTGATAATATATCTATTCCATCATAAATTGTATAACTTGTTAAACTTAGGATATTATATAGTGTAGTAGAAGTATTTGCAAGTGCCTAATAATTTAATGAATGTATCTTTGTTTTGTAATATACATTATTTTGTTTTTAAGTTTTTAAAATTATTTTTGACAGATAAGAATATTTTTGACAAAATAAATAAAGCCAAAATAATTATTGTGAAGTACAATATAAAAAGTTTTTACTCAAAGTACATGCTACCTCGTAATGAAATTTCATATTCAAAATAAAAACTCAGTTCCCTGAATTTAGTAACTCTGTACTAACATTTGGATATTTCTTCCTATAAGAATGTTTGCCTTAAACGGTGGTTGAACTCCTTTTTAGCTTAAAGATCAATTACTGACACAGCACAATAATTAACACAAGCAACAGTCAAATATTTTATCAATTTCTATACTCAAATACAGTCAAAAAGTGGCTGACCCATATATATGTTTTCTAAATCATAAATACTACAAATCCATACTATAAGAAAATAAATATAAATTCCTATTTAATGACTAAAGTTTAATAATAAATAATTTCTAAAAAATATTAAACTATAACCTAGCAATTATCATTAAAAAAAGGTGCAGACACTGTAATCCAATGATTAGTGTCTTTGATATATTACCTTATATATAGTACCTTAGTTTGTTAATGTTTTCTAATCTATGGCTGAATAAATGTGAAAAATACACACTAACATCATGTTTATTATAAAATATAAAGCAAACCTAAATTGATTACATTATGGATGTACAGTTTAATAAATAAAATTGAAAACTAAACCAATAATACATCATTAATGCAGTTTTTATATGATCTCAAATGTTAACATAAAAACACCTTATAAAATTTTCGAAAATATAATTAAATATTATGTTTGCTTATATATAATAGTATAACACATAATAATACTATATATAAATAGTAATTTTATATAAAAAGATGGAAATATATTTTAATAGTTCTGTAAATTCAAGAAATTTATTTATAGATCACTCACATAAATATTATAACTTATTTGTATAGTTTATACATTTTGAGAAAACTACTTATTTCATGCTATAAATAACTTATGATCTCACAGAATAAATGTATTAGCCAAATTGTTTATTAATGCAAGTACTACTTTTAAGCTATTGTAAAGAAAACTATAAGTTTCTAATATATATTTTTGTATATAAATTCATGAATTCTACAGAGTTAGTTTAGTGTTAAAGAGTTAAAAAATGTATTTAAGGTATCTTACAGATAAATTACTTTATATACTGAAAGTTCAAAAGTTTTATAGAGCATTATCTGTATAATTATTCGTTTTTGACAATTCACAATACACTGCACTATAAACACAAATTTCAAGGACAAGTATAATATAAAGAAAAATATGAACTTACCTGATTTCTAATAGCAGCTACAGGTGTAAGTCCAAGTTGACTTTGTCCTTGTTGCAAAAATTGATTTGTCCCAGGTCCGAGCATACCAGCCTGGCTTAAGTACATAAGGTGTTCAGCACTTTTACCAATGCCATTCATAGCCTGCATAGGATTTCCGGGATGTTGATGAATATCATACAAGCCTTGTTGCCCCAGTTGGGGAGCATTTTGAATACCTTGAAGTGGAGGTAACATCATAGCACTATTTTGTATAGTTAAATTATTGCCCAATGTATGGTTCTGTAATGGTGCCAATTGTGTATGGACCATGTTTGTGGTCAAGTGTGCTGGATGGCTTCCAATAACTGAAGGATTAATAGCCAAAGTGCCAACAGATGAGGCTATTGCCTGATTAATAAATTGTTGTTGGTTTGTCTGAGAATTCTTTAACTGGTGAGGACCTTGTTGAATATTATTCATTGTAATTGGTGCAGGATTCTTCCATTTATCTTGATTCTGAAAAGTATATATTTACTGTATATTTACAATTTGAGATTTTAAATAAGAAAACAAAAATTTTTTTTTGTTTATTTAATAAAAATATAATGTCTATCAAGTCAGTCATGTCAAGATGCATCTAGGTTATCTTGTTTGACATGCTACTGGTTACTAGTAATGTGTATAACAATTAGTAAACAAACCTCTGCAATTGAATCGTCTCCAACAGCCCAACGTTGTTTTGACGCTAGAGATTGAATTTCGCCTTCTTGATTATCACGCTGGAATACATAATGAACTGCAGCGTCGTCCTGGACGCGAGTCTGAGCTCCTCGCGCGTTTTGCAATCCTGCTTCGCCCGCCTCTTCCTCTCCACCCGTACCCGGCCACTTCATTGGGCTACCGTGGGGTTCGAGCATTCAGTTTGACTACTCTTTAAACCTTCGCGATTGTAAACACTTAATTCCTTCTATCTTCTGTTTATACACACGGTCTTCAATACTAACGTTTATTAGTTATTCACTAGTGTCTCTGTTTATTATTATCAAAAGCACTTTGTAAGACTAGTTGAGTTGAGTACTGAAGCCATTTAAAGACTATAATAGTCTTTTTGTCTTTGTAATGACAGCTACTAGTTTTATCGAAGCACGATGACAGCCGCTAAGAAAATCAAAATATTGCAGGATACTGCAACGGTCAGTTTTTTCAAGACAAACACAAAAGCATTGGGTTATACCAACTATATTCAAGTTATTGTTTACGCCTTATTTTTTGATTTAGATGTTATCAACTATGTACGAATGTACTAACTTTTGGATTAAGAGATTTGTCGGCGTCGAAAACTGAATCGAATAAACACTCAAAATATAACACTATTCACACAATTTCTAAACAAAACGACCACAAATATAATAACTATATGTACACAGAACTATTTACAATGTACAATTTTTACAAAAAAGTCAGATTAAGCCATTGGCTACCGTCGATACTTTCCGATTTAGAAAAGACTACAAACATCCTTCACTGCCTATCCGCCATAGTCGGTCGGGCAGATGCGATGCGCGCGCAACGCGCAAAGCTATACTATAAACATAAATAAATGCTGTTTACGTTCCATTTTCTATATTTATGAAATAATATTGTACAATAAATCATTTTTATATATAATATAATAAATAAAGCATAAATGTAATAATATAGCGAAATCATACTTATAATATCATTTTTAAATGGTGAATGTAGATATTCTAAAAACAATAAAAAACATATAAAACTAGAGCAATAATTATAGACAATACGAGAATACAAATTCAATATTTTTATAATTTTACGCACCATTTTCTATTAAATCAAAATGATAAAAAAAATCTGCTGTTAATGCGTGAAATGAAATTTTTATAATCAAGACAGATAAACTAACAACACCAACCGTTCAACTCTATTGTTTTCAAATATTTATATTTTATACTATATTTGAGTTTTTTAATCAGCTTCACGCTATATCCCGCACAGCAGGGTAGTCAGACGAAACCTAGTGTCAAAACACTCCATTCTTGACTCTCCACCCGACTTCTACACATTGCATGTTGAGTGGCAGAACTTAGAAAAATTAAATATAGTCATAGTGGGAATCCACCCCACAACCATCACATGTACAGTCAGAGGCTGTCTCACTGCACTGTGATGGAGCTTGATGAGTGATAATATGTTTATATTATAATTTAAAATAAGTTTGTTAATATATTGTTCAACATTAAAAAATGTAGTAATATTTTAAAGAATCATATAAAAATGCAAATAAAAGGAATAGCACTATAATTCAACTTAAATAAATACTAAGATAAGTTTTTGAAATTTAAAAAATCAGGAATAATAAAGAAATAAAATTAAAAATTAGTGAAAAGAGATTTATTAATATTATTGTAAATGTTATCCTATATTAAATTGGTTTAATCTTGAAATGTAAACCAATAAGGGAGAATACAAGGC
The DNA here is from genome assembly GCA_038994665.1 of Podotricha telesiphe. NCBI lineage: Eukaryota > Metazoa > Arthropoda > Insecta > Lepidoptera > Nymphalidae > Podotricha > Podotricha telesiphe. The sequence goes on from JAOYRR010000049.1 coordinate 141,979, forward strand.
ATTTTAGGTCCTGTACCAAGTAGTAAAAACACCGCAATCCTTCAGGGTCCCGGGACTGATTTACATCCACTAACGATCCAGTCTTAGAAGTTGTAAAGGAAATATGTTCATCACCAATTACAATTTCCAGCTCCTGTAAATAATATAAAAATATGGTTACTAATTTGCAATGTCCTTTCTTACTAAGTTAACCTAACAGGTAAAATAAAAATATTTGAACATAATAGGTAGGAATGTAAAAAAATATCAACAAAGTCAGACATATTCGAATTGAGCTAAGATATAAAGAAAAGTATTTTCAATGACGTAAACATGAAAAATTGTCTTGGTTGCTTGAGAACACTTTTTTTCTTAAGGAAACTATAACAATATATAATTATAACTTAATAAAACATAATAAATCTTATACAAAAAAATACCTGTCTACCGACGCGATCTGGCTGTGGCCAAAGTCTGTCATCTTCATGCATTATTTCAGAATCTACAATTATTCTTTTGAGCTCATCCATTACACATGGATGAACATATGCTTCTTTGCGAATCATAGTATCGTTTTTGTAGTTCGAATTATTAGCATATCTTAATTTACCATCCGGTCGGAACTCAAATTCAAGAAACTCATGACCAAATTTACCTTTATGGCCTACATAATATCGTATATAGAAGTCTGAAGACATAGCTGTATCGGATGGTGCGATTTTCGAAATTGTAAAGGTTTTATGTTCACTTATGACTTAAAAGTACAGTGCTTTATAATATTTTTTATGAGCTTAGTAAATTCACATTACAAACCGCATTGAATTCAAGACGCTAGAAGATATCAGACGCCAAGTCAAATTTCTCTTATATGACATTGACAGTTATTACAGACAAAAAAATTAACAGCATAAATAAGTGCTGAGCATAAAGTAATACAGAGTAACATTTTGATTTTCTACAGCCTGATCTAAATGTCCTTGAATCTAAATTGACGAGGAGAGTGATGTAATTACTACTACGTTATCTGTATTATTATGTCTATGTAGAATAAAACTGTTTGACTAAAATAACATATTTTTTTTGGATATGTAACATTTATACGTGACACTGATATGTAATACGATATTTCATTTTGAATTAAAGAAACTTAAATAAATTCAAATGAACATAGTTAACGTTATTCAACAATATATATAAATTTTTTAACATTTTTTTTATAGTGTTATTCGCACACTAAGGAAATTGAAAAATACATATTTAGAAAACGTATAAAAAGGCGCGGGTTCAAATCCCGCTGCGTTAAAATTTTTATATATATTTAATAAATAACATTATCTCGTGCCAACGATTGTTCGTAGAATAATCTTTGTGTAGCAGAAAATTGTAAAAATCTCTCTACAGAGATGCTGACAACAAATATAAGTTGTAATAAGCGTATAAGAATTTCAACGTAAATGGAACGCATGGTTTAGCAGAGCGCTTGAACGGTTTTTAAGAGGCGCGGGTTCAAATCCAGCTGCGTTAAATTCTTTATACGTTTTCTTATTAATCAAAATATTCAATAATATATTACGAGCAGATTTTTTTCTAATAATTTATTTAAAATATTTTATCGTATTTTATGGGAATTATATAAAGAGATCTTAATGATACTTTATAAATCGTCTTATAATTCATTATAATACTTGTTTTGCTACTGCAGCTTTATAACTGTAGAGCTTAGTAGTTGTCAACATTTATTTTGTTTATGTATGATTTAATTTTTGTTTTGCAATACATTTTATTATTAAAATTTTACATAAAACTATGAAATACTTATGAAATATTTTGTATATATATATAATATTCAATAAATAATAATAGAGTGTAATAGAGTACTTAAGCCATAGATGAATTTTGAAGACCATAGAGGTTTTGAGGTTTGATAAGTTTCAGCCGTCAAAGAAACCTTTTCTTTCTGACCCAGCCAATATGGGTGAGTGCTACGATATTATTCTAAAATTATCCATTAGAATCTTGAAGATTATAGATGATATTGAATTCATATATATTAAATTTATTGCTACAACTAACGCGAGTGTTAAATATGTACATATTTTTGAATTATTGTGGATTTAACTGTGAAAAGTGCTTGTGTGATTTTATTTATTTTATAAAATAATATCAAACATTGAACATGATATACTTTATTGTTCAGGTATTAGCCGTGATCATTGGCATAAACGAAGGGCCACTGGTGGTAAACGTGCGCCCATTCGTAAGAAGAGGAAGTATGAGTTAGGTCGCCCGGCTGCCAACACTAAGGTAAACGAGTACTTTATAACCTAACAAACTTACAGAGTTATATATCTTACGTTGTTGTTATCATAATGTTATATGATATATTTTTATATAAAATTTCAGCTTGGCTCTCAACGTATTCACTTAGTGCGAGCTCGTGGAGGTAACGCTAAGTACCGTGCTTTACGCCTTGATACTGGAAACTTCGCGTGGGGCTCAGAGTGTATGTTTGGAAATTATTAATCGTTTTTAATATTAACTTAAACATCAGATTTCAGTTCTTTGTACCTGTATATTACTAGATTGTTTTAATTTTCAGGCGCCACTCGTAAGACTCGTATCATTGATGTTGTGTATAATGCATCTAACAATGAGCTGGTTCGTACAAAAACCCTTGTAAAGAACGCTATTGTAGTAGTTGATGCTACACCATTCAGACAATGGTATGAGTCTCATTACCTGCTGCCACTTGGTAGAAAGAAGGGTGCCAAGTTGGTAAGTAATTTTACTTTAATGTACCTTAAAAGTGATAGATACCTAAGTGACTAGGGTTTTTAATAATTAATATAATCCTCAATCAAGGTTAAGACTTAAGAGTAAAAAAAAGTTATTCTCAATAAAAGGAGTATCACCATCTCAAAATGTACTTTATTGTATATTCAAATGTATTGTGCTCCATATACTCTTATTAAACACAATGTGTTTTTGACTGCTTGCTTGTTGCTCAGCTGGCAAACTAAAATGCTGTTAGTAGATTGATGAATGATCCAGATACTTCACATTTTCTTTTAGTTATATTATAATGATGAGAAACTTTGCGTGTCATATGAATGTTACTATGATTATATGACCTTTCTGATGTTTGACATTATTTTTTATGTAGGTATCAAGAATATATTTTTATAATGTTATAAATTTATGACAGACTGAGGCTGAGGAGGCAATTATCAACAAAAAGCGCAGTAAGAAAACAGCCAAGAAATATTTATCAAGGCAGCGCCTGTCCAAAGTTGAAGCTCTTCTTGAGGAACAATTCCACACTGGTCGCTTATTAGGTATGTTTAGCAAATAATAATATTAAGTATATTAGTTATAATATATATTATGCTTAAAAATTAAGAATTATTTATGTAAGTAAATTTTGTTTTTAAAATACTTCTTACTAACTACTGTATATGTGATAAAATGATGATATCGAGAAGTTTTGAGGCTGCAGTCATAAGTAGGGACCGTTTTGGGAACTACTTAGCAGTTGTGTGATTCTTGTCATAGTTACTCTGATTTAACAGATATTTTTTTATTATTAGAGAGTATTATTTACATATTCTAAGCTGATTTTGTACTTTTGCAGCTTGTGTAGCCAGTCGGCCTGGTCAATGTGGCCGTGCTGATGGCTATGTACTTGAAGGAAAGGAATTGGAGTTCTATCTGAGAAAGATCAAATCCAAGAGGGCAAAGTAGGGTTTTAATGTATAAATAAAAGTAAAAACAACAAAACTTCTTTTATTTTTTAAAGATATATATTTATTTTATCTAAAACTTATGTTTTGGTATACTGTTATGATGGTGTCTGTAATCTCATCATCTGATGAGAAAACAACAGCACAATGAATTCTTTGCTAATCCTAATACTGTTAAAAATGAAGGTTGTTGGCCAGAACATCTTACTATTGATGCATCAACAGATATTTTTACTTTTCTCTGCATACAAACAGACCTAGTCTTGGAACCTTTATCTTGTGGTAGCTTGCGAAACAAAAATTAGGCACAAATCTGGCTAAGACCAATATAAACTCTCCCTAGACAGTATTATATCTGGGCAGTACTAAAATACCAATGAACTTGAGTAGTTCATTAGCACTAGCTGTTATTTTATTTCGCGTATGAATTCAGCATTGGAAACGAGATAGATAATTTCCTCCTTTTTGACAGTATCTTTTTGATTTTAGTTTCATATCTTTCATGTTCACTTAAAAACATTACACAAAATGCCTTTGTGTGTACTCCTAGAATAAATTTGCACACTTACGTCAAGGTGCGACTCTTTCTTATTGATCGCTCCGAAGTTCTTTGGCGGCCAAAGGTTCGTCAGAGTTGTTATCATTACTGTTATGATTATTATGTACATACAATTCAATGATTTCGAGGCAGTGAAGCTGTGATAAAATTTTCATCAGGTTCTTCATCCGTCACTACATTCAGAGATGGTGGTATAATAGCTACATCGTAGTTAATATCATTGTCACTATCTTTAAAAATAGGCTGAACAGCTTCCTCCTTCCTCCTAACTTATTGTCCACGAATATCTAACTTATTGTCCACGAATATTAGATGATATTGAATTGAAATCAAAATAAAGATTTTTCCTATATGTATGTTGCCGCTGTACTCGATCGAAGCACAGCAATGTTTGCTTAAAAAAAAAGTTACTAATACATACAAATTACTTATATAGTGTTAATACTTTTGCATATTGGTAAATACTAGATATAAATATTTAAGCCTGGAATAGGACATATACTTGCTGTAAACAATGATAAGGTAATTGACCTGAAGCAGCGTGTTGTCGTGTGATGCTCTTGTGGATATTATTTTAAGTCTATCCTTACAAATAAATGGATATTTTCCTAAGATTGTCTTTTCTTAATTATAATTACCCACAAAAACTTCTTAATTCGTTCAAATGTAAGAGATGTCACAAAAACTTACTGTACTCAATCGAGTACGGCTGCGCTTAATGGGTAAATTATATTTATTAATTTAAAAGTAATTGTATCATAAAATATGATTAACTTATTGTATTTCTAATGCATTATTATAAAAAAGTTGGCTTTGTACTTGTTCTCCATACAAACGTTAACTATGCCAAATTTCAAAAATAATTCATGAGTTTTTGTTTTAATGCAAGTTTAGGAGGGTGCTAACAAAAAGTACCAAGGAAATAAAAGACAAGTTTATAGTATTCTTGTATTTAGTGGATCAACCATTTTGCCAGCCATTAGAGCTACATGTATATTTGAATCCATTACAAAGTATAGAAAGGGATGTGTCGCAGAAAATATAACAGGATTACGGCCACTTATATATCCTGTAAAAAAATTTTTGTTTCATTGAAAATACAAATAATGTACAAAAACAAAAGAAAAAATATTAATGCTGTTGCAAATCGAATCAAACTGATGAACATTAACTTAATTAAGGCAGAGTATCTACTATCAAACAAAATTTGAATGAAGTATACAGTCATTATGTTTTATTTTACAAAATTAGGAAACCTTTGATGCAGATTGGTTCGACAGAATCATCACACAATAATAATCAAATCGTCCTTGTCATGTAAATGCGACAGACCGTTGAAAAAAAAGCAAAATCATTAATGGTACAGGAAACGAATCATCTCGTAATTTTTCTGTTTTTCTGATTGATGTAATTGAAAAGCTTGCCTATCTGATCATAATTTCCATCTCGATTAGGCATTTAGGTCGTAATGTCGATGCTATGAACGATTTCTATAATGCAGGTGGCTCAACGTGGCGCATCAATGGATTCAAATGCGCGTGTCGACGCGTTGCGCCACCGCAGTGAGAGACAATAGAGGTGGTCTGTGCTCACTCAGCACTTGGCAATACGGTTTTAGCATTCCTTTGGCAGTAATTATCTTGGCCCTAGACCGTAAAACGACGGTAAAGAGGCATGCGCAACTCTTCAACACGTCTTAAAGAGCAAGATAACATTGTTCGAAATATATATTTCGAACAATGTAATGTTCTATATATAATTCTCATTGTGATTACATTTTATTATAGTACGAGTTATAACATTTTAGTGCCAAATTTATGTCCAAAATATCATAAACGTTACATGTATATATTAATTGTATTAATTACTTGTGAAAAAAAGTTGGAAACTACCATCTAACATGCTTATCTTCTTACACCCACAACATATAAATAGTTATAATCGACTATAAATAAAAATATCAGAAGGTTTTGATAATTGTATATAAAATGTAGAGTTAAGCTAACAACTAAAAGGTAAAGGACGTGCCTTAATTAGGATTAGGATTCGCTATTAAAAATATAAATAAATGACGTACTAAGAAACGAGTGTCAGTAATTATGTCTTATTGTCAAGTATGCCTTAATATGTATATAGGGGACGTAAAGATATTAAGTAAGGTTTTTCATTTAATTGGCCAAACTAAATTACTTTCGCAAACATTTAGAGCGTTTTAGTGTCGTTCAAGGATTTTCCAGGGTGCGGCGAGGCGTGACGGCGAGTGGCCCCGGTCTTGTGCTCCCACGCACCTCGTTCTCTGCTAATTATGTGGATCACACCGTAAACTTACACCCTGCGGCCTGCCCAAGCTTCTCTGTTTAAGACGATTGGCATACAATGGCCTCTTCAAAGGTGCACAAGGTGTGTTTAAAACAATGTAGAATTTACTACTACTTAAATTAATTAGATTTTAGTGCTAAGTAGGAATCTTCCTACATAGGTAAGTTCTAGGCATCGAACTGAAGACAGCCGTGTATGATACGTCTATAGTGTATGACGTATTTGTTGTGTCTAAGACAGTGTATTAATATATATTAGATAAAGCCGTGATTAACGTAAGTTGGCCGTAAGTCGTAATTTGTAAGCGAGTTTTCCAAAGGCATATATGTATAGTAGTACAAAATTATATTCTAAAAATTGCGCGGTAGAAATACGAAATCAAAAGATCTCGGCCTGCCTAGAACTATCACCAGTTTATTTCTGCCTTGAAAGATTTCGTTTCAGTTTCTGCCATTTCGAAGGCGGCATTACTAAGACTTTTGCCACTTTTGGTTAGAGAGAGAAGAGCTCGTTAATGTGCGTTTTAAAGAGAACCCATAAGCCTAAACTTGTGTCGCCAATCCCAGACACCGCCCCGAGCTCCTCCCTCTACAAAGTGATGAGCGGTCTAGCGGTGAGTCCATGGAATGCTAAGGAGTTTCTTCTCACTCGTACTTACTGTTTTTGATGTCATCGGGTTGATATTTACGTATTGCGACGGACACAGCTTGCTCTATGCTGCGCACGTACACGCCTGGCTGCGGCGTCATGGGGGTGAAGTCGTGCTGCCTCGGTTCGAACACATCTCGTATACCAAGCTATAGGTATTATTTACATTTTATTACTTTGAGTGAAAGTAATAATTTAATTATATTATTACAGAACACATTTAAATATTTTTTTTATTTCCTTTGTGCCATAAATAATTTCTTGCTTGATCATAATCTATGAAATAATCTATACATATCCAAAATTTTTAAACGAAGTCAATACTGTACAAAGAATATAAACTAACAAAAATACGTCTTCCCCCAAAAAATATGATTTTTTAAATTATTATCTGTCTGTTGTTCGCCTTTCAAGCAAAAACTACTAGACAGATTTTTTTAACTCTTGTTACGTAACTATTAGTCCTATGCATCATTAAGGCTATGATTTTTTAGATAATTTTAATATCTGATACCCGAGCAGTCCGTCAAATCCATAAGAGATTAATATAGCGTCTTAGGAGAAGTTGGTCAAAACAATTTTCGTTGACATAAAAAAACTAATCTCTAGATTCTGATGTGGAATCCTTGCAAAGTCGGTAATTCAGCATGACAGTAGCGAAGCATCGATGAAAAATGCCGCAAAAGGTAAAAAAAAAAAAAATCCTTTCCTAATGCAGACGAAGTCACTCGGAACCGCTAGTTAAAATAAATTCAAAACCCTAAATTTTAAACGTAGATATTGTAACCCAGGACTCTTACTCTACTAGAACTTTACACCTAGAATTTTTTTTTTTTTTTTTAGCCCAAGAAAATATAACAAAGTAAATGTATACTTATTTGTTTTTAAAAATACAGTTTTTAAAGTCTTTTACAGTCCTCGTTATGTTTTATAGAAATGAGTTACAAATTTTGTAGCAGTAACTTTGTATCGTTCCAACAATATATGCTAATATAAATTTTAATATCTACATACCAACAGTTTTTACTGTCCTTAATTGGCATACGCTTTAATCAAAAACGAACATCATAAGCAATATATACTGCATTCAAAACCAGTTCAGAATGAAACATGTAAGATTAAAGATACTCATTTGCAATCAGAATAACCGTATAAAACTGTAACACGGATATTTTTTTTTACCCATAACTATAAATAAAGCGTATTTTTCGAAGCAAGCAGAGTTTAGACACTCTTTTTAACACGCTTTTATGAGCGTTTTCTGTATCTATTCTTGTACGAATTAATGTAAGAAAATGGAAAATCTTGCAACGCAATTTTGAGTTGCGTCTTACCGTTCCATTTCCTAGAAATTTACTCACGTTTTCATACCATGGTCCTGATACCAAACTATAGGATTACAAAAACAAAACATGAAACAAAGCGTGCCCATTTTAGTTTCAATGCCAGTTTTATTTTAAGCTGTGGCTAATTTGTACTTATTTTATATAGGAAACCAAATTTTCACATGAATGAAATGTGAATAAACAATATGTAGGATCGGTTGCACAACCATCCTTTTTGTACTGTACTATATATATGTTTAATATAAAAAAAATATTATAATATTATAAATAAAAAATTACCTTCTGCAAGTCCGTCGTGAGGGTAACATGGCCTTTGACTGTAAAGCTAGGTACGACTGCCTTTACACGTCGTGGTCTTAAGACTGTGTATATATCAGATAGATCGGACTCTCGCGCCATTCGACCCAAAAGTCTTGCTAACTCTCCAGGTCCTCTTCTAAAAGGCAAAACCACGAGCAAATAGTATCGATCACTATCTAACGGCAGTCGAAGTGCAGATGCTTCAAGATGCGGCAGATACGCATATTCCAACGTAGAATCATATTGCATGTAGGTTACCTAAAAAATATTATTTCTATTATATATATTTAATAAATAAGTTAAAATAAAGAAGAAAATTGTGGATTATACAAATGGCAAAGTTGTTCTAATACCAACTTATTTAACGGAAAATTGGAAAAGAGATGTCACATATTAAAGAAACAGTTTAGCCCATAGGCAAAATGGTTGTTGATTTTCCGAGTTTCATTAATACATTTTTTTTGACCCATGGGACCGTGACGGTGTTTGACGTTGCCAACTGGAAAATTGAAACCCTTTTTGTCGAACAATATTTTTACGACATTTTGAAAAAATTAAGTGGACATTAACAAATAAATTGGGCATGTTTAAGCCGGTAGACAGGGAGGTAGGAAAATATTTTTTGTTATTTACTTTCAATAATTTTTCGAAATCCGTTTGAAGTCTATAAATTTTCTGATTGTCATAAAAATTGTCGACTTTAAAATTCATTAGCGATCGCAAACGATTCCTCTGCTAAAATTATCTCACAGGAAAAAAGTGGTAGCCTGTACTCAATTAAGCCGCAGAAAAAGTTTAAAGTGTATTATTCAATAACCATTACAATATAATATGCTTGTTTATTTTAATTATAAAGAATATTATATTATACCTGAATATTTCTTAAGCCATTAACTAAAAACATATTGTCATCCACAGTTTGTTCAGGAAGTTCGACGCCGATATCAAACGATCTATATACTAAGTAATCATCAGCATACGATGATGGGCTTGTGAAAAGGAAATCCACTGATTTCTTTCGACGTTCAAGTGTCTCAATCCCTTGAGTTGTAGATGCCATTGTAGTTTCTACTGTAGTTGAGTCTGTTAAAGTATTTGTTTGTTCTGTTTGACTTTCTGTTATCGGAGTTGTCACCGTCGAAGCATCAGCATTAGTAGATAACGTACTTATTTCAGATGTTATCATAATTCGAGTAGTTAATATTTCTGTTTCAGTATTTAAAGACGACGCGACGCTTGAATTAATGGTATCCGTAGATACTTGACTAGCTTGCGAACTTGCTGAAGATTCAGGGGCCGGCGATGTGACAGTTGTTATCGAGTCAGTTGCAAGCCTAGTCGTTTCAGTCTCTGCCATTTGGGTATTTTCTTTATTATCAACATTTAGTTCAGTTGAGCTTAGTGATGAACCGGTCGCTGTAGACGGTAGAATGGTCGATGCACTTTCAGTACCCTGCCCAAGATCTAAATCAGTTATAGTTTCTACGTTCGGAATTATTGTTGTTTCTTCTTTGGTACCGTCTGTATTTTGAACTGCAATATCTTCACGGCCAGTATAGCTTTCTGTTGACACATTGCTTGGAGTAATATTCTCAGCTCCTACAGGAGTTTGTGTTGTGTGAGTTACGTTATGAGGTGATGTAGTTGTATTATCACTTTCTAAATCAAACCCATAAAATCGTAGAATCTTTCTGTAACTATCATTAAACGTAACATTTTCATTATTTAAAGCCAATCCAGCAAGAAAGCCTTCTTCGGGCACAAAATATGTCTGAAAGTATATAAGTTTAATTTATATCTACTAAAATGTATGGTTATTCAGAAAAAAATGTTAAATAATACTCGTAGAAGTATTGAAATTCCAAATAAGGAAATTGGAGGACGGATTGTTTTAAAAATAGGTTCTCTCTAACTTCCCTGCTATACGGGAAAAAGGTTTTGTGTTTGTTTACTGCGTTGTTTACGGTGAACTTTTACGGATAAGGATTATGATCTAAAGAAAGCGCGGATATTACAACGCAATACCGCCTACATTTTACACTTGTATGTGATTGTGACCTTGTGAGTGGCCGAACTCAACACCGAATTTTTATGCTATAGCGGGGAAATGATTTTATTTTATTAATTTGTAATCATTTCCTCGGACGGAGATCAAACCCACAATCATTGTAAACTACAAACCGCTAACATATTCGGCAGAAATAATTTTCGGCTGCAATTTTCGATTATCTTGTGTTGTAACTTGCAAATTGTAAAGAATAATTTAATAGCTATACTTATCTGTTCAAATCTTTTTTTTTTCACGTAGAAAACTTGCCAAATGAAAATAACATTTAATATTATTATAAATAATTTTATTAAATACTACGCTACTACTACTAGCTCGCAGAAGCTTCGCTAGCGTAAACTACATGACCAAACTATTTCGCTTTTTCGCCCGCCCTCGTTCTCACTTAAATCACATTGATTGAAATACATACAATAAACACTAAATTATAGGGAAAGTTTACTATAATAAAATAGTCAAAATGAGTTTAAATCGGTTAAGCTGTTTCTGATCTTAGCGTGCACAAGCAAACAGACAAGCAGAAAAGGAAAACTTTAAAAAAAAAATTGTGTCCTATTATATTTATAAATAACCCAACATTTTCTTTTTCGTATATCTTCAATGTACAGTTAAATTGAAACGTGAAGTTATTTGAAATTTAAATAAAAAGATTTCAAGTAGGTATTTTTAAGAATTTTGATCTTAATGTTAACATTTTTTTACACTCGAAGAACAATGAACGTTTTTAATTTATATTTCATACATAAAGATACCAATTAATTTAATAAAATGACTCACTTTAAGTGTACGATGTATATCTCGAAACCCTATCCTCATCACATTCCTGTTCCATGGTAGCTGCATACTTCGTTGAATTTGGTAAGAAGATTCTCCATCGATACCTTCGTAAAGAGCTACTAATATTCCCATTAATCCATAGGGAGAAAATGCAATGTTATTGTCATTTAAATAATTATGTTCCGCAAGAACTTTGATGCCAAATTCGTTAGTCACATCGACCATGTGAGCTAGCGGAGTTCGTTTCGAGTCCCAGAGCTTGATTTCTACAGGTATTCCGTATTCTATACCAACTGCTAACTTAACAATAGCAAAAATGTAAATAATTTGCGATATAATATTTGCGCACACAACGGTCCGCGAACGTCCAAGCCGAATCATCGTGCACGCGACTCTGTCCGCGCTTGGGTGGCTGCAGGCTAAAATGGCTAGAGGCTTCTTCGAGACTCATTAGCATTTAGTCCCCGCAATTTTCGGTGAATGGCCTCTACAGATGTTAATCTAAAATTTCATGTATAAATGATTTAAAGTGATAAATCCTTTTTAAGTAAGCTTCAATTAATTTTGTTAGTTAACTGTTTAGTATCGAATAACATTTATTTTACACTAGCGACCCGCTCGCAGCTCCGTCTGCGTAAACTAAATGACTAAACTATTTTGTTTTTTCGACCTCCCGCGTTTTCGCTTAAATCACAAACTTTGCTTAATTTATAATTTAAATGGTTGTAAATTTGTTTATGAACCGATTGAAATAAAATAAATACTTTATGTTATGGGAAGTGTACTACAATAGAATTAAGTTGTATCTGAGAATAGCGTTCAAAACAAACAGATAAACAGATTATATTGATAAATACCCCTAATTATATATATCTTCGATGTACAGCCAGCGATTAGTTACATTTTTATAATTTGTATAGATATTTAAATACTTATGTAAATCATTTATGATAATATCTTTAAGTAATTAAATTTCTCGATAAAAAGGTAACACTATACATTATAATAGTAGGTACGTCTAAATCAAACTTTTGGATAAGAGAGGTAGCAAGAATATATAATACTCATAGCTTACGAAATTTGTGCAGTAATGTATTTAAAAATAAAAGTCATGCATTTGTGTTATATATTAAAATAAAAAATATTTCATTTTAATCATACACTAGTGTTGTTATACTAAATGTTTTTACAAATTTCGTACTAGATTAGTAGTAAAGAGTTTAGACATCGCAAAAACATTGCTTGTTGTTTTTTAATTCACTTAATTTACAATCAAACAAAGTACAGTAATTCCGTTTTGCAATCATTAATATTTAAGATATATTTAACAGAAAATGTTTATTATAGTTTATAATGTTTTCATTCAAATTATTTACCGATTATTTAACATTTAATTTATTTATTTAGCTTATATATAGTATGCTCTTAAAGTGGTTTGTAGGTACTAGTTAGACAAAAACGTTAAAAATACATGAAGCTTGAACATATTTTGGATTAAATTATATGTACGTACATGTAGTTTACATGAAGAAAAAAATCAAGTTTATTCTGTAACTATAAATACTAAGGTGTAAAAATTAAGTCATTTCTTGTGAGATTGTAAGATAATGTAGTGTTCAGTTAAGCTTTTTTAAATTTTTGGCTTTTATCGTGGCCTATGTCACGTTGAATAGATAAGACACGATGGAGATTAGTCATAAAATGTTATAAACTGCACGCAATATTTAAAATAAACATAATATAAGTTATAAAAAATAACACAACAAGCAATCTTCGTCTTTATAATTTGATGAATGTTCAGGCTACTGGCCGATAGTCTAGTACACAACGTATAGATTATAATTTTTTTTGTCTGTGCCACAGATTCTATCGCATTTTCTTCGAAATCTAAAATGTCCTTCTTCTGTCAAATGTAATTTGTGAACGGGATAGTGTGAATGCGACGTTCTTATAAAGATTGTCGTTTCGATTATCTTTATATTTTGTTACTGTTTCAGTATAGGACTAATATTAATCTCAATTACTAATAAAATACCATAATTAATTTATAATGTATACGCTGTGTTTAATATTATAACATCGACAGATTGATCGGACGCCATAGAAACTGGACAGGTCAGTATAATATTATCCTTTTAGTCAAATAAAGTTCTTATTTTATAAACAATGATCAATTTTGTTTGTAACATGTAACTGACATGTAGTTTGTGAACCACTAATTACTTAAGAAACAACGTTGATACCATATCAGTCGTCTTATTTCATCTTATATCGACCACTAGACGTGAGGTATACCGGGTTATTTACACATTGAATTTAAAATAATACCATAAATATTATTTCTAGTGAGTGTTTATTTAGATATATATATCATGAGGTAAGTACAAACCATTTATAAATCTGCATAATAGTATTCCATAACTAATCTACAAAATAAATATATAGTATAAATGTATTATCTAATAATTATACGTAAAAAAATATTTAAAAGTGTAATTTACCAAATGAAAATAACATAACGTTTTGATAATATTTTAAATATTTAGGAAAATAGATACAAAACTTTTTTTTAGAAATGTAAGAATAATTCAGCTTATGCATTATATTATCATAGTAATAAGAATTCTCCAATTAGAAATATTTATTACTGTCTGTGTGCATCATGTTGTGATTATTACTTAGTACTGATGCATGTACTGTGTAAGTATTCCATTTGAAATTGTTATGTAAGTATCAATTTTTTTTATATTTCTAATATTATTTTTGAAGCTATCTATTACAATAATTTATTTTCCAGTGCATCTGATAGAGAAGTCAAAAAGAAAAAAAAAAAAATAGCTTAAAAGTGATTATAGTTTATGATTGTAAATTGATCATAAGCTAAGTGCATAGTGTATAAAAATGGAACTCCCAGATTGCCCTCCCGGTGCGGAGGGCTACCAAGATTCAGTTACTGAAGTCCCAAGGAAACTGGAACAAGAAGTTGCTCAATGCACCAAGGTAAGATTACTTTTTACTATTACTAAATTGTTCTTGAAGTTAAGAATAAATTTATGAAATTAGTGAATTAAAAAATATGCATACTGTGATAACTTTATTATTCATTCTTACTATATAAAATTTATAAATAAATAAATATTAAGTTCTTATTGTATTTTGGCTAATATTTTTCAAGTTATTTTAAGTAATTAAGAATTTATTAAATACCGACTAATGAGGTGAGTTAAGATAAATATGAAGAAACTTGGTGAAATTTTCAAAATGTCAGTGTATGGTGTCGAAAAATAAATATGATAAAGTACATAAAAGCATTAACCACAACATTCATTCAGCAGTTCTTGTTGACATGAATGATTTGCGACTAAAGTAAAGTGTGTTTTAACTTTAGGTATTTCTAAACATACATCTTACATGAACATTTAACATCTCCCATTTGTAAAAATTAAGAAAAAATGTTTGATATCCTCTACATGGCAAAAATGTGTGTACTAAAAATTTAAAAAGAGTGTAACAATAACACTGCACACTACATGGTGATGTTGAAATTTTGAAATTTTTATGTAAAATTATGTATGGTGTAAATTTGAAGCAGGTCGGCATTTTACTTACTATTTTGTATGTGTTTGAGAATAACACTTTAAAATATTGATATATCTTATTTTTGTATATACTAAAAAATTTTCCCTTAAGATTTTGTTTTTTTTTAATTAAGATATAAATAAACTAAGTATAGTTTAATATATTATTCAAGGGCTTCATTTATACTATATCATTGCCAATATATTAAACAGTGTCTTTATTGTACTTATTTTTATATTGGACTTAGTTTCTTTTTTAAATTTTATTTATTTATTAAAAGGATTTTCATTACCTTATCCATGCTTTTAGTTTATGCGCACTTTTGTATGAACTTGTGTCATACAAAATTGAAATATGGATCAACAAAAACCTTTTCAAAATACACCCAAGTAGTGGATACATTTACTTTATTTGAATTTATTTATTCTTAGAAATGCATCTGATACCAATCTAGATATAGGTCCTGGATAATAGTGCATATTGCAGTTGGAAACAATAAAGATTAAAAAGCAATTGTCATACAAAAGAGAGTGAATTATGTGTTAACATTATTGTTGTATCCTAGAACTGCCCTAAACAGATTAATTATTATCAATCAATATATTCTTCACAGGGTGTCTTGGCACTAGGTAGGAAAAAAGTCTAATGCTGAAAAAAATATGGATCATAGTTAAATGATTCTATTATTGAACCGACTTTTAAACTTTTTTAGTTGTGGCTAATATTTAAAAAAACGGTATTATAAGTGTAAAAAGTTTACGTCCTGTGTTAACTTCTGTTGTGTGTGTGTTGTCATGGAATATCGGTAAGTATACATTTAACGACTAGTGTATCGATCTATTTTATAAACGGATTGGAGACGATCGCCTGCTTAACGTTACACGCGAAGAGTACATTGTGCTACATGAAAATGCTTTTCAGAAGCAATTGCGGTTATTAAACTATTTTGAATGTTATTATGTCGAATATGTTATTCTGTATGTATTTATAAGTTTACATTATGTTACTATTGATCTATTTACATACATACAACAAAATATTACCTCACTTGATTTTTCTTTTAATATAAAGACGTACTTTTCATTAAATAGATTTTAAATAAACTTTGCTTTTCAGGCCGAGCAAGAGTTTCAAGAGCATCTGAATAGTTTGAAGATCAAGACCGAAGATGGAAGCTTTCGTTGCATGGTGGAACGGCGCGGGCGCGACGTCTCGGGCAAGTGGATATACCTGTGCTACCCCTGTGCGGCGATGTGCAGTGGGGAAAGCATATTGCAGGTATATATGTGTACATCATTGATTTATTTATCTAACTAAACGCATCTTTGACATTGAGATCCGTCCTTAACTTTCCGCTCATATCACAGATATTGGAGAGGCCATTTTTAAAGCTACGTTTTGTTTTATCATACCATAAAAATAAAAATAAATCAAATATAAACTTTTCCCTGAGTGGGAATCAAACTCACAACCATCGTGTCAGATAAAACATGTACGTACACTGTACATGGTGGCCTCAATGTTTAAAACATTTATATAACTAGTGTCGAATCTAGTACTTCTGAAAATATATATAATATGATAATTATTATAATTTCAGACTCACATATCTGGGAAGAAGCATAAAAATAAACTTAGCATGAGAACAGTATGGCCACTAAAAATATTCGAATCCCATCCTTATGTCCAAAGTGAGAAAGGAAATGTCAGGAGTGCAGGTAATTAATATATGTTTCTTTAAGAAAATTCTATGTAAATTATACTTAATCTCATTTAACATATTTTAAATGTGACAGCGACAGACCAAGTCCTGCAGAAAATGGCAGAAGAAGTGGAAAATTTTAAAAGAGATCCTACGGAGTTGGATTTAAAATATGACAAGTATCGAGCTGTGCACTGTCACATACAAGAAACGCTGGATAACGTAAAGTGAGCTATATTCTATCATATTTGAATTACTTATATTGTTTTTTTAAAATGCACTGTACTAAATGACATATGTTCCAATTAATCTTTTTTGCTATTTCAATATTGCATTAAGATACATGTTAATTATAGTTAATCTGTAAGCTTATTACAATTCACTCTTCTATATCTTTTTTTGACATGATTTTTATAGAATAAGTTATAAGAAGCAGTTTTTTAATTGTGAACCTATACACTTGCCAAATTTTAAATTTCTATAGTTAGCTCTCTTAAAAATGGCTGGTTTAAGGTACTAAAACATTTGCTGAAAGGTTTGGTTGATCAGAAGAACTTGAGTTTAAATCAGATTAAAAATTTTATTCTGTATTTGTGATACTTTACACATACAAGTTTTATTTACTTTTTCTAATTTATGTTTTCAGAGCCCCATTACTTGGTGTAGAATATTTGATCGAACATCCACCCGAGGAGGCGCATTATGAGCCATCATACATGTGCGCGCTGTGCATCAAGCAAGGACACCCTCGTACTATCGTCAACCACCTTACTTGCTTCTGGCATAGATATAACTATCTTGTAAGTTAATAATATATTAGGTAACACGAAATTGACTACCCCAAGTCAATTTTATAAAATAAAATATCTTAAATAAGATCAGTGTTACTATGAACACCAGCGATTTTGTAACAAGTGGGTTTACAGCTTAAAGCTTTTTCCCGCATACCAGGAGTCCGAGAAAACCTAGTATAAAGTGAATTTAAAGTACTTATCACTAAATCCTCTCTGATTAAAAAAATTGCATACAGAAAAATTTTCCTGAATATTTAAAATATTATCAAAACGTTATTATGTTATTTTCATTTGGTAAATTACACTTTAAAATATTTATTAACGTAAATTAATCTTGAATGATTACTTTAACCTTTGCTTGAAATTATGCATATGGTTCCGACAGTAAAATATTTTTATAACATGTCAAGATGGTCAGGACAACTAAAAAATATTTTAAAGCATTTTTATGTTACTTTAAAACAACTATATTATCTGTATTCATCATATAAAACGATAAACTATATGTTGTTCCAGCTGCGTCACTTCAACAAGGCGTCGGCGCTGCTATCGCCGTACCGCAACCAGGCGAAGTACCGCGAGGGTGTGGCCGTCATCATGAACCGCCTCGCCGCGCGCGTGCAGGACACGTACGGCCGCATGCGCCCCGTCAACATCGACAAGGAGGAGTACGAGAGAGACAAGTGAGACTAGTATAATATACTACCAGTTGCCTGCTACTTTATCCGCATAGTAATGACCACCTTTGCTAAATTTCAAGTGAAAGACTTTTATATAAACTTGTGAGAACCGTTCGACTTCAGGCCCTGTCGCAAAATAGTTCTCACCAGACTAATATATGTACAATTGTACCTCGCTGTTAATTTTCATATTTGTATGCCAAACAGTTTTCGATATTTTGTTTTGTTGCCGTCAACATCAATTTGCATGATATGAGACACAAAGCTTAAAAAAATAAGGCATTCATTTAATATATAATTTTGTTATTCAGGGATCAAATACATCAGTGGATCTTCAGGGGACCCCATTTTGCCGAAACAGAGAAGTGCACTTTTGAAGAAATTGTCGACGCTGATTTAATAACATCATTAGGTAAATCTAATTATCTATATTGGTGTCGTAATTAAGCATTTTCTTCATGCCGGGATCGCTGTATTCTAAGAGAGCCTGTTCGGGACCTGTCAACCATCTGGCTTCGTGTTGATTCGGACAATTACATCCGAATCTATGCATGCCTGTACAGGTCCCATAGTGGTAATGCAGAAACGGATCGACTCATGGAGAACATGCAATCGGCTATTGACGATATACTCTCACAGATCAACTCCGCTAAGGTCGTGATACTTGGCGACCGATTGGCTTGGATCACACACCTCCGACCACACGGGGACGGCTGCATTTGACCTTGCTATGGAAACAGACTGTCCCAATTGGTTGATTCGCCTACGCGACTCCCAGCGATGAGGACAGCCACAATGCCTCCTTACTGGACCTTCTGGTGACATCACATCTGGAACAGTACCATGTAACAGTCGATGCCCCTTTAGGGTCGTCTGACCACTGCCTGGTACGGAGCGTGGTGCCCATTACACACGGCAGGTGCAGAACACCCGCAACTTGTCGTGTCTGGCTTTACAAGTCAGCAGATTGGGATCGGATGCATACTTTTTACCCATCTTATCCCTTGGAGCCGGTTTGCTTCTATTCTGATGATCCTAGTGCCTGTGCCGCTGCTGGCACCGATGTAGTTCTACAGGGTATGGAACTCAATATATGTAGCTCTGTGGTGCCGATTAATGGCAAATCACAGCCTTGGTTTGGTACGTTTTGCAAACAAGCTGCCATTGGCAAACGCGATGCATACATAGCCTGGGTCGAGAAACACATGGTCACTAAGAATACGAAGGTGAAAACCTTGAAAAGGAAGTACAACCGAGCCTCTAGGTACTTTAAGCGGCAAGAGCTTCGAGCTCAATTACTGACATTAAGTTTAGCCAAAAAGCTGTTCGGCGACCTGTTTTCTTTGGACATCCATAAGACGAGTGGGCCGGATGGCATCTCTCCTTTGGTGCTCCGAACATGTGCTCCTGAGTTGACACCGGTGCAAACGCGTTTATTTCAGCACTCTTACTCAGTCGGCGTAGTCCCTGATTCGTGGAAGAGCGCTCTGATCCACCCGATCCCGAAAAAAGGCTCCGATCCGTCTTAACTACAGGCCTATTACCATCACCTCCCCGCTCTCCAAAGAAATAGAGAGCATAATAGACGTTCAGTTCCTGGTTTATCTTGAGGATGGACCTATTGCCATGGTCGCTCAACCGGTGATCTTCTAGTGAACGTAACCCAACGCTGGGCTGCTTCTATAGAAAGCAAGGGAGAGGGTCTGGCAGTTAGTTTGGACATGGCGAAGGCCTTTGATCGAGTGTGGCACGGGCGCCCCTAGCGAAACTTCTGGTCGTACGGGCTTCCCGAAAATTGAAGCGAGTGGGTTACCAGCTTTTTCACTGGGCGCAGCATCAAGGTCGCTGCCGACGGATTTTGATGTAATTAGACACTAAGAACCCCATTTGTCGTGTCGCCAGTTTTCGAGAACATTCTTCTTAAATCCACGCCCAGAATCAGTATATTGGGACTTAACAAGTTGGCCTAGAAGAAGCTGGGTGTCATTGCCAGAGCAAGACGCGACGAGCATAACGCCCAAACACCGATTGGCCCTGTATAGGGCCCAGGTTCGGCTTCACATGGAGTATTGTTCTCATCTCAAGGCTGGTGCACCACATTATCAGCTTGATCCATTTGATCGCATACATCGTAGAGCTATTCGAATCGTTAAGGACCAATAACCTGTGTAAGGTTGTCAAGCCTTTGGCGTTGCGTAAATACATTATCTACCGTATTTATCATGGGGGGGTGTTCTAGGGAACTGTTTGACTTCCTATCGCTGAATCTTTCAACCGCACAGTACGTAACTGACTGAAATATCATTCACACCATCTGGATATGTAGCATTCTACTACTGTGCGGATTCGTAGGAACTTCCTTCCATGTGCCACTCAACTGTGGAATGGCCTACCAGCGGCAGTGTTTCCAGGTCGATTCGACATGGGTACCTTCTAAAAGCGCGTCTAAAACCTTAAAGGCCGGCAACATCATTGTAGCTCCTGTGGTGTTACATGGAGTCGTGGGCAGTGGTGATCACTAACCAGCAGGTGATCCGAACGCTCGTTTGCCTGGCCTATAGAATAAAAAAATATATTTTTTTTTACATACAACCAAAAATTCGTATGAGTTTTAAGGTTTATAATTATTTATATGCACTTAAAATCTTAATCTATGACCATCAACCATAAATTTTCAATTCATAAATGAATATGTGCTTAGGAGCAACTTAAATATTAGGCAAAATTTTTACTCAAATGGTCGGAGTTACTTATTATTGATTTCTTACTATATAGAAACTAACATCTAAATGCATATTGGTTGGTTGGTTGGTTGTTGATATGATAATGATATTTTTTTTTGTTATTAATTTACTTTAGACCTCCATTGCTACAATATTTTTGATATGAAAAGTATTTTTTTTTTTCACAGATTCAACCAAGATTCCTGGGAGGTATTTATTTATTTTTATACCATATACATTAAAAAAAGAGTACTGTCGTACAAATGTACATAAGTCTTTTTGGGATAGTATATTTTTATATATAGGTAATATTACGAGTTTTGTATTTAAGTGGTATAATTTTGGTATTCTAGTTTAAATTAAAACATTTAAAATATGACGCCTAATTGTGTAAATGTTGAAAAATCCAAACTTAAGTTGAAATACCACTAGTTAATTATTATTACTTTGTCCTTTAAATTACGAACTAACAAATGTGTGTGCAATAAATAACATATTTTGTATTCTAGAAAAAATCGCGATCCATCACCGCCTGTAGTAGCTGCTCCTTCTAAACCTGTACCTAACTATGTGAGTTAATTGGTTATTAGCTGTGCCCGCGACTTCGTCCGCGTGTAATTCTAAAATTAAAAAAGTTACTCGTTATTACATCAGCTTTCTGCCAGTAAATGCGGGGTACGGTTTTCGCAATTTCATGCATAAATGAAGATTTTAAGTGCATGTAAATATTTATAAAAGTTTAATACATATAGTTTATAATGAACGAAAGGGCAAATCTTTACCAAACACTTTACCAAAAGATATTAAAGAAATAAGTTCTCTAAATTCATTAATAAAAATACTTGAAGTACACATATTAACGGATTTCTCAATATGTTCTTGATAAATATGACTACTAATATTTAAGTTTAAATGTATAATTAATTATGTTTAAAAAAGTTAAAGACTTTTACGAGAAACTTTATAATAATCTAATTTTGCAACATATTTTCTACATTCATGCATGTTCAAATGTTCTTTGTTCAAATCTTCAATTTGTAATCCTTAAATTTGCTATATATCTATTCTTAATATTATAAATGCGAAAGTAAGTCTGTCTGTGACGTCATCACGGCTAAACAGCCGAACCGATTGTGATAACATTTTATATAAAGATACTTGAGGATCTTGGCAGGTACATAGGTACATATTTTATCTCCCATTTTTTGTTAGTTTTTCCAGGAATTTCATTGTTTTACGAAAGGAACGCCAAACAGATATATTTTACGCGGGCGAAGCTGCGAGCGGATCGTTAGTTGTTAAATATATATCGTATACTATGTTGTTACTTTTTTTGTACCTAGTATTATTCTGAATACTTATATGATTATATTGATATTTCTTAGCGACAAAGACGCGGCATTAAGCGAGGCTCCATGGACTCGCTGTCGGATGTCAGCGACGATTATGAAGTGCGCGTTGTCCAAGAAAAAATACCCAAGTAAGGATTTCACTTATTTATATTTTTTATAATATTGCCATGCCTGTAGAATCGACACTAAAATAATAAATGGCCAGATAAAAATATTTTTCTTTATTATTTTATTACTGTATCAAAATCTAAAAACATAATTAATCGAGGCCATACTGGCGCAATGTGACAGCATCGCGGCGTTGAGGTGCTCCACTCAACAAAGAATGTGTCGATGTTGGGCGGAAAATGCAGAATAGAGCGTCTTTATACCAGATCCTCTCCTATGACTGAAAAAAAAGAACTATTTCACATTTTACATACGTGTATTATCTAATGGTTTTCTTTGTATTTAAAATAAAATATATTTAATATATCGGCTTATAAATATTGTTTGTTTTGTTATGGCAGAGGTAAGGAACCAAAGAGGTTCGAACCATATCCGGAGAAACGGCGGGCGAGTCCGATCCGATCACGCTTTGCTATTCGCACCGGTTCTTCCAAGTCACAGGAAAAGGTAAATGGACTAGTAATATTTTTTTTATAACGCAGGCGAGAATTTTGGAATGCAGTGTTTTACACTAGCTTCTAGAAAGATGTACCTTGCGGTCATGGTACTTCTTTCATGTACCTTCATCATGGGTACATTCAAAAAGCGCGTCTATTTCCACCTTAAAGGCCGGCAACACCCCCGTAGCTCTTCTGGGGTTACACGGGGTCGTGGGCGGCGGTGATCACTTACCATCAAGTGACCCAGCAAACATATATTTTGTTTCTATTATGAAATTTGCATCTTTCTTGGAATAGCAACCTCGTCCACCAAACTACGACTACAAAATAAAACTAGCACAAGAGCAACGACAATCAGCTGAGGATCTGGCACTAAAGGCACTCGCATACCACGAGAAAAATCCAGAAAAACACCCCCTGTATCCAGAAGAATGGAGAAAGTTCTGGAACCGACGTTACAAGGAGATACAGGCTGGTTAGTGAATGTGTATATTATAAAAATCGTCACATCAAACTTAAAAATAACATTTAAAAAATTGATTCAGATATTAATTTTCTTTGAGAAGTCTTTAAGGAGTATGTTGAACATATTAGTTAAGAAGTGCCAAAATATATTATTTTGAGGTTAGGAAATAAAGAAGCATCCTTTAATTACATATACAAAAGTAGGTGCACTTGAAACAGCATCATCAGCACAAAGCATTTACAATACATGTACTCGTACTTGATATTTTAAATATGAAATGAAACTTCGTAGAATTCCATTAATTAACCGTGCATGCTCATCGCGACGCAGCGAGAGGAGTTTAGAGAAGTGTCTGGGAGTTGTGACAAGTATAGGCTTCACTGTCGGAGCTCTATCTAACTAAATTCGGAAAAGGTCCTGCTAATAGCGCCTGGAAATACGTTCTAGATGACCTGATAATAGGTAGATTAAAAAAATATCTTATTAGTACAATAATTTACCACTTCAACATTACAGAAGGCAAAGACGCATCCAAACATGACTTCAAACCGGAGTGGATAGTGTTCTGGACGGCGCGCATGAAGGAGCTGCACGAGGAGGAGCTGCGGGCCACCGTCGCGGAGATCTACAGGCGCATGCGCCTCACGCCGCCCACGCATGCGCACGCGCACGCGCACGCCGCACACCCGCCCCCGCCCTCCTCTGCTGACAGGTTAGTATAG
Source organism: Podotricha telesiphe (assembly GCA_038994665.1). Taxonomy (NCBI): domain Eukaryota; kingdom Metazoa; phylum Arthropoda; class Insecta; order Lepidoptera; family Nymphalidae; genus Podotricha; species Podotricha telesiphe. The sequence goes on from JAOYRR010000049.1 coordinate 166,341, forward strand.
CTTCTAAGCCAGTTTAAGCTATAAACATTTTGAATTGTTTTGTTTTTAGATCTATTTATTTCCTAGTTATAGACAAATAACATAAAATATATTACATGGATGTCACTGTCTTGGGTGTTAATTTTAGTATTGTGCAATGATGATGTAATAGAAATACACTAAATTGTGAAGATTTCATCATTTCGAGATTATATAGTTACTTAAATATTTTTCATTCTTGGCATTTGAAGTATATGATTGAAATTCTTTATTAACTGAGCCAATTATATTAATGTTGATCATATAATATTTTACACAACTGCATACTAAATATATTTTTAATAAAAATATGTATATAAAAGTCTAGCGTCACTGACTGACTGACTGACTGACTGACTGACTGACTGACTGACTGACTTTTTTTTTTTGACTGACTGACTGACTGACTGACTGACTGACTGACTGACTGACTGACGACAGACTGAGATGCACAGCCGAAATTAAAAAATTACATTTTATTGTCCATGCACACAAAGTAGCGGGCGACAGCTAGTATAATATAAGCATGTTCGCTAGAAGGTCTGCAGAGCGACGCCGGTCGCCGCGGCGCCGCAGCCCCGAGCCGCGCCGGCGCTCCCCGCGACGCGCCTCGCCCGCGCTCCGCCGACCTGACTATAACCGGTTAGCTGTCACACTTAAATTTATTTTATGTATTTACAGGGCAGTCAGCGAGACACTCTGTGCTCTACTCTCCGCCTTTAATCAAGACATTGCGTGTTGAGTGGCGGCACTCAACGCCGCACTTTGTCTTAGGAACTAAAGCAGAAAAATGAAAATATTTGAAATATAATTATTCCTTCGAGTACCAATTGAACTCATATCCAATCGCATCTACAATCAGACGCTTTGCTAGTGTGTGTTATGGTATATTATAAAATATTTTGTAATAGTTAATTAAATAATAATATAAGAATATATGTGCCATCCATGTGAAAGTGGCCTGGTAATCTTAACATTTTTATTGTTTTTATGCTGTTCAATTTATTTAACTTGCGAAGACTATTTCTAGGATATAAGGTTATTTTTGTTATAGTATACAAAAATACAATAAATTGAATTCTAATAATGTATGTCCTCAGCTCAACAGACCGGCGTTCCCCCCCGCGCCGCGTGTCCCCCCGCCGCCGCTCGCCGCTGCGCCATCTGCGCACACGGTCACGGAGCCCTGTACTTAAGTATGATATATTTATATTTTTTAAACTGATTTTTGTGTTGTTTCTGTAGTCGTAGTTTTTTTACTTTGTTTATTACTTGATATTGTCATTGCAACAGCTACTAACAATTACGCAGTCAACATTTCAAATATCCTTGAACATTTAATTTTATTTTTTACACAAAACTTAATACAGTGTCTTTGATATTTTTTTCCGAATAGTAAAAAAACGAAGAGCACACCAAAACCTTCTTATCTGTCAAAAACAAACTGACAATCCAAAATGGCTAATATTGTCAACATACCTAAAAGACTTGTGTACCAACAGAACGGATAAAAAAACGCGAAAATCGAACATACTAAACTCTCTTTTACTTAAAATTTTTTGATCACACCTCGTAATCCTTTCATATTTGTAATTATTAATATTATGTATGAATTTAGTAAAAATATTTAATAAAAATAGATCAAACGATATTATTTTAAAATCAATTATTAAAGATCGATTATATGTAAAATAAATCGATTAATATGATAACTTCATATTAATCGATTTATTAGTACTTAGTAGTACTTTAAAAGACTTAAAGACGTCATAATATTAATCACTATTTTACATGTTAGTTGACTATAAATTGTGGAGTTTCTGTTTGTTTTTTTTATATTATTTATTATTATATCAGAGTGGGAAAATCACTGCGCAGTCCCGTGCGGCTCAAGTCGCTGACGCGCAACCCGAGCCCGCGCCACGCACTGCCCGACACCGTGCTCATATCCGATGAAGAGTTTAAACAGTAAGTTGCTTATTATACTTACAGGCTTGCGGTGTTTGGCCCTCGGCGTAATAATGACAAATATTTCAGTCAATATGTAACAGATAAAAAAATAGAACTTTCAATTGCTTTTATAGGCTTTGATTGAAGTTTTAGTTTAATATATAAATTGAATATACTTCTTACTAATAACAACTATAACGAGAATACAATTAATGATAAAAGTATAACTTTTCACTCTTATTATTTTAACTAGCGAAGACAGTCTATCATCATGGAACTCGGCGGACTCCATTACATCGTTGCCAGATGCGCGATCGCCGCCTAAGAGACGCTCTCGCACCGGCAGCACTGCTCCCCGACGCGGGGACTGCTACCGCGACCGCGACCGAGAGCGTGACCGAGACCGCGGCTATGACCGTGACCGCGGTCATGATCGCGATCGCGACCGTGATCGCGACCGCTGTCATGATCGTATTGCAGCTCCTCAGGAGTTTGGGGCTGCAGAAAATGTCGTCGCAACGTTGAGGCTCCTTGTAGCTTTAGAAGACTATTTGGGCAGTTTGGGGCCAAAGATTGTGGATCTCCTTGCGGAGGCTTTAAAAATGGAGAAGGTAATATTTATAAAAAATGTCACTTTAAAATTTGTATGTATGTAAGTGTTCTAAAGTGACTGTTGTCTTGTGCAAGTAGCAGATTTTATATTACATATTGCAGGATAAGGCGAACTCGTCGGAAGATTTGCTAGAAACAGAAGCAGCGGTGGTGCTAATCGAGACCGCGAAGGAGAAGCTGAAGGGCGCGGTGCAGGCGGGGCTGGTGGCGGGCAGCGCGGCGCACGCCGTGCGCACGGCCGTGGTGCGCGCCGCCGCCACGCTGCACGAGGCTGACACGAGGATGAAGAAGAGGAAAAAGGTTTTATTACCGCGCTTATATCAGCTATATATATATATACGGGGTGTCGATGTAAACAATCCTTTTAATGAAAATACAGTTTTAAGTACTCCTTATAAATGCAAAACACTTATAAAATAAGCAATTGTACTAAAAATTTAAAAGTTATTTTTTCGAACAAACTAAATAATCGTTATAAAATGAAATGCCATTTGTTACGTATGACGCAAGCGAACACTAACCCATCAGAGCGGCAACGCCGCACACCATCTAATTGAAGAAAACGAGTGATGGGTAATGACGGTGATTGACATTAACGCAACACTTGTTTTGGTTGGATACAAAATCACAATTATGATTTCGGCATTGTCGGCACTGATACATTAAATTTAGAACTGTTATGTTATGATATGTTTACCTTGTTTCTGAATCAAAAATAATATGCGTCACGTTTTGCCTTAAACTGACAACAAAATACCTTTATGCAGTATTTATTTTCTTCAATGTATTTTTTTTTGTACAAGTTAATACAAATACCTAAATACTATTTTAACTGGATTAATCGCGTATAATTTTGGTATTCGAAAATACATTTTACAACTCGACGTTTCGAACACTTTACAGTAGTCCGTGGTCACAGGTAGACTAAGGTGGCATTTGCCTGTCATTCGATACAATTATTATATCTAAACTACCGCCAACGATTTCTTAGTTGCCTCGCGTACTGCCCTGGATTCTTGCAAAATGAGCTGACTGTATCTTGCTCTCTGGTGTGATCGGATTGAAACTTCAAAGTCTTTAGTATCCGATTACACCAGAGAGCTGAGTTTGACACCTGAGCTACAACACTTAACGAAAACTAACACTGGTTTTCAGTAACCGTCAAAGATATTTTTACTGTATCATATATCCATATATGACTATTTTCATTTTTTAATATAATTACTTGTTTATAATAATTGGAATGGCTACTCTCCAGATGCAGTCCACCGCGAGCAGCACAGGCGGGGGCGCCAGCAAGTCGTCGTCGGGCAGCGTGCCGGTAGCGGGCGTGGGCGCGGTGGACCGCGAGCTGATCGCGCAGCAGATGGCCGCCGCGCTCATAGCGCAGGGCAAGACGGACGTGTCCGCGGAGGAGCTGTCCCAGCTTGTCGATGCTTTGGTAGATTGGGATATATCATTTTTTCAAATCTTTATTTGTTATATTATTTTGCATAGCAGGCCGGTCAAAGAGAATCTAGTGTCTTGGTGATACTATTCCGTTCCGTTCATTCCGTTCTCCGCCTGAATTCTAGACATTGTGTCAATGCTGCGCTTTGTGTTAAAAGAGCGGGTAAATGGAAATAATTAAAATATAACCAAAAAGACATATTTAGAAAACGTATAAAAATTTTGAACGCAGCGGGATTTGAACCCGCGCCTCTTGAAAACCGTTCAAGTGAACCGTTGAAGTGTTTTATACGTTTTCTAAATATGTCTTTTTCAATTTCCTAAGTGTGGGAATAACACTTTAAAAAATGTTAACAAAATATAAAATATAATCATTCCTCCTAGTGACGATCGAAAGCAACATCATCGCGTTTACAATTAAACGCTATCCTGTGTCTATGTCACCATGGTCTGAGATGAACTATTAACATGATATTTAAAAAAATTCCTAAGTGTGCTAATAACACTATAAAAAATGTGAAAAAATATATATTAACGTGATGTTAATTTAGTGTAGTGATAATGTATTCATATAAGTATTATGTATATGAGCGTTTTTATGACTTAGGTGTCAAACATGATTGTCTGGTATATGGTAATGATTTAAATTCTAAATACATACTACTAATATTACTATCATTAAGGTGACAAAGAATTAGAAATGAGGCTGAATAGTATAAAATGTGCTCTACATACAGTAAACACAAATTTTCATTTATGACAATTATTCATTCAATTCTAGCTAATAATCTGATCAAATACAATAAAACAAAATTAATTAAGTTTTTCCATATATCATACTTAGAACGTAAACGAGTAATATGTTACTTTTGTACCCAAAAGAAAAGGATATTCTAATTTTGATTCTAATATGTATGTCCGTTTAAGTAATAATGATGTAACATTTCTAATACATATTATAAAGGTTGGTATGGCTGAAGCTAAAAAGCGTGAGGAGGAAACAAAAAAGAAGTCAACAGAACGTGCCCCTGCCGAACGCACGGTGCGCGCGTCCGGCACCGCGTCCGCGCTGCAGATGCTGCAGTCCGCGTATGATGATAAAAGGTGCGCCAACGTTTTATACTTACAAATGAGAAATACAATTTTTTTAAACATCATTTATATTTTGTTATTTTGCAAATACCCTTGATTAAATTAATTTAATTTTGAATATTCATTTATTGGTAACAACTTAATGTGACACTGGATAACAGGATAGGCTTTACGCTTTTTCTCCTATAGCACTCTGCTAGTTAGTTAGAGAGATCAGAGAACTAAGTGTCTAAACACACGTTTTCTATATATATATAGCTCCATGCTTTATCCCACATAGCAGAGGCAGACAGAACCTAGTACGCACTCCGTTCACCACTTTCCCTGCGCAATGTCCCGAAGTCGAGACATTTCAGTTGGACGTTGTCGCATTGCGTCACGATAGCCTCTAAATTATTATCATTGTATATCTATAAAATTGTAAATGTCCTTTTGAATGACTAAAATCTAGTATATTCATTACAACTGTACTTACAATCTTACTTTTTATATAAATATTGTTTTAATATAACACAATTAAGTTCTCTCTATCTTAGTTTACTTTGTACCCGTTTAGAGTCGCATCGCACGTCGCATATCGCCATTCTAAAATAATCTCGAAAAACCTTATAATTTCAGTAAAACAGAAAAAGAGGATGTTCCAGATGCAATGGACGGCTTATCTGACTCTGATCTAGAAACGCTGCTGAAGAATTTTAACGAGCTGTCAGCTGAAGAACAACATAGTCTTATCGCGTATTTGAAGAAGTTGGAAGCTCGCGAACCACTTCGTGTCGAGAGGTTACGGCAGTATGTCAGTGCGGCAGTCACGGTCGCGCCGGTAGAGGAGAAACCTAAGTCTGTGATTGATGTACCACCTGTCACTATAGAAAGTGACGATGACGATTACACCGTAGAAGATGTATTCAAATCTGCTACACAAAAAGTTAAGGAAGACCAAATTCGACAGGAAATGGAGATAGTAAAAAAATCTTTGGAAGAATCTAAAGAAGTTCCAAAAGTAACCGTAGCAGCCGACAGTCGAAACACAGAAACGCCGAAAGGTGTTTTTTCAGCGAGTGATCTTTTGGCGCTGGTCCAAGCGTCTCTGCAGTCGACGCCCGCGCCCACGCCTGCGCAGACTTCGCGCGCGCCGCTCGGCTCAGATGTGGTCACAAGCAATGTCCAGCCAAGGTCGTTTGGAGACCTACCTGAACCACCAATGACAGATCTTGCCAAACAATTCAATACAAACATATCTGCTGGTTTAAATAATCAATTATTAAATCAAATGGGATTTATGCGAAAAACCCAAAACTTTGGAGGTAATCAAGGTGAAGATAAGCATGTGCCAGTTTGGGATCAAAACCAGGACAATGAATTTAGAGGACCAATAGATTCACAACATAATAGTGTATTCAATCAAGGACCTCGGGGACCACAAGAAAATTATAATCAGGGTACAAAACACTTTAACAATCAAGGACATCAAGCTGTACAAGATAACTACAATGTTAGTCAAAGAGGCCCTCAGGACAATTTTTCAGGTCAAGGTGTTAGGGGAATCCAAGATAGTTATAACCAACTGCAAAGAGGAACACAAGATGGATATGATCAAGGAAAAAGGGACATGTTTGATCAAAACTCTCAAGGTACACAGAACAGTTACAGCCAAGGAGTGCGAGGACCTCAAAGCAACTATTCAGACCAACAACCACAACCAGACAACTTCAGCCAAAGTCGACAAGACAATTTCAATTCTGGAATCAGAGCACCACAAGATAATTATAATCAAGGACAAAGATTACCACAAAGCAATTACAACATAGGGCAGAGAGGACAAGAAAATTACAAGCAAAGAGCACCTCAAAATTTTAATCAAATTCAGGGCGGGTCGCAGGAAAGTTTCGGTAAACTTCCAAGTTTATTAGAAAGCTTTAGTCAAAACGCTCGAGATTCATGTCAGGCTTTCGGAGGTGGAAGTGATACAAATAACTCGTTCAATCAAAACAGAGGCAACTTTGGCGACAGAACGCAAGATAACTATAATAGTAATAGGCCAGAAGGTAACCAGCAACATGGTAGTCAACAATTCGGAAACTATGAACAAAATAATTTCAGGGGAAGGGGCAGAGGTTATGGAGTTCAAAGAGGACGTGGACGTGGATATTACTAGCATTTTACTAAAGCAATGAATTTCCATATGGTTCATAACAAACAACTCATTGTTCATTATTTTATATATATTCGTATCGATACCGATATTAATATACATTTTAAAATAAAAATGTGTTTTCTTTGATTAAAATCTGTTATTTATTAAAATATTTACATTTAAGTGAAAAATATATACAATGAGACTTATTTTTCTCAGTAAGTTCCCATTTCCATTAAAGCATCAATGTGTTCGGTTTCCGGTAGAATATCTATTTCTACAGGCTCTGCCTCTACTAGATCCCCGTTCTTTTTACTTAAATTAAAGAATCTGAACAATTTGGATAAGTTGATTATGGAATATGCAGAATGTGCTAATACATCCTCAATCATCTCTTTTAATTCTTGATACGCAGATACAATTTGTGGCGCAATTTTAATTTCTGAAATAAAAAAGAGGGCCTTTAAAATAATTTATAAATGATATTTAAATAAAAGATACAAATCTATATCATCCGTATGGTAATAATGTTATAAAGTGTATTTCCTACACATACTGGTAACAAAGGAAGATCACAAACTGACTTGGCATAACATAATAGCATTTAAATAAAAATAAATTATATAAAAACTTACTTGATGTATTATTTTTGTTGAGATCACATAGAAATTGAAAGAAGTTAATTTGCAAGTACAAATCTTTCTCAGTATATTCTCTGAACATAACTCCTTTCTCGCATTGCCTGCACAAGGGGTACCCGCTGGCGAACGTCTGTGGCATGCGCACCGTCCTGTAGCCGCACGCGGGGTCCTCGCAGGAGAGCCAGCCCGCGTAGTACTGGCTGTGGTACTGACGAATTTGCAAACTCAACTGGTTCTGAATGCACGCGAAATAGTCTATAGGCTTAACATTACATTTTAGATTTTGGCATTTTTCTAAAAACGTTACATTATCTTTGTCCAACCTGATGAATGTCTCCCTCACTTTATTCTCTGTTTTACAACTTTCGTTTACACAAACAAAGACCAACTCCTTACAGTATTTGTACTTCTCTTGATCATTTTCAACTTCATATGTGTCACTGGTTGTCTGATCCTTCTTAATCATCTGCCGGTAGCCCGAGGGGTCGAGGCCGAGGCAGTCGGCGACCCGCGCCTGGTCCATGCCCTCTATGGGCTCACATATACGGGAAATGACTGGATGCAATTGATGTGCCAAATAATATCTAAAGTCTATTTTAAGGGTTTCCATACTCTTTAGCTCTTCTATATGGTAAGACCTCTGTGTTGCTGAATGAGCAGTGCCGTCTTCACAAATTATGTACGGCACGATGTCGCCTTTTTTAAATCGCCTACTATTTTTCGCATTTAACCTCAAGGCTACTTGAACATGAGGCTGTACATTTTTATCGGCATACTCATTTGGATTTTTAGTGAGCTGTTTGGTTATTGTAAGTAAAGACAGGGGCATTTTGCCGTTAACTAAATCATCTTTGAGTTTATTCAAATGATTTTGAATACTTTCAACTCTTTCATCCGCCGTTTGTTCGGAGAGGATCTGACTCAATATAAACTTCCCAGCCTCTGCCGCCAGCTGAGACCAGTCGCGTCTCACAATATCGAGACCTTTGTGTTCTTGAGTATAAACAAACTCCCCACTTTTACTTTTGCTCAACACAACGGCAGCGTACTTTTTCTTTTTCAAAAGTAGTAAATATTTGAAGACTCCATCAATATCTAATTCAATTTGCTTATATTTTTTATTGATCTCCCGTTTGAGATCATTGCCGATTTTAAACACGTAATCGTAGTCTAAGCAATTAGTATTAATCATCAAACTGTCAGTGTCTCCGTAAACAACTTCGTAATTGAGTTTTTGTACAATTTCCTTGGTGTCCATGAGGATCTCTCTACCCTTCATAGTGACCAACGCCGCCAGCGGTTTTGCATAGAACCTGGAATGTGTAAAGCCTAAGCACCCGTACATCGAGTTAGCTGTAAGTTTCAAAGCCATCTGTCGTATGTTATACTGCATATATTGCTCATTTGGTAAATCTGCTTTCATTAGTTTCTTCACTTCTCTCCGGCTTTCCACTAACCTTCTTATTTGAGTTGGTAGAACACCAAACTCAGTGTTTGGAGCTGGAAGCACCAAGTTATTTATATCATCGTCGGACCCACCACCGACTTTTCTCTTAATCGTTGTAAAGCAAATGTTATACTCCTGAATGATACTCGGGTATAAAGAATTGAAGTCCATCAAAAGAATCAACTTATCGTAGAAACCTTTCTTAGGATCGAGTACTAAACCACCGGCATACGCCGCCTTTTTCTTTCCTTGCTTCTTTGTAACATTAGCGGTAGCAGATTCTTCTTGACCTTGTTCATCATCAACGGCTTTCTTTCCATAAACTTTATCCGGTACTATGTAATTCTTCTCCGTAAAAGCGTGGAGAAGTAAGAACTCATTTCTCTCCGATCTCCCGCCCATCAATGTTCGAGACATGATGTTACCGGCTATCTGAGTAATTTGTAAGGCTAACGGTACTACGTTGAGTTCGCACATTATTTTCAATATGTACGACGCATCTTGCATGCTTAAAGTAACTAGGTGTAATAAATCATTGGTATTTTCATAATATCGTGGTAAGTCTTCAATGGCGACGTCTAAACGATCGCCTTCTTTCATCTTAAGAACGTTGACACACAACGTCTCCAGATCAAAACTCCTTGCTCTAATAAGCTCCATTGCTGATAATTTAATGTCGCACACCAATCTGCCTAAAAAGGCATCTTTGGCTGCAAACTTCTTTTGTGGTGCTACGGATCTCTTCAAACGTCCCAATCGCGACCAATTCGGTATACGTAAGTCTAAAATGTTCCCAATGAGCAAGTCTTGCTGGAAGCCGTGTAAGTCATGACCTACTACTAAATCTGGATCAAGTTTCCAGAACTGTACCATGAATAAGTTTAAAAGTTCTCTCTCCGAGTCACATTTGATAAGCTTCGTAGATTTGTACTGAGGCAAGTGTTGCTTGAGATCTAGAGGCCAGAGTTCGTTGCATTTCGTCATTACTGTAAAATAAAAAATACATATACAATATGTTTAACATTTGTAAAGTGTTATCGATAGATTACAGACAAAATTATTTTTTAGAAAAATGCCACAGGATCGTAGGAATAATCTTTGGTTAGCAGAAATTTGTAAAAATCTCTCTACAGAGATGCTAACAACATAAATAACTTGTAATAAGCGTATAATAATTTTAACGGAGCTGAATTTGGAACACTTGGCTTAGCTGTCATAGCTCTTGGGCGGTTTGCAAGAGGCGGGGGTTCAAATCTCGCGGTGTTCAAATTTTAGACGTTTTCTAAAAATATATTACAAACTTACAAAAAAATATATTATGCTGTGTGTGTGTAAAAAATAATATTTAAATGTTAAAGATAAACTAATAATTAATAAATTAGTATAAGTTTTTTAAATACTTCACTTTATCCCTAGTTGGATAATCAGAGAGTGCACTTGCATAGCAGTTTCGCGCACTTCTTCATAAAGGTCTTCCGACCGTTTGCTTTCTTCGCGATCTGTCTCCTTTTTTTATTTTATCTAATCCATATATAAATGAAAGCAACCCTGTCTGTCTATGACGTCATCACGGCCAAATCACTGAACCGATTGTGATGAAGTTTTATATAGATATACTTGATAGTACTGTAGTAGAGTGTTTCTAGGAATTATTTGTTTTACGTAAAACGTCGCCAGAAATACAAAACAGCTACGTTTTGCGCCGGCAAAGCCATGATTTATTCGCTAATAATAATATATATAAAGCTCTGTTACTCACTGAGTAACTGACAGACAATGCATACTCGAAATTAGTGGGCGTTGAAAAGCAAACAGCTGACGAGGGTGTAAAGCTCTCAAGAGTGGATTTATCGAACTACGGGTTATTATATTTTACATTTAAAACTATGAAATAAAGAAATGTAGAGAACATAAAGTAGAAAAAAGGAGGAACTTGAGGGCGACAACTCGTTCTTAATATGTACCATATTAAGAATATACAGTTATCACAAAGATTTTCCTTATAACAAATATTTGATCTTACCGCAAAAGTGTTGATTAAATGGCGGATTCGGCACGTGTTGTGAATAGGAAGCGCGTTATGTGAGGAGACAACTCAACATTAACATCTTAGTCTTATTCGTCTTCGGTTCCGTTGCTGTTCTCATGCTTAGCTAAAATAAAATAAAAATATTAATTTTGTATTATGTAACTAATATGAACAACATCATACCCTCGTTATAGCATTTCAACTTTTTTTAACGCAGCAGGATGTGAACCCGTGCCTCTTGAAAACAGTTCAAGAGGCGCGGGTTCAAATCCCGAATCAATTTCCTCAGTGTGTGCGATCCAACACACTTTAAAAAAAAATTGTTAAAAAATAATATCAAACTTTTACAGCTTCACGCGTTTTTCACGCACAGCAGGCTAGTCAGAGAGAACCCAGTGTCAAGACACTCCGTTCTCCACTTTTCACCCTAAAATCGAGACATTGCGTGTTGAATGGCGAAACTGAACGCCGCGCTTTGTCTTAGTCAAAAATACTTGCTACAAAAACAAAAAAAGACTTACTGTAGCAACAACAACAGGCGGTGGTTCCAAATCACTGTCATTTTTAATGACACTAATATCCTCCATTTTGTCACACGCCGCTTCCAACTTACACCATGACACTTTCGCTTGTACATTGTCCACTTGCTTTACTTCTAACCAACATGGACCTTTGATTTTTCTTTCAAGTAAAAATGTTTCTAACGAAGAAGTGTTTGTACCAAATATATGGGAAAATGTTAGGTATTTTTTACCAGTTGGTGGCGATGGAAATGATGCCTGTAAGAGAAATCTATACATATAAAAGCGAAACACGTATCACGAAATACAGTACTGCTTCACATACAATATCTCAATAAAATTTAGCAAACAGGTAGTTATAAACTACTAGTTAGTAGACATCTAATTTAATCATAATTATTCCTTTGAAGAGGGATCGAACCCACCACCATCTAGCTTACAATCAGACTGAGCAATGACCCCATCAACATTTAACTAAATTAAATATAGTAGGTTATATTTATTTACTTTAAAAATTATAAGTAATCACTTACAGAATACTTCACTTCCAAATAGTCACACTGAGCAGGTATATCTGGTAAATTAAAGCAATAGCTCTTAGTGACTTTCCTTGATTTAAATTCTTTGAGACAGAGTTCACTCGCCACAGCTGTGTTAAACTCCTGATACACATCCATCATGGTGACCTCTTGATCTGTTGGCTCTTGTGTAATTGGATCTAATTTCTATAAAGTAAATATAGTAATATAAAATTCTTCACTTACTTATTTAGTGTACTCACAGACAATGCACAAGTGATGTCTTTGGGGAGTGTAAAAAAAGGAATTAGCAGGGATATCACAAAGTCCTGGCAGTAATGGGCAAAAACAGAACATATGGTATACAAACAAAATTGCAACTAGTAATGCCACTTGGCTTAATTGGTAAATGGTTGCAGTTTCAAGTCCTGATTACAGTTATATTTTTAAATATATGTATATAAAATATATTATTTATTTATATTATAAAATTTACTTTACTTTCATCAATAATTAAAAATTTAATATTAAATAAATGAAATTAATAGATTTGGATAAATAAACTAAGTTAAGGAAAAGGACATTATTACAATAGTACTTACATATTCCCTTGGCAGCAAAAACATTTGACGAGTTACATTTTTCACAACCAAACAACAGGACGCACACCCAGCTTTTTTATTAGATGGATTTACATACACTTTACCAAATAAGTAAACAACCCCAGGTTTTACAAATTTGTCCTCCCATGCGTCTAGCCAATAAAACTTTAAAAATTTCTCTCCTTCTTTATTACTCTGTAATGGCAATGTTACATCTGATTGAATGTTTGTTACAATTTGATTACTTTGCTCAGACCAATTACTGGTCAGCGGCTTTAATATTTTTATTTCTTTATTAACTGGGAATATATCAAAATTGTCATTTAAAAATTCTTCAGCCACATCTGTTATTGTGTTTGAAACAGGTTCTTCTTTGACTTTTTTCTTTTCCAGTACTGCCTCATTGCAGAAGTCATCAGGAAAATCAAAATCTTGAGAAGGAAATTCCTCTATATTTTGTGTGGGAGAATCTTCTAGTTCTTTCTTTATTTCTTTGTCTATTTTCCATACTGAAGTCTTTGGCTTAGTTAAACCATTAGAGGTCTCCAGTATATTTGATAATTCCTTGAAACAAAAAAATATTGTGGTTAATAAAAATATTATGATTGACCTTTATTTAATGTATTTGAATGAAGGTACTATGTTTGAACAGATTTTTATTAGCTTCATGCTTTGTCCCACATAGCAGGGTAGTAGAGAGAACCTTGTGTCAGGACATCATTTTCCAATTTGCCCCCAAACTTGAGATATTGCATATTGAGTGGCAGACCTCAATACCACTTCTTCACAAGAGCAGTTATTATATATCCTTCAATCAAGAGGGAATGGAACCCACCACCAATTATGTTTACAGACAGATGCTATCCCATTGCATCATGATGGCCACATTTATATTGTTCCAATAAATATATGCTTATAGAGCAAATATAACTTTTTAGATTTTCAGCAATTACAGTTATATTTATGTTAGATTATGTCCACTACAACAATTTACTTTTTTTATTTTAACTTACAGTAGGTGATTTTATATCAACTGTTGAATCTTCTATTACAACTGTTTGTTTTATTGGTTCTTCCTTTAAAACTGTAGGTTTCTTAACTGCTGAAGACAGGTTTTTAAAGTAATTTTGAGCTTCTCTTTTATTTGATTCAACAACATTGACTTTATTAGGCACTAATGGTCTTGGTTTAACTGTAGAGGAAGCACTACCATCCAAATCGGACATGATATCTGATAAAATATTGTCATCTGATATTTTCACATCCTAAAATTAAATACAAAAATGTTAATAAACAAACATTTTATCATTTGAACTGGTGATATGTTGTTATATACCTCTTTTTTCTTAGTTGGCATAGCTCCTAAGAGATTTCTTATGTTTCCTTTACCAGCTGCCTGTGGAGCAACTCTAGCTTTTCTCTTTTGCCCTCGACCAGAATCTTTGCTATCAGTTGCCACATAAGTATCATCAACTCCATCGTCATCGTCAAATATTTCCCTACCATCTTCAACATATCCAGTTCCATCTACGATTAAATGAATATTATTAATAATAACTTTCATTCAGACACCTAAAACTTTAAAATATAAAAGTTCAAGCACCATCTTTCGAAATCCAGTCGTCTTCTTGTCTTTGTAGCACTCGTTCACTATATTCACTTTCATCGACAGTATCGTACACATTTTCTAATACGACCACATCGTATTTATGTTTTTTGAACCTTTCCCTTTTAATTGTTTTAATTTTTCAAATGCTGACATACGACCATGTTTATCAGTTTTTTGTCGTTTGGCCCTTTGGTTAGCTGAAGAAATAGTCCGGTAAAGTTTTATTAATTAGTAAAATATTATCTTACAAATATTAACCTTCTTTTCTTATAGACTATAATCACCAATAGAATCTGCCATGATTTATAAATATATTTATATAAAATTTCAATACAATTAGGATATAAACAGAATGCCTTGTTTTTAAACTTCACGATTCCTTCATTTTATTTGACATTACAAAATTGGCGCGAAATAGTTTACGTTCTAAAAATGTTTGTTACTTCCTAAACGTTCTTAACATTAAGAAAATATATTAAACAAAAAATATATTTATAGTGCAATTATAGCATTATATTGTAACTTTTAAAAGTGTTATTAACACGCTTAGGACATTGGAATTTTTTTTAACATACTTATTAAAATTTTAACGCAGCGGAGTTCGAACTCACATGACATGGAAATTGTCCAAATGCTCTGACCGAAAGTCTGGCTCTGGGTCTAAAATTCTTATACGCGTATTATAACTGTAATAAGCGTATGAGAATGCAGCAGGCATTAGACGTAGCAGGACCTAGTACTCATGGCTTAGCGGTCAGAGTGCTTGGACGGTTTCCAAGAGGCGCCGGTTCGAATTCCGTTGTGTCCAAATGTTTATACGTTTTCTAAAATTGTTTTGTGAAAAGTTGTTTTATTCATAATTTTATTAACAATAATTTTGAAATTTGGTTTCATAGTAGGCTAATAAGTATAGAGCATTAAGAGCTATTCTCTAATATTTAGTTATCTGTTCTTTAATATGCTGTGACATTGTTTTCGCGCCAAATTTCATAGGCTTCGTTATGCTGTCAACAGTCATAGTTACTGAAAAGGTTATAATTTAACATATCATTAGAAGTTATAAACAGTTTGTAATTAGAAGTAATAATCATAATTACTGACAACTACTTTGTTCCTAAAAAGTATAAGTAAATTAAAAATGGCTATGCGAGACTATGCTGCTGATAGAGGTATTGTTAGCTTGTTTTGATTTTGAGATTAAAGAATGAATGACTTATTTTATGTTTTTATTATTGTTTTAGAAAGCTTTAAGAATTTCTTCATAGACTTTTGCCAAACTGACGATGAAGACCATAAATTTTTTAAATATTCAGAACAACTTACTAAACTTGCACATCGAGAACAGGTTGGTACTGCTAGTAACTTAATAGTTTAAGTAATGTAATTTATAAGCATTATTTCTTTCCCACTAATTATTTAATTATAATTGTATTTTAGGTAACGTTTGTAGTAGACTTAGATGATTTGCACGAATCAAATGAGGAGTTGGCTGAAGCTGTGATGAAAAATACAAGACGTTACACTAATATGGTGTCAGATGTTGTTTATGAAATGCTTCCAGACTACAAACATAAAGATGTAAGTAAATATATATATATATATATATTATTACAGAAAATTGAGGACACTGTTGTGTTTAGCCAAAGAAACTGATGAATATGTTTAGATGTTGCCTGTGTTTATAGTTATATTTCATTTTTTTATAATACTGAAATTTACTTAATTTTAATATATTTTTATGTAAATTATTTTGCAGGTTGTGGCTAAAGATGCTCTAGATGTGTACATTGACCACAGAATAATGTTGGAAGCTAGAAATCATAGGATACCTGGTGAAATGAGAGATCCCAGAAATAGATACCCACCTGAACTAATTAGACGATTGTATGTTTAAAATTATATCTTTTTATATTAAACTAAAGTGTTACAAATAATGTTTCAATACAACTTTCAATCCTCTTTTATTATAATTTATACATCAAATAATTTTATTTAAGGAAATATATATAATAACCAGTAAAGTAAATAATATTTTATGTTGAATTATAATAAATTCTTAAGAGGTGCCACATGCAGTGGGACAGTGTATGTAATAGGGATTTGTTGTGGGTTTGGTTCCCACTTCTGTGAAATAGTCATAATTTAATTATTATATTTCTCTGCTCTTTCGTAAGATAAAGCTTGGTGTTTAGCTCTCTAACACCCCAAGCAACTTAAGTTTAAGAGAAAATCACCCATTATAATAATTATAATAATTTAAATTATTTATAGTAATATTTAAAATAAAAGATGCATGCTTATTAAGATATATTAATAATGTTTTAGTGAAGTATATTTCAAGGATATGTCTACATCTAAATCGGTACCCATAAGAGAAGTTAAAGCTGAACATATTGGAAAACTTGTTACAGTAAGAGGTGAGAAAAAATATTGTATGATAATATTATTTAAAACAGATAGAGGTCCTCATGGCACAGTGAGGCAATGTCTGACTGTAAAGGTGATTGGCTGTGGGTTTGATTATCATTTGGTGGAATAATTATATTTAACATACTTTATTTTCTCTGCTCTGGTAGCTAAGACAAAACACTGTGTTGAATTCTGCCTATAAACAGCAGAAAACAAAAAAAAATATTTCAGGATTTTAACCTACATGCTGATGATTTTTTTTAGTGTTATATAATTACATTTTATTTAAAGTAACTAATTTAATTTTCAGGTATAGTAACCAGATGCACAGATGTAAAACCTCTTCTAGTAGTAGCAACATATTCATGTAGTGCTTGTGGAGCAGAAATCTATCAGCCTGTCCGAGCTCTTCAATTTACCCCACCTCCAGCTTGTACGGCTGACGAATGTAGACTAAATAAAACTGCTGGACAACTTCATCTACAGACTAGAGGATCTCGGTTCCAGAAGTTCCAAGAGTTGAAGATTCAAGAGCATGTGAGTGTTGTGATAAAAAGTGGATTACATTTAGGGATACTGTCCAAGTACTCTGACCGCATAGCCATATGTCAAAATTCTCATATTACAAATTTTTGCTACCCAAAGAAATGTCTTTGTGTTTGTCAAACGATGATTTGTTAGAAATAGTTCTAAGAAACAATCATTTGACAAGAGAGTATGCTATTTATATTTTAACTTTTTTTAAATAATATAGTGTTGCCACACTTAGCATATGAAAAACAACAATTGACAGAGTGCTTTTATACTATTTTAACATTTTTAAAATGTTTAAAGATGTTAAAATAGTATAAAATAAGGATACTTAAAATATATTTATTACTTCATTTACATAAGTTCTTTCCATTCCAGTCAGATCAAGTACCAGTGGGCCACATACCACGTCAGCTCGCCATATACTGTCGTGGGGAGACCACAAGGCACGCGCAGCCTGGTGACCACGTGGCTGTCACCGGAATCTTCTTACCACTTCTTAATGCGGGCTTCAAGCAAATTGTACAGGGTTTGCTCTCTGATACGTATTTGGAGGCTCATGTTAGTTCTTGAGTTTATTTATTTTTTGTTTAAAATATATTTTTTAATTTCATTTCGGAAATAGAAAATAGACAAATGTGCCTCTAGGTTCATTCTATAGCCTAAATAAAGCATATTTTTTTTTATTTTTTGTTATTAGGTTACATTAATAATAAACAATGCCTGAGTCATTGGTATCTCTTAAAATCATTTGCTTTTGTAATTATTTAATATTCATATTAAAAAAAAAACATATTTACGCATTAAAGCTATAAACAATTCTTAAAAGAGTTATCAAGGCATCATGACGTAGTACCTGTCTATAAACGCAATGGCTGTGGGTTCGATTTCCTCTTGGGGGAATAACTAAAATTATTGTCATGAAATTGTGTCAGTGTCATTTAAATTGCTGCAAAAAAAAATATTACTTGTTATGAATGAACAACTTTAATTATAACTTTCCTATTAAAATATCAATTTACCAGAGCATAACCTCCTTGAATCAAAGCGACGAAGGAGAATCATCAGAAGCACTAACTGAAGAGGAGCTAGCTGAGTTGGCTGACGATGACTTGTACTCTAGAATGGCGCGCAGTCTCGCTCCAGAAATATATGGACATGAAGATGTTAAGAAAGCTTTGTTGCTTTTGCTCGTTGGAGGTGTTGATAAGTAAGAAATTGAATGCAAAAAACTTATTGGTTTTTAATTATTTTAATATATGATTGAATGAGAATTATTTTGACTAACTGTTTTTAGAGGCTTAGCGTTCTTGATGTAATATTTTTATTTTACAATTCTAATAAATTAATGAATATTACTTGATTTTAAATAATAATATAAGAAATTAATAATTCAACATTCCATTTAAAAAAATAAGCAATCATTTGAGATAATTAATAATATAATAATAATAATTATTATTTATTGAATTAAGTACAGGATATACAATTACTCCAGATTAATAACACAATTATGGTTTTATTTCTGTATGAGGCAGACATACAAGTATAAACTGTATGCTATATGTTATTTGATTCTGAGAAATTGTAGCAAAGGAATAATTAGAAAATTTAAATATGATCGCAGGCGTCCCCAACGTAGCATGGCGAGGAATACGCGGCAACATCAACATCTGCCTGATGGGAGACCCCGGCGTGGCCAAGTCGCAGCTGCTCAACTGGCGCCGCGCTCGCGGTACACCACCGGCGCAGCTCCTCCGGCGTCGGGCTCACGGCCGCCGTGCACAGAAGGGCGCTACAGTGTTCTCACAGACAGTTCTCCGCTTTGCGCCTGACATCAAGGGTCATTGACGCCTCATGTTCAGTGAGGTAGTTTCAACGCCGCACCTTTTTTTACTAGCATGGAGAAATACTATTAATGTAAACATATTTCTTTTCCCGGGGCTTAATTTTAACATTCTTTTTTTCTCAGCAGTAGTAGTCGGAGAGAACCTAGTTCCACTTTCCAACCGACATCGAGACATTGCGTGTTCAGTGGCGGAACTCAACCCCGCGCCTTGTTTTAGGTACCGGAGTGGAGAAATGAAAATAATTTAAATGTAACTCAAATGATTCCTCTGAGTGGGGGATAGAACCCACAAACAATCGCGTTTGCAGTCAGACGTTGTCCCACTGCACCGCGACGGCCTTATAACATACGTATATTCCTAAGAATATGCAAAATAGAAAAAATACTGATTATGAACTACAATGACATTATGACGTAATTGTATATTTTACCAAAAGGACCCATTTACTGGAGAAATGATGTTGGAAGGCGGTGCTCTAGTGTTGGCTGACCAGGGAGTCTGTTGTATTGACGAGTTCGACAAGATGGCGGAGAACGACCGCACTGCCATACACGAGGTTATGGAACAGCAGACTATTAGTATTGCTAAGGTTTGTCATTTTTTATTGAACGTTTGTTTTATATTATATATTAACGACCTGCTCGCGGCTTCTCCCGCGTGAACTATAGGGGTTCCGTATTTTCGGCCGCCCTAGATGCTCAAGTGTCTATAAAAAAATTCATCACAATCGGTTTTTAGCTCTTTTAGCTCGGCCGTGATGACGTCACAGACATACAGAGTTTCTTTCGCATTTATAATATTATAGTATGAATAAGCATGCAAAAGATATGTATCTATTACTGTTATATTTTTATTCGTTTTATTTTTTAATATTTTTTGTATTTTTGCGTAACCTGCATAGTACTAGTCACAATGATATACTATTTCAATATCTATGTGTACTGTTCGTAAGGAAATATGTTATCAATATATTAATATGTGATGAAAAAGCTTTGCAACCCTTCTTGCGAAAAGAATGCGTACGGATAAGTACAAATTTTGGGCATAGTTAGAGTATATAAATAGAAGTGCAGAAAGCCAATTTTCAACGTAGCCGGATGTGGAACACATGGCTAAGCGGTCAGAGCGCTTGGACGGTGTCCAAGAGACGCGGGTTCGAATCCTGCTGCGTTCACAATTTTGTCTTAAAAAAATACTCATTTAAATATTATTAGAAATCAATAACTTATTTATTACCTATATATATAATAAAAACAACATTTCCATCCAGGCCGGTATCATGACGTGCCTGAACGCGCGCGTGTCCATCCTGGCGGCGGCGAATCCCGCGTACGGGCGCTACAACCCGAAGCGCACCATCGAGCAGAACATACAGCTGCCCGCCGCTTTGCTGTCCAGGTTCGATGTGCTGTGGCTGATACAGGATAAGCCTAATAGGTTTCACTTGTTTTTTTTTTACTATACCTATATATTGTATAGATGTACCATGTCTCAATTTTAATTTTTTTTTTGTTGACCGTCGGGTTGCAGTGTGACAGTTTCGCCATAGTTTTTCTTTATTAGTAAAATTTCTCGGAAAACAATAATTTGAATTAATACTTTTTTAATAAAATAAGGTATGTTATTTATTATATTTATTATACAAATCCTCACGCTTTATCATTATTGTTCTGCTGATGATGTTAGTGGATTCGATTCTACTTAGAAGAATATGTTGCTGCATAATGATATTTATTTAATCTATCGTTAATTACATAATTGATATCTATGAACATTTTTGTTAATTTGGTGTTTTTTTTCATAATACCTTCATGTTATTTAAGTAACATTAAAATTATACAAATATTTGTTAATGTCAAAAGTTCTTGCAATTCCGTTTCCGTCTATCGGAAGGCGCTTTTCTAATTTTTTTTTTATTTATTTGAAGAATAATTCTTAGGGACGTTTGGTCTGTGTCCACTCTTTGAACAAGTTCTTTCTAATTTGAATGTACAGTATATTTAATAATGTACACATGTTAAACGTTAACGTCTGTGCGCAGGGACAAGGACCTGTCGCTGGCCAAGCACATCGCGTACGTGCACCAGCACTGCGCGCAGCCGCCGGGCGCCGAGCGCGCACTGCGCATGCGCCTCGTGCGCCGCTACCTCGCGCTCACGCGCCGCAAGCAGCCCGCCGTGCCGCGCGCGCTCGCCGACTACATCGTTTGTATGCGATCAGTGCACACACATTGGAATCTTATTAAATATGCGGTTCACACATTTAGGAAATAAAAAGTATTTTTACAAAACGTATAGGAAGTTGGACTCAGCGGGACTCGAACGATCGGATGGGTTTTCTAATGTTATGTTGTAAAATACTTCTGTGCTGTGTTTTTATTATAGATGTGTTGAGATAATTGCAAAATTGTAATAGTCACAAAATTTTGCTTAGAAACTTGCACCAAAAATTTATGCAGATTGTTTACACTTGGAACACATACAGTGTTTCATACAAATTAAAAATATATGCATATTCTAGTACAAAAAATATAATTCAATTTACAAAACTATAAAAAATATTTTAATGTTTGTAATTCTTCATTATAATAATCATGTATAGAACTGCAATATCCAAGAATGTAACTTTTATCATCTTCAAAGTCTTTATGCATTTGATTGACACTAAATTTACGCATTCTTGTTGTTATACCTTATGTGCCTACTGCAAAGCTTGCTGCCACAGAAATTAGTCAATTTAAGTAATGCTTACCCAGTTATATATAATATATATGTATGTAAATTATAAATATCGATCACGATAATTATGCAGCAAATAAACCAAACGTGTTATATCCTCGTTAAACAGAATTTAACGTAAATACCGAATATGTCGCTAGCATCGTACGTGGAGCTGCGTCGCGAGGCGCGCACCGCACGTGACGTCACGTTCACGTCCGCGCGCAACCTGCTCGCCGTGCTGCGGCTGTCCACGGCCTTGGCGAGACTCCGGTACTTAAAACTTTTAACACCGTTTTATGGAAATTATACGGATAAGGGAAATAATGTGTTAGAAATACATTCTATTAGTAAAATTAAAAGTATTTATCAATACCATGTGTTTGTCACATACACTTTTGTATGAAATATTTAATCATTCATTAAATGTTCTAAATTAATTTAAATGATTTCTTACATCTTTATACTTATATGAAAAAAATAATAGATTTAGATGTTACGTAAAGAAAAAAAGTTGATAATTAGATTAATCAATTAGTCAGGTATAGCCATCGCGGCGCAGTGGGACAGCTTCTAACAGTAAACGTGATTGGTTGTGATTTCGATTCCCACTAGGAAGAAGGATTATATTTATAATATTTTCCGCCACTCAATGCATAATGTTTCAATTGCGGGTGGAAAGTGGAGAACGGAGTGTCTTGACAGTAGCTTCTCTCTAGCTACCCTGCTATGTGGATAAAGACGTGAAGCTGCGTGTTGTTTTTTTTTGTGGCATTTTCATTATTAACTATGATTAAGTTTGTAATTTGTTTATGGAAAAAATGATTCTATCATTTATACATATAATATAATTGCAGATTATCAGATGTCGTCGAGAAAGAAGATGTATCGGAAGCTATCCGTCTCATTGATATGTCGAAACAGTCACTGCAGCATGTAGAAGAAAATGTACAAAGGTATATTCTAAGATATTACGTCGTTTTAAAAAGCTTAGTAATTATTACATTCTTCGGATGTCGTGGTGCTGTGGCACATCATGTGACATCATGATGTTCCTGGGTGTGGGTTCGATTCCCACTCGAGATTTTATAGGGATCCAACAAAAAAGCTGTTTTAAGTGAGAAATTAAAAATTAAATATTTTCATTAGTTATTCCTTGAAGATTGAACTATACACATATACATGTGTTAGGAAATTAATATATTAGTAAAATTTTGAATATTATAAATGTTATTATAGTATAACGTTTAATCTCATTTATTTTTTAGGTTATTATTCATAATTTTATATTTTATGTTAGTTAGCTTATAATTAATTTAATATTGTTACCAGGGGCATCAGCGCCACGGACCGCATCTTCGCGGTGGTGCGCGAGCTGGCGGGCGCGTCGCGCAGCGTGCGCGTGGCCGACGTCATCGAGCGCTGCGTCGACAAGGGCTACAAGCCGGACCAGGTACTCATCGCAATTATAACTCCTTCATTCATCTATATGACAAATTATATAAAAATTACACTTACACTTTTTCATGAAGATGGAGAGTATCGTATCCAATGTCTATTGTTGCGTCTTTTTTAAACACGGGCTGCAAGTGTTCAATTTAAAGCGATTTAGTTTATTCGTAACTTTTATGAGTTTCTTTTGAATACATTCTGCGGCTTCGTTTATGATACTCAATGCCGTATTTTACAATTATAATCATAAGATTAAAATTGTAATATACGTCATTGAGTTCAGTCTCGATGCCAGGTGGAAAGTGGAGAACAGAGTGTCTTGACACTAGGTTCTCTCTAAATACACTGTTATTGTCACGGGCGATAGCATGAAGCTGTATTAATAACAAAAACTTTATTAACATATAATTTTAATAATAATTTTATGTTCATACTTATGTTGTAAAATATTTACATATATTTTACGTTTGGTCATTATTTATTTAATTAATACTTGTATTTACTTTAACATTTAAAATAATTACTCTAAACCGTGATAAACGCAATCGCAGGCTTATCAATATTCAAGGCTGGATGTAATGGCAGTGTTAACAAAAAATGAGTTTTAATTATTGAAATTAATTTTCTTCGATAGTGATCACAATTTTATATAATTATTTTATAAGCCACCGTGGCGTGGCTGATTGTGAACGTTTGTGGGTTCGATTCCTACTCGGGAGAATGATTTTATATATTTTTTTAATTTCTTCTTTCTGGTGACAAGACAAGCCGTGGCCTTGACGGAGTGTCTTGACACTAAGGTTCTCCCTGCCTATCCAGCTGTGCGAGAAAACGCTTGAAGACGTAAATACAAATATTATACAGTTAGATTATTATCAGGAAACTGCATTAAAACCGGGATATTGCGTGTTAAGTGGTGAAACTCAACGGCGGCTTTGTCTTAAAAATGTGGAGAACCGATCGAGAGAGAGAGAGAGAGAGTATCGAGAATGCATATTTTTCACTTTATATTTATGTTATTATTACGTGAAATTATTTTATTTGCTGGATACTTTTATTAACATTTTTTTCACTAAATGAATAAAAAAACAAGTCTCTTTTTACGCTTACGGAGAGTAGCTTCGGTTTCTGCACAGACGCCCCCAGGGTGTCCACACGCTTTTTCTCGTGACTTCCCTCAAGTATCACCGCTACCGTGTTCTCGAAGGTCAGCCGAAGTCTCCCTGCCTTTCTTACCGCTTTTTCTTAACATTTTCTTAACAATCTTTCATCACTCACCCTCTCGACTTGCCCAAACAACCTCTTATTCAAACACTCGCTTACTCCTGCCATTCTGTGTTGAGATACAGCATCATTACGGATTAAGACAAGTCTTTATGTTTATTAATATTGAAATTTATTCACGCCTCGGATACAATCACTCGTCGGTCGATGTCCCCATGCACCACCACGGCCTCTGTATTTAAGTATAATTTTTGACTTCTTAATTATTCCAGGTGGATGCTTGCATTGAAGAGTACGAGAATCTCAATGTATGGCAAGTTAACCAAGTGCGGACCAAGATTACCTTTATGTAGTATTAACATGTTTTTGTGTTTTTGCTGTGTTTTACGAATCATTGATTATAATTAGTGATTTAATAAAAAATATTTGGTACACTTTGTTTTTTATTTCTATTTCAGTAATACATATATCTACATATATATTGTTAATTGACAATTACATAGATTATTTTTCTTAGATTTTTTATTAATTATTTTGTACTTCTTTTAGTATTTTATTTGTACATCTTTATATTAACATAAAAAACTATTTGACCCCCATTTATGAAAATTCTGTTGACGCAGGAGTATTCAATTTAATTAGTGTGTATGGATAGTGAAAGCTAAAAATTTTCATAACAATGCACTTTTCCTTATTAGAAGGTTCACCACACTATAACAATAACAGTAGTGTATCTACGGATATTGACATTTTTAATATGTATATTATATTAATTTTAAAAGTTTTACAATGAATTTACTTATTAATATGTAACAACCGTTGGGATTCTTAATAAATAATATGAGAAATAAATAATACATACGCGCATTTCGCATCAATGTAATTTAAGTATGAAATTTTTATTCAACTGTTATCCAATCATTTAAAACTACTGTTTTATACGACTAGTTATAAATAATCAATTAAACCTTAATAATTAAAAAATATATATTTTTTCTGAATCTTTTCAAGCGCAAATTTCAAATCCTTCCTTCTATTAAAAACAATATAAATATAGTAATATTCTTAAAATAAAATAATACCTCTTCAGCCTGCAAATAAAATTATATACTTGTGATTTATTTTAATAATATATTACAAATTTCATTACCTGGCACGCGGTAATAGTGCGATTTGAAGTCGCCAATAAGAAATGAGTGGTACCTGCCTATTATGAAACAGCTTAAGTTAATCTTCATTTTACGGTTGCGGTTGTAATTGAAACTATTATTATATTGCTGTTGAAAGCTTAATTTTATAAATTGATGTAATTTTTGATGATATGTATATTATATTGGAGGTCATCTGGTCGCAGTGTGACAGAGTAAGCGCGATTGGTTGTGGGTTTGATTCCCACTCGGCTAAATGATTATATTTAAATTATTTCCGTTTCTCCGCTCTGGTGACAAGACAAAACTTATTTCTCTATCTAAACTGTCTTTCTGTCTAAACTGTCATATGGGAAAAAAGGTAAAGTTACAAAAATTGCATGCGATGGATGACAGTGGGGCATTGTCAGTCAGTAAAAGTGATGGTTTTGGGACAGATTTTCGCTTGTTGTTATGATAGTATTTAATCTTTATCTCTAACCTGCTGCATGCACCACAGTGCATGAACAATACATACAATGAAACTATAGTGGATATCTCCATGTAGGTATATATATAATATATAAGGATACGATTTTTCCTATATATATTTTGTTTTTTACCGGTAACTTACATTAACATAAATGATGACTCGAATTAAGGTAAGTCGTGGTCAAGCGAGTTATCTCTTTTTAATTTATTTTAACAATTACATTAACACTTTTTTTTATTTTGCAGCTTCACGCTTAGTACATTGGCAGTCACGAAGAACCGGGTGTCAAGACACTCCGTTCTAGACTTTCCGCCCGAAATCGGGATTTCGTATTGAGTGGCGGAACTGAATGCTGAGCTTTACGTTAGGTTAAGGTTAGGTCAGGTAGGTAGCAGAGCGGAGAAATGAAAATATTTTAAATATTATAATTCCCCCGACAGGGAATCTAACCCACAGTCAACCGCATTTGCGGCTAGATAGATACTGTCTCACTGCGCTACGATGGCTTCTATTTATTTGGGGGAATATTGGTATTTGAACATATTTTCATGCTCGTGTTAAATTCGCATGATGTAAGATTAAAAATACTCTAAATAATAGGGTATTTTACATTAAACGAAAATCATTCAATAAAAACGTTAAATGCCTCGTTTATGTCGAGGCGTATATTTCGACAAGCATAAGTGGTGCGTGAAATATATTGATATTTCACGCCATAACCATTATTCCACGAATACGAATTAATTAAATTCCTGCATCCAATAGAAAATCGGAAATGCGGAATGTATGAAAACTTTAAAAATTTTCGCTTACGGAGTTAGGCGTCGTAAAAGCGCACATTGTTTAGAACCGTGTTTCCTCACACCGGCCGAGCCCTGGCTGTGGTTTATTACGTTTTTACGATCTACAACTATTTATTGCCACGTTTGCGATCATGTCCGAGTTATTGGCAATTTTGATACATAATTCATAACAAAATGTATGTACGCTAATAAATTACGCAGATATTAATATCTAACCATCGTCTTTTGACGTATAGTCATAAATTGATGCTAGAAAGTAACCTAAATCATAAATACTTGTATTATATTTAAGTCTTTGTGAAGAAATAAGTAGGGATTGTATAATATATATATAACAGAATGTACTGAATACGAGATGGTAGCATCAGACGCTTGTTTTATAATTTAAAACTTTTCAAAAACAGTAGGATTATCTAGTGGTTAAATGAAGTTTTGACTAAGAAAGTTATCATCATATATAATTTTATTTAATGACATGTTCAAAATTCGCTAGCCATTTCATGAAATAGCTTATCCTAGGACCTGGCCATTACATATGCATAAAATTAATAACAACCTTACCAAAAAAAACATATTTTAAAAATATATACGTTACCTAATAATTAATATTATTTCTATAAGAATAACTTTATAATTGTCCATATAAAGTTTTTTAGTAAGCGGTTTAACCTTTAATAAATTATGAAGTCTATAACCCGAATAAAAATACAATTTGTAATATTTCACATGATTTAGGGTAGCGTCGGTTTTTACACGTTTACATATAGGTCACACAGTGCGCGGCGGGTCACGAGCCGAACGGATTACAACACGTCGCATGAATTGTGAGAACTTTGCTAATAGCGTTGAAACTGAAACATCTGTAAGTTTGCTTATCTGTAAATCTGTGAAGAATAAAATAATAGACGTCTATTCAATTTACCTGATATATTTGGTACATTCAATACAATAGTTTTTCTATTTAAAATGACCAGGCTACTAATATATATTAGTAACTCTGGAAAAGGCAACACCATTTTTTTTAAGTTCCCACTCTGACTCTGCCATTCGCGACTTACATATATATGATCCAACTTTGCCTCGTCTATTTAAAAACTTGTAAGATATGCATAGATATTACTTTTAACGACATATCGTACAACACAGACCTTACCTACAGAGGCTTACCTTTTTTAGAATATATAAATCGAAATTGATCAAAATAATGTTCTATACGTATACGTTATTTTGATCTATTTCGTAAGCCGGTGTTTACAATATAAGCCCGCAAAAAAAAATATTTACGATAAATAATTGAAACTATTCGCTTCACTCAACTATAATATGCAAGATTTTTAATTTCTCCCTGTCTAATAAAATAAGACGGAGGGGCAACTCTGTTTTGTACTATGTAATGATGCGAAATTCAGCTTTCTAGGCACTGTTTTTATGTATTTGGGCTGTGCCTTGTTTGTAGTCACTCAGTGAGTTATACGGAGAAGATTTATATTATATTGAGGAAGTTAATGAAACTCTGCTTTCTTAATATCTTATCTACACATACATGTTATATCATGTTCAAAACAGAAATATTTTTTTTATTAAATCAAATGTCGATAAATAGTATACCGGCAAATCCAATTTTTCGACGAGAATTTAATTTTCTTTATGCACTGACTTTTGACTTTTAAAGGCAGAAAGGACCTGATGATGTATCTCTTCACTCTTTATTTGCTTCTGAAATCGTTAGATGTTATAAGTATCTACTAGTCAACGTATTAAAATTTTCCACAAAAAAACTATAATGACATTTGCATTTTAATTAGAAAATATTTTTCTTTACAACTCAAACAGAAATTAGCTAAATTCAAAAATAAACTAACCGCCGCAATCAAATATAATTGGCTTCCACGAGTACGACTCATAATGATAAGCGCATTATATTACTACAATTTTTTTATTTAATTATTCTTAAAGTATACTGAAATTAGCGTTTCTCTTTATAAAGATATAAGAAGTTTGAATATTGATTTTATTATACTTATCGAATCGATAGTGTTAATATATCATTATTTTTTTGCAGTTTTACGGTTTTCCTGAATATCAAGGTTGTTAGAGATAGTCTAATGTCCACACACTCTGTCCTCTAGTCTTCACACGCAACGAATGGCGGAACTGAACGCTGTGCTATGCCTTACTATACTATTATTCTTTAGAGTGAGGATCGACCTCATGATCAATTGCCACGATTGCATCCATCATTATGAAAATGGAATTGTATATTTTCATAATGCATAGAATTATAATACATACTATAAAAACATTTAATAAATAATTGTAGGCACATATATTTAATATGAATTTCATGAAAGTACTGCACCTCGTTGAAAATCATTCACAGTGAACAATTAAGTGCTCTAAAAATGCACAAAACATTTTCGACAGCGCTGACCCGATTATGAGTTAAAAGTTAAAAACGAATGGATATTTCACATTAAACATTAATGATAAGCTAAGTTTGTAAATTTTTCTGGTGATATCATATACTTGTTTTTTCTTCTATAAAGTTTTTTCCGCGTACACCTTACGTTAAGTTTCGGAAAGCAAGCGAAATTTCTGACGTCAAGTTTCGCCAATGATTAATGTTTGCTGAAAGATTTATAGCCGCATTACTAGCAACGAAAATTCTTTACACAATTTACCAATAAATAGAAATGTATCCACCTTTTTTTTATTTTGGATAAACACAGTTAGTTAGTTTTTTTAATTTCAAATATAAAAATACTTCCGAGTGAAATTAAAGCAAAAATCAAATGTATATTGCGCATATTTAGACATTCAACTCTATTCTATTCCACTTCTTCTTCTTCTATTCAACTCTAACAAAATTTCAAGAAGTGCCAGGCTTCCTTTGTATGTGTGTACTTGCAAAATTCTAATAAATATTTTATTTCGCTATAAATGTTTCTGCTGACCGACGTCCTCCAACAAAAGTCTCACTCTCCACACATATACAATTGTAAGCAGTATTAAGAGTGTCAGGCTGCGAGTTCCATCGAGGTGTTACAGTTGCATTGTCGAGCTCCCTCTGATATTTTATGTCTGTAGCATTGGTTTTTATTTATTGCATTATAGTTTCTATGTGTGGAACCATAAGAATCAAGTACAACTACGTAAAGCAGCTACTGTGTTGTCTAGAGTTTGTCGCTCACGACGGATGCTCATTGTGGCGAAATATAAAACGCTGCTTCGTTCCGCCGGGAAATGTCGCACGTTATAGCTATCGTAGAACTAGCAATTGCGTGATTTATCAAAGGTCTCAAAACATTTCACACATTTGCATATAGAATCTGTAACGTCTTCTTGAAATTCATACTAGTATATACTTGCTACACATTTTTGTGCGATGAAACTCCACTTAACATTGATGATATATATTTATTATATATAGATATACGCATATTTGCAAAACAAGCAATTTTTTTTAATGTAATGTCAATAAAGAACACGGTATCCGCCAAGAAATCTCAAACACGATTGCGCGTGCACTGTCGCCGGCGCTAACTTTATATTTTATAAAAAGGACTAATCATTTTATTAAAGTAATTCTGAATTTAGTTTCTTATTGAATTGTAAAAGGGTTTACATTTGTAAGAATATATATGAGTAGATGTGGTTTTCGGCGTTTTTTCTCAGCGAGCAGGTTTCCGCGCCACCCCTGCTCCCGCGCACCGGCCGGGCTCGCACGCATTCCTGCCGAGTTAGTCACACAAACGATGGATTAGTTTAGAGATTGAGATTTTATCATCAGAATGGCAGCCAGGATAATTAGAGGCGCGTGACGTTATGATGATTTGTGGCGACCTTCTCTGAAACTGACTCCATTCAAATTTGTTATATTTTTTCATATAAAGCGCATTACTATAATGACTTTTTTTTTATTCTACATGTTTTTTTGCTATTTGTATGATAATGTATATTGTATATTTATTTTATCTTGATTATGAAGACTTCCTCGAGGAGGAGAAGAACAATTTCACTACATTGAACTACACAACTATGACAAATGTCTATCAAAATTATAATAAATTTCTGTCTGATGTTATAAATATGTAACTTTAACGTTTTCAAAGTAAGTATATTATGGGTTTAAATACTTACAATAATATAAATCGTCAAAAAACATGTGTCTGTCAAATAACTACGATTTTAATAATTTAAAATGTATTTAAATGTGCAAAAACTAATAATGTTTGCGTCTTGCCCGTCATGTGGAGCAGGCTGAGAGTACCAAAAGGCACACCGTTTGGCAGTTTCCGCCTATTTTAGTTAGGTTAGATATTTCTTGTAAAAACCCAATACGTTCTTTGCTTAATACAAACACTTACCCTATTAATCACAACTACACCATTGCACTGCATATGTAGGTACTTATATTATTATGGTAATAAACGTCATGTTTTAATTAATGTTACACATTTATTTGATTAATATAACATGTCGTGGGTGAATGAATGTACAGGTATATTTGCTTACATAAACATTTACAAGTACTTTAGGTAAATATAGTAAAGCTTAACCAGTTTTCATAGCTCAATGACAAGAGTAATTTTCAATTACATAATATTACATAAGTAATAAAAATAAATATAGAAACCACATTGCAATTAAAATTTAAATTGTAGAATTTTATATTTTGTGACTGGTTACAGTACGTGTGTATACGAGTATATTAAACGGCACGAAGCTCACGCGGCTCTTCAAAGTATTGCCCAAGGCGCTTTTTGCGCTTCGAGCTTCAAACTCGTCACTACTTGTTCCATTATAATATCTATATAGAATATTAGTATGACAAATCGTACAGGAATGTTCGGTATTAACATTGGTATTCCACAATTGTCGTAAGTAGTGATCAAAATTTCTAATATTTTTATTTTATTTCTGTATTATGTGGCAGGATCTTTGGGAACTGGTATTTATGTAGCTTCACGCTTTTCCCCCCAACGCAGTGTAGCAGATGGAGCCTAGTGTAAGGATATTTTATATTAGCAGAGCGGAAAAAATTGTATACTTAATTTACCAATCGCGTGTACAATCAGACGCAGTCAGATTTCGATACGATGTCCTCAAGAATGGATGGGTTTCATTGGGATTCATTAGTATTTAAAATATATTTATTTTATCTAAGTCTTATTTATTGCGTATTTCTTTATAATATGAATAAAGATTATATGTTAAATGTGTTTTGGTACAGCTCGCTAGATAATTAGCTTTATTAACTATTTCAAATATATCTTTAATACTGGTTTCAAAAGGCCATCATTCATATAAGTCAACAGCATATTTTAAAGAACAAAAAAACATAATTTTAACACATTTCCAACGCACAAAGTAAAATGCCTTGGTAATGATCAAGTGATCTCGTGTGACGGTTTTTTATCGAGTGTATCAACGGAGGCGATATTATAAATTAGGCTCATATCTCCAGCGGTGACAGGCTTTGAAGGGTGGGAACATTCGGTCTGGTTCTATAGTATGAGCGCAGTGTTTGCTTTATGACATTCTTTTTATTAGTAATCTGTGGACGCGCATCCACGGCCTGCAACAGTTTTCAAACGTCAGTCGCAGGACGCAGGCTTGCCGTCATATTACCTACACATTTTTTATAATAAGAAATGTCTTGTTTGACTTTTTTCACAAAGGTTTTCTAAAATAGTATATTCTGTATAATATTATCTTCGTTTTCAATTAACTTCATTTTTTATTCTCCTACTTTTGCAGGAACTAGTACATGAATAAAGGATATTCTAGAGTTCAATGACCATTCATCTGCACCGATAAATAAAAATGACATAAACATTTTTCATAACTGGAACATAGACGCTGAAGAGAGCGAAAAAATTCTATTCTTTACTTTCTTTTGTTTGATATTTCTTTGCACGATATTAATGATTTGGAACTCGCTAACAATAGAGCGTTTATTTCTCTTAACTGAACGACAATACCGTTTCCAATCACTTTGGAAAATGGACTATTTTATTAACATTTCTTTTTATTATTATAATTTATTTTTCATGAATAAGTTATGTTTTAGATACGTAATTCTATATGAAAATGGAATATAAACAGGTTACTTATGTCAAAAATGTTAAACTAGAATTAGGTAGGTATGTTTATTCAACAAAGGCTCTATATAAGTGTAACAATAATTTAGGCCAATATCTTTTCTTTTCACTTATCGCGTTCACAATAAAACAGTGCAAATAAATAATATTTGAAAATATATAATGAATACTATAAACAATAGACCTGGAGTACTTAATTACGAAATCAATTTGCACTACGCCGAAATTTATTTCCATTCAATACATTCGAATTCGCCCAAAATAAAGGAATTCATGTCAAATCGACGACAGGTAATATTTCAACCTTATTAATATTATACGGGCAATTATAAGCGTTTACAAAATCCGTAGGTAAATGATGACTTCGCAATATTTCATCCTTAAGCTACGGTTACATGTGATGCAGCGTTGGTTGTATGCCTATAATAGTTTTATATTTATTTTGTGTACATTATTCAACATTTTATACGTCAATTTTTCATATAAATCTTTGAACAATTCATTGTTGATTTTATTTTAAATCATAAATACCTATTTCCACAACTATATCTATCACTGGTGTATACACTGTATTATATGTGCATATTTAAGCAAGTCTTATAAAACGGTTCGATACAATGGTTGTTTTATTTGCAATTTTTCATGGTCCCGATACCATTGTCCGTTTTTGTTAAGATTTTTTGCCTGACTGCTAATCGTTTGCTTGTATCGACAAGATACGACACGCCTTACAACACGTCGTATTTTGAATTTAGGCTATCTACTTTTCACACGTTAATATCTAGATGCATATTACTAGATGAATTGCCGAAAAATATCAATGTATGTAGCACTAAATGAAATATTAATATTATTTTCCCATCTCCAATACTCCACTGTAATGGCATCGTGATAAATTTTATAAAATATAAACTAATAAATAGATCTTTGATTATAATAATTAAAAATGTCTACTCTACTTAGTAATCTCGGTAGAAACTATTCTGGAGCCTTTACTACAAAATGTTTTTCTGATTTTATAACTAATATATTGTTACAATTTTAAATTATATATTTATTTCAAACTTGGCAGTTATTTTGTATTTTTTTAGAATTTAAAGCGATTAAGTTTTTGAAAAAGAATCAATAAAAAAAAAAATTTAGAATTTATGTATATGTTAAATATTTACATTTATTCATAATGTGGTAAGGGATATGTAATACAATGTATGTAAGAAGAAACATCATAACCCAAAAGGTGTTGCGCAAGCGCACTTGCAAACAATAGACTTAAACGCGCGCAACTGCCTTTACCACACGCACGCACAGCTTAACATTTCATTCCATTTATTCACACAATTTCCTGTCATCTAATGCAAAAAAGTGGCCGCCAAAGTGCTTTCATACTTATTGTATACAACAAATAAAATAAAGTAAATGTGGCGCCTTCCGTTGGAATAATTTCGAAGGTATTCAGCGCGAAATATTTGTTAATAATAAATGAGACGTCCCTTTTATTACTAGCAACACTTACCTATATTTAACTCACACCGAGACTTACTTATATAAAATTGAGGTCCAAAATAAAAACTTTGCGACTACTAAATTTTATTTAAGAAATTTCCATATTCATTTTTGACAATCAGAAAACTTTTTAAATGTAGGTAGACTATTAATTAAGCCAAATTTGGTTAGCAGTACCCAAAGAGCTCTTTAACGGTTTTATATTTGATATATATTGTATATACTCGTACTATACGCCTTCTCCTACACCTTGTAACGAAGTGTTAGAAGCTGCCGCTCGCAACAATAGCATCGCGGCGGGCGGCGGCAACCAACCCAAAGAGCCTCAATGAACCTCCCTACCTGGATTATCTATTTGGTGATAAATTATAAATATGGCGTTTCAACGGCATTCATCATCCGAATGGGTCATTTTGGACTAGAGAGTATTGTTCCAAAAAATCCTAAGTGTTTTGTATACTTCTCAACTTCGATAGTTTCTATACTACTGAGAAATAGTTGTTGCTTAATTTGAATTTAAAACATTAATACCACACAAATCCTATCTTTTGTGAAATGGCGACAATTATAAATCCGTAGTTATTTGGTCCTAAAGTATGCAATCATTCTGAAGTTATTTAAACTGCTGAAAATTCTGAAGTTATCATAATTTTTTATTAGTGCTCTGTGTGAATATATTAATAAACTATGTCGGTCACAATACAGTTTATAGTGTAACATGTGCGGTGTCACTGTGCGCCGCGCCGGTGCAACTTTGCGTGTTAACTGTGGCTTCGCTCGACTTTTGTTAAAGTGGATCTAGAATTCTATTGTACTTAAGAAGATCACTAAGTACTTTTTAACAGATTTTAATTCAATATTTTTCATAGTTTACTAATCTCTACTTAATAAGTTCAATCTACTTAACAATATCGCTGTTATCTAAATTAATACTAATATAATTGTTACTTATGATATGTATGTATATGTATATTATATGTTTTACTTGTTTATACAACGATTTAAGGAATATTATACCTCCCCATACATCTCCATAGATGCCACATTCAAGTCTCTGTTCTGAGTTACCGACAGTCGGCAGCTAGAGCAGCAATGGTTCGATATCAGTGCGCGCGCATCGTCGCATACAGCCGCGAGGGTCGTCACGTACCTAGTACGACGACAGCCTTATTTATAGAATGCACGCTATTTAGTTACTTTTATTGTCAATTTGGGAGAAACAACTGGACAACTGAAATGACGTACTGTAGTGCTTAACGTGCATTATGTAAAGGTATTGAATCTCATATACTTCCTTCAGTAGGGAAACGGATTTGTTTGGCGTTATCTTATTCTATTATTTATAATAATGACTACGTTTGAAACAAAATAAATAAAAAATATAGTTAAGCAGAAGTAATCTTGCCTATGAATATAACACAATATTTGCTCTACTATTTACTTAGAAATTCTAAAATAAAAAAGAAAATGTGGAAATAATGAAAAAAAGCTATGTCGATTTTAGCACTGAATATTTTTTATTTTATTTTTGCTTCTAATTTATAACGTTGCAGTCTGTGACACTGATCGGCCGCCTGCTCAGTGCCGGGTGACCAGTTCGGGAAGGCGCTCCGATGTGGTCGCACGCGCGTCTAGTGCCCGTAGACAGCTCCGCGATCGGGAGTGTATACAATACGAGAAACAAACGCGTTTAATCTATTAAAACTTTGTACCAGTGATTTTAGTGACCATGAAATATTTAGTGGTGGCTTTGTTAGTTGCGGCGTGTGCGACAGCCACGACCGCTGCTGCCGCCTCCTGTGCCCTTTCTGAACAGTTCTTTGCGAGGCACAACATATCTGCCTACGATAGCGAAAATCAACCAGGTGCGCTTTTATATAAACAAACTTTCATAATAAATGAAATTTAATTTCTATCCTTAACATATTTTTATTTCCTTTATATGAAAATAACTAAAGTTGAGCTTAAAATTTCGTTATTTGGTAGTAGTCTCACATGTATATTGTAAACATGTGTATATTTAAGTATCTCTATAAAAGTATGTAGAGAAACTTAAATATACCTGTTTCTCTATATTTCTGTTTGGTAGAGAACTCTCCATATAAACGGCCAAATATTTATCACTAATTATGTAGCACTAATTTATATTCAAAAAATGTTATTTTAAACTATCCTTTTGTTTATAAATTTAGTCAACAAGGAAAGTAATCAAATAAAATATAATTACAAGTAAATAAGTAAACGTCTCGAGGGCAATAAATTGTACATTTATCAACGTTACGACACTTGCTAGAAATTATGGAAATGTCCACACGAACGTACATATTATTATAATATATTTGCATTACTTAGAATAAGTTCTGTAAAATAACTCAATATTAATATGAACACATAAAAATTATTAGAAATCGACTGACTATAAAATTTCAATATTTTCGTGAGCTAAGCTTTTGGGCAAAGTTTGATTTAGGTAATATAAAAGGTTAATTGATCCATTTACGTCGTATAAGTAAAATATAGCGATGAGTGTGAAGTGACCGCCACCGCCGCGCGCGTTTCTTTCAGGTCTCTGATCACTTTCAATTATATCTAATTTACACAATTTCACAGCTTAAACTTTTTACATGTATGCAGCGATATATCCCTTTTTTCCTAAAGTCTTCTTTTTAAAATACTTTTAATTGTCCGTACATTGTTTCAACAAACTTAACTGTATAGCTAACATGGGTAGGTTATTCATTTAGGGGTTACTTTTTGCTTTTAGAAATAGTTAACTTATCTACTTAGTATATATTGTTATTATTACAGCCGTTAGGCAAATTATTTTGTTCTATTTTCCTATTATGTAATAATAGAGGCCATCCTGGCGCAGTGTCAGTGTCAGTGACAGCGACTGTGAGTTCGATCTCCACTCGGAGGAATGATTATTATATTTAAATTATATTATATTTAATAAGACCAAGCGTGGTGTTGACTTCCGCCACTCAACATGCAATGTCTTTGATTCGGGCAGAAAGTGGAAAACTGAGTGCCTTGACAAAAGGCTCTCTTTGATTACCGTGCTATGCGGAAAAAGACGGGAAGTTCACATAATAATAATATTGCCCAAATAAGACTTCACTTATTTTGTTAAGATTTTAGAAATTCTTAACTTATGCATTAAGTATAAATTGTCATTAATACAGCCATTAGGCAAATTTTCTTGTTAAGCTGTTATACTATCATACCATAATAGTGCTTAATAAGCCTCACTGCTTGCGTGTATGAATTTGCAGTGTACATGAGCGCGGTTCCGGTTGTGAGCTTTGACAGTTGATGGATCGTAACGCATAATTATATTACTGTATTCGTATAATGCGTTTATATTATCGACATGACAGTTTAAGATACGCGATAAGTATTGATTGATATTTTACTTATTTGTAATGCCGTTATGTGAACTAGACTTTTATTAAAAAGAATAAACAATTGTAGAGATTAATATTTACGTTTTGATAGAAGTTAAGCTTATAATTTTCGTGAAGGATAAAGTCTTTTTAATAAATAAAAAATGACATTACCTAGTAAGTAAGTAATTGAACGGATAAAGAATGTCCAATGACAACATAATGCGAGCTGGATGCTACCGACGCTCCGACAGCCGGCGTGGCGCTCGCGGTGATAAAACATGTAATGCAAAAACATTCAGAAGCGAATTACCCTGCCACTTCTGTATTCAAATATGACTCAACTTTGCATTTAATTCTGCATATGTAAAAAATTGTACCATAACGACAACTTATTCAATTAAAATTAATTATTTTTTTTATTTTATGATTGTTTATCATTTACAGATAACCTATTACTTTATACTCGTAGGTATTGAATACACAGATAATGTTATAATAACAACTATCTCCAAGTAAATAACCACATTAGGCAAATATGGATTAATGTACCCTGCTTTAAACTACATTTGATAAGATTAATTGTACCTAATAACATAAGGACTGTACGATACTAAAATAATATTCTTAAATGGTGGTAATGTAAATAAAATGTGATATATGAAGTCAGCTGGTGCGATCCGACACCGACCCTGAACTCTAAGCATGAATGGAACAATCGCTTATTATATTGGATACATCATTTTCGCGCTCCGTAACCGACCTTGTAAGACTTTATTTAATAAAAAGGAATGCGACATAATGAGCCTGCGACAAGTGGAATATTGAATCAGTTGCCGATCGTAAACGGTTTTTTCGTAAAAGGGAAACTCACGAAAAATGACGAGTCTGGCAGAACCGCTAGCTAGAAAGGGGCGCGGGGTGAATGGCGGCGGATAGGCTTTGTTACTCGCACTGGCATTCCTCGCCTGGGAACCGGGAACAGCCCCCCCCCCTCTCATCCTGCCACCGCTCCCCGCCCCTCCGTCGCCTCTACGTCCCGCTCGCATTCCAGCCCTCTCTCACTTTCATTGTTCATGTCGGCGCGGGAGGTCGCCGCTCCACGTACAAATAATGGAACCAGTTGTTTAAGTGGGGAGGACTTGTTGGCTCACTCCAATAAACACGTTCAACGTAGTCGTAAATGACATTTAGGGAAAACGGGGCAATTGGAAATATCGATAAAAACCTAAATCGGCAACGTTTCGGCATAAATTATCAATTTAAATTCCAACCCAAGGGAACGCTTGTTAAACTTTTGTTTCTTCATTTGTAGTTATTTTTCCGCAATTACAATTTCATCGGGAATTATTAAATTGGTAATAGGTACAATGAAATTTATTTTTTTATGGCGAAAATATTTTATCCAAATTATTATATTTAAAGGCATTTAATGGTATTTCAAATTCTATAAATTGTACATTTCGCGTATAACCTATATAATAGGCTAATAAAAAGTTATTAAATAAAGATGTACTTGAAAGCCTCTCCGGACTTAATGAAATCATCCCCGAGTAATAACAATAGGGTATTATTGTTATAATTTATGACCCACTGGTAGACTTAGTCATCGTGCCTGCTGCGAACAGCAGGTATCTTCTACTTCGGTTTTCTTAATATGAATCACGAGATTAGGTTTTTTG
Organism: Podotricha telesiphe; assembly: GCA_038994665.1. Classification (NCBI taxonomy): domain Eukaryota; kingdom Metazoa; phylum Arthropoda; class Insecta; order Lepidoptera; family Nymphalidae; genus Podotricha; species Podotricha telesiphe. The sequence goes on from JAOYRR010000049.1 coordinate 206,244, forward strand.
CCCACCGTGATGTAATGTTCTTGCATCTCATAGTAGCCCATTTTAAGCTGATAAATTGCTTCGTATTGAATAATAATAATACAATAAGCCTTTCCTTAATGTTGCTTTAACATATTTTCTCAGATGTTACATTAACTGACGTATCTGTCTCGTCATGATAATTCAACTGGGGCTTGTCTATATCTTTTTTAATAATTTTTTATTATGATAATGGAGTTATTCGACACTTGCAATTTTTTTTTAGCAACATTTATGCAGCTACCCATATTTTTTTTATCCCTCACAAATTACTTAACACGTTTAAAAATAAAACATTTTACTGAATCACGTACATACTTTAAATCATGGAAGAGCCGTATTAAAAACTTTTATTCATTTCGGTTGTCCGGAATGCCATTGTGTCGGACTTACCTGCGCTGTCGCAGGTACGGTCCGATCCGAGATTGTTTATGTGCTTTGACAAATACTTCTTGTAAGTTGCAAAGCCTTATCTCTAACGAGTTGGCACGACAAGTATGAATATTATGCTCCTGGACGCCTGGGAGTTATTTAATTAAATTTCAAGTGTTAATTTTTCAATGAAGAAAGAGCTTTTAGCTTTTATATTTGAAATAATTTATAAAAGTATTCATTCGTGTTCCCAATTAACAGTATAATTCGATGCAAATTAAAAGTAATAAGACAATTTAACGATCTTCAGATTATAGAAGAACGATTTGATAGTGAAAATCGATATTTCGTTTCTGGAAGAAATAAGACTTGTGAGATCTTATTTGTCAATTAAATTTGAATCCATCACCATCCTGTCTAGTAATTCATCCATCTACTGTTTGTGAATTGTATAAAATAACAAAACACTTTAACTGACTGAGGTTTTACTCAGTGTAGCGTTTAATTAAATTTTCAGCAATGGAATTTTCATGTTTAGATTGTGATAAAGTGTGTCAGTTACACAAAAGTAGTACGTTCGATATAAGAACATAAGGAATGTATATTTAGTATGATCATAATTAATGTTGCATTACTGGTGATATTTTTGATACAAGAACATCGCATTTACATATTCATGCAAGCTAATAAAGGGGCCAGGATGCCTAATAAAAAATTAAAGTGTGCTTAATAAACAGCTGTAGTAAATAAGAGCGGAAGTTACAAGATTATTATCGTGACCGTTTCCTTCTGATATAAATTGTAAATATAAGGTAAATACATTCTCACTTAATCTCTTTAGTGTTAAACTCAGCTAACGACCGCTCACCGGTAAAGACTGATTGAGGCGTTAATTTCGCCGCCTCTTTCATCTTTCGATGCAGTTTCATGGAGTTCAGTTTCCATAGCACATTGCGGGAGTACTGGAGTTTTAATAGCTTGACTGTATAAATTTTACTTTCCTGTTTAATTGTGATACATTAATATCTAAAATAACAAACCTCCTTTACGAATAGCTTACTTACCAAGACAAAGTTAAAGTTATTTAAATATTTTTCTATATCTAGCTAAAGAAGCGTTACATTACTATATCGGGATTTTGCTTACGAGTTTCGTAATTTTTATAACATGTCATGTGTCTGAATAGAGGAGATGTAAAGCACGTCAGCTATCACCAAAAATGAAATATGTTATTTTTCAGATCGACTCAAATTTTACGATTAATTTCACATAATATGCATAATTGTAAACTCTGTAGTAAAGTTTATAATAATTTAGAAGAACTAAGCTACTAATTACGAATCTATCTTATTAAAATTATGAAATCAAAATATTCTTTATTCAAATAGGCACTTTTGAATCGTCTGGTAACATAAAGTGTCAGTATTGTCAGTCCTACCGGAGAGTACCACAGGCTCGGACGGCAGTTCTACTGAGAAAAGCCGGTGAGAAACTCAACAGAGGCTCTTTTCAAATATGATTTTATAATAACATCATAGTCACCATTAGCCCGAGTGAGATGATGATGAAGGTGATGTGATGCAACCGTAAGGATATCCGTTTTATTAAAAACTACTCGCAAAGAATAGCCCGATATAAGTATTACGTAGGGTTTTTTGATAAAAAAATTAGCAAAGATTCTTATAGAACCTAGAGACATCTTTACATACATTTATAGAGGAATCCGATACTGAGTGACTGCCCAAGTACTGAATTAATTAACAAAGATAAGACCGTGCTAATTATTCGAGAGTCCATTAGATTTGCCCTGCATATACTACGGATTCAAGAAAATGGGTTATCGTTTACTTTAGTGAAAACAAGTAGTATATACTTTAATTATTATTCTATTAAAATAATGAAATTTGTAATTAAGTAAAAACTTTCTCACTACGGATATATGTATCGGTTAATAGATGTGTTGTTGTGAGATGTGAAATTCATATATTTCAATTATTTCCATTTTCTTTTCTCCCAGTTTAGAAACGTAAACACGCGAATTTAAGCCGAATCGAATGAAAACCTCTTTAATCTTAATAATATATAAGAATATTAAAAGCTTTTATCAAAGTGCAGATTCAAAATAAACTCTTAAAAGATGGAAAAGCCGGTCAGAAGGTAGAAAATAACGAAGCTGAGATTTAAATTTCCCCCAGAGGCAACTGTGCGAGGGCGTCGCCTGCCACTGACAACGTTAATAAAAAAATTATGACATTACAGTACTTCTCGTTTATCAAATTTCTTACGATTCATACCAAACGAGACTTAACCGTCTTCGTTTAGAATGTTATCTTAATTTTACTTTGGTATTAATATTATTTTGCATAACCAGAATGTATGTATGTCTGTATGTATGCAGAAAATATTGCGTATATGTTTATTCTACAGTATATGCTGTACAGCTGGAACCAAGTGAGCTTTAAGCTATAGTTGAAACTCTCATGCTACAGAGATATTCACTTTTTAAGTGAGATAATGCTTTCGCGATTATTAATTTTTGTACTTCAGTTTAAGTGAATTCTAAACATTGCTTGTGCGTGACATTGAGTAGCGGAATTCAACACCGCGTTTCATTTTACCAGAGCAGGGAAATTACACTGTCTCAGAGCGCCGCGATGGCTTTTAAACTATTTAATTTACGCTTTAATATATATATTTTTTATACTAATTTGCTATATTAATCACAAACTAATTTTTTTTTATAATTTTCTTAATATCAGCCCTATCACAACTAAATGTACTGGAAATAAAATTGTTTTTTAATGTTGAATTTATGTTCCACTAAACTTTATAGACCGCAACCATTAGCAGTTGTCACATTGACCAGAGCAAGTGGTCGTCGTATTGGTTACACCCTCGCGGGCTTCATATCAGTTTACTTAATGAGTCATAGAGGTCGACTGCATTTTTCATTGATAAAAAACAAGAAAATATTTGTTGAATACATATATGTTACAATGTAGGTGAAATAAATAACTTATCATTTACGTTGTATAAAAATAGAAATTGACACTCTTTGTATATTACTACTAATATTACTATATATTTAAGTAAGATAGGTATTTTTATTTAGTATGCTGCTTTAACAGTCTATAAACAAAGCGGTGGGCTTTTCTAACCACGGTAATTAGTGGCCGGTATATCGTACAGGACAGGTGGCCGCGAGCGTATCAGTTTCATCCCCGGAGGGTTTCCTATTTAGTTACCCTGTATTGAGCGTGACTCATAGAATGGCACGGGTCAACTGCACTTGCACTAAAATATATCAATTGCTTCTAACGTATTGTTTTGTTTTATATAGTATGTGTAGTAGAAATGTAAAAATAAGACCTATCATCAAAATAGACCTAAATTGCAATGATGTGATATTGTAGTATTAACGAATACTTTTACTAACACCGTCATGGCACAGTTGCGATGAGTGTCTATTGAAATTTCCCTACGTGAACAAATATTTATATAATACATATATAGGTGAGGATTTTTTATATTAATTAAGCTTCCTTACTAATAATACAATGAACCGTGTGTCTCATGACTAGGTTAAATCTTTCCACCCCGCAATATGCGTAAAGAAAATTCAATATCAATAACGTATTCATCAAATTTGTATTGCATTTAAAGTTAATATAGCATTATATAAGTATTTAACATAGTGTGCTACAACAAAGTGCACTGACTCCACGCTATCGATAAATTAGATAGGTAAATAATACCGCGTAAGGTCAGATCATGCCGGTTCTAATCGTTTGGGGAACTGGAACGGAACGAAATATTCGTGTGCTGCCGAGGTACCGACCTACATTTATTTAAACGGCACTTATGTATATATTCTAACTTCAAATACGATTTCCCTAAGTACTTCTCAAGTAATGAATATAAAATTCATGTGTAACCAAACTTTCTCTTGTCCGCTTTAAATTCCAAATTAAGAAACGTCGAAGCTTGCTAACATGTGGTTTTTGTGGGCGGTGACGTCACAGGATGTGCTAAATATATTTTATGGTCACGCCGCGCAACTAAATAACGTCTGCCACCGTCGGGGACGCGGTCGCGTGAAAACGCGAATGCGGACTTCGTACCTTGAAACAATTGATTTTAAGTACCCCAGTACCTACAGCGTAGTGAGACTAGCGTATCTTATATTCAAATGCAGATACTTATATAACACGTATTTTACAATTAAAAATATAGTTTAGTTAGTTAATTTATTTATTTATTTTAATAATACCTAAGTCATCTAATAAAAATTGAAACTTATCCTATAAAGTCAATAAGAGAAAATATCAATATTTCTCGTTTGTTAACATGAGTAGGCACCGGCAGTATGACAATACATACGCGAACCCAACAATGGAATACGTTAAGCATCTATTACTTAGTGAAATGTACGAAATGTGAATTGGCTGTGATATGACGTGTTCTGGTAGTCAGAGGCAATTTATCGCTTGATTAGATTAAATCAATTTATCCGTGACAGTGAAATGGTTTTCTTCCTGTCAGTTTTGAAACCATCTTCGTCGCTTGTTATCGTCAAGAATTCGACTGAAAACGATATTCCTAATACGCTACATATGTTCTGAGTAAGAAATTGTTATTTCTGAATTTACGACTTAATATCTCTAGTTGTTGTTGTGGCTAATTAAATAGAACAGTACAAATATGATTTTTTATATTTAAGGTACGCTTCCCTTAGGGTAGTCAGACTGAACGTAGTGTCAAAATACCGAGTATTTTTCCACTTTCTGCTCGAATCCTATCATATCCGCACCTGCGCCACGCTTTGATAATTTCACCAAATACAAATTTTAATATGGTAAAATAATTTGGATATGGGAATCTAACCCCCAACCAATGGCTTTCAGAGTCAAACGCTCTTCCACTGCGCTACGATGGCTAACCTTAAAGTTTTATATTTGATAATATTATTTCAATGAATTAACATGTTAATTTAAATTACTGTTTAGTCCATATTTACGGTAACAGTGGGCAGCTATATAAATATGTAAGTATCTATAAACGTGGCTTATGTTCATTAAAATGCTCATTTATTGTTGACATTTCTTTCTCATATACGTCATTTAGCTACAACAATAAGTTACTTCTTGTATTACTACTGTGTTAATAAATTTTCCTCAATTAACTCAATAGTTGAACCTCTCGCCTCTAGCCTTGACCTCATACCAGAGTGGGGCGTCTTGAGACTGGTAACCCCAGGGACATAAAAATATACGTGACAAGTTACAAGACAAAAATTTTCTTTTTTTATTAATTCACAATTTTCCCGTAGTATTTACAACAATAGTGAAATATAAAGTATATGAATATGTTTGTTGTAGGATACCCGTTTTCACAACCTGTCCTTGACCTACTATTCGAATAAGACGTACGCCAAAAGATTCAAGACGTATATGACAAAGTACAAATAGCTTCCTCTTTATTGGACCTTGAATTCTGGCGCTTCATAATTTTACATCATAATAGAAGGATTAGATTGGCTTTGTGAAGTATGTCATGAAGAGCTTTTATTTGTATTTTAACAAATAACCATTTAGTAATGTAATGAAAAGCTCTCCTTGTATGATATTTTGTTTAAGGTATTAATCTGTCGGAAAATTGGTATTATATAAAATATTAACATTTGTTTATTAACATATATGTAAAATATATCCTCATTATTATTTTAAAAACTTAAATATATTATTCAACGACAAGTGTCACTAATAGAATGTAAAGAAAAATGATAAAAATGTTTCCAAATAACGGCGTCTTATATGAGTAAATAAATCCACGTGAAAGTCCTCTTGTCTTATCGCTTATGTAATGAAGAAGATAAAATATAATCAATTTGAAACTAAAATCAATTCTATACATTTTAATTTAAACAATACACGTCTTCTTTCCACACTGCAGCTTTTTTTTATAACCAGCCTGTAATTGTCTGTAGCGATTTAAACAAGCTTTTTTTCAGTAATCTAAGGTGTGTTATCTATTTGCCTTAATGAAGATTTTGTTAAAGGCTCGAAACAGGTAGTTGTAAAATTAAGATTATTTTATTATCGTCTTTCAAGTTCATAAAGAAATAAACTACAAAAACTAAGTTTTTTTTACAAGAGGTACTAAAAGCTCTACCTGAAATTTTATTATAAAATACAAAAAGGATTTTTAGTCGTTACACTATGACGTAATGTACGTAATTAATACATTCATTTATGTAAATACTACTTATTACTAAAGGAAAATATGTATATTATTTAATTTATATATAGAGACGTATAATAATGTACAAAGTGATAGAAGCCAATAAATACTAAATAGTCTGTAATAGAAGTTCAAGCTGATCGACGGCAGATAGACGGTTCTCGCCTTCATATCGATTACAACGACGCCGCTAAACAATTCTTATGGAGTGCCTGTGCGATTAATTAAGCTGGGATAGCGCTCGATCCCTCGCCCTCAATAATTAATTCAACTGTATTGTTTTTCTTACTAAAATTATACGGTGAAAGGTTGTTTATTATTTCTAGTAGACTCCTTGACGCATAAAATACGCGTTTACTTAGCTTATTATGCTTAAGTGCATGTAAAAGTCATGGTAGCGTGTGAAATATTTATTTCATAAATTTAATGCATTTATATAATTTATTATTATTAAAATTATTGGTTCTCTGCATTTCGCCATATCACATGCTCCATCCACATAGTTTCATATACTCATATATTATAAATATGATAAGTATGATACTAAATTTGTGTTACTATTTATATTGTATATGTAGAACTTTCTTTGTTCAGTACTGACTATTAAATAAAATTTCTTTATTTGTTTCAGGTACTGATGGCTCTTTATGTCAATAAAAATATCAACAGTATATAACTAGGTCGGTACGATGTATTACCCTAACCCAGACTTAGCACAAGCCTACTTGTTATGTGAAATTATTGAAACATATTTTTTCACTTTTAGATTTAGTAATGACAGATCTTTCATATATCGTATTATTATAAGACTAGACATTCTGGCGTTGCGTAGAAAGTTATATACTTTACTCACCATCTGCATACTTGGCACTCTACTACTGTCTGGTTTTGTAGAAAGTTTAACATATCTGGAATGAGCTGCAGCGGCACTGTTTCCAGATATAACTGACACAGTACTTGCCTTCACCTATACTTATCTCCACCTTGAGGCTGGGAACGCCCCTATAGCTCCTCTGGTGTTACACGTGGTTGTGAGGCGGTGTCCACGTACCATCGATTGCCCCGAACGCGTGTTTTCCTTATCAATGGAACTTAAGCTATTAAAAACTAAATAAGTTATAAGACTTGTAATCAAAATATAATTTACGGTTTTCTGAAATTATTTTGCAAAAATTTGAGAAAAGAATTCTTATGATCACGTTCTACAGTTACGTAAGTGTTGATGAATCAATAAATCGTGATATGTATTTTTTTAAGTATACTAATAGACTGTAGTAAGCTTTAGGTATGATTCAATCAAGATATAACCAAGTATATGTAGAATTAGATGTGACTATAGCTTTAAATGAAGTATCATTGAAAAGGAAGTGTGTAGGTATCATAAAGGGCGAGTCACTGGCCGCATACAAAACAACATGCAACATATTGCGTAGTCGAGATACGGTATGCATAAAACGTATAGTGAATAGAATGTAATATCGATGTTGGCTCCAAGTTGAAGTTTTAATTACGATTTATTACCAAGTTGGAACGCTTTAAAAACTTCCTAGTTTTTCGTATCAGCGGACATGTCATTTTTCGGGCTGTTCGTGTAATAGATCGTTTTGCTTTTGTTTTAACGGCTTTTAACGTTGGCGCAGACATGGTACAAATTTGAAATTTTAGTAGAAAAAGCTTATTAATTACAGCAGTTTTCAACTATAAGCTGTTAGGTTTGTTATGATATAAGTTATATATATATATATTATTTTACTCGTTAAGGTTTTTTGACCTAAGGATCTAATATAATTTTTTTATTGTACTTGAAAACAAACAAGATAAATACAAATCTAGACATAAATATAACAAAAGTTTTAGTTTTTGTTCTATAGAACAATGTTTTTTAAGCTTTTGTCATAATGATCCATCTATGTTTAGTTATCATTATAATCAAAAAGTTATAGGCATAGTTAATTATTTAAAACAGTAATTTAACATAATTCTAATACTGGTGCTATAAGTTTGTGATTATGTTTTTGTTATGTATAACGGTGCCTAATATGAGAATACTTTTAATTATTCGCCACTTTTTAACACGTTTTTATTAGCGTCACTTGTAATTTATTAATAATTTAAGAAAATTTTCTTCGTCTATAGTCTATTACTCTAATTGGACTTACATCTTGCCGTCTGATTAACTTGCACCCTTTTCCAGATCCGATGACAATATAATATGTTAAGCTGATATCTTAACGAGGATAATCAAGGAAATAGTCAAAGCATTTAGGCGTGATACTTTTTAAGCATTTTTTTTGTTTTTTAAGTAATTAAAAAAGGAGGCAATTGAGCGATTTACTTACAGCTAAATATTTTTTAACACTTTTCAGTAATAAATATTGTAGATTTACATAACTTTATTTTACAGATTGTCGTTATAAAATTGACCCAAAAAGGAAGAATGTTGCGGTATTAAATTCAAATGCCCCTAACGAAGTATATAGTGTATTCCTTTGTGGTGTAGATCATTTAGTCGGCTAGCTATACAAGTCTTCCGCTATCAATATCAATCAGAGACGGTCATGCAGTCCTGTTTAGGCTTGTTTGCGTTACCCGACTATTGCAGACAGTAGGCTTTGGTAATCAAAAAGGTTATTTATGACCAGTTCAGCTTTTGCAAAAGCTTATAATACAAATGATTTACGAATATTACATGAATTTTGTTACGTAAAGTAAATAAATAGTCATATGAGCATCATTTGGTAAGATTTTTTTTAATCCTAATAGAAATGGCTATACTGCTTAATTAAGTACGAATTATTCAAAGTAAAGGATTATCTCTTGAAACGTACGTAATACGTACCGAAGCAAGTGTCCATCGCTCCCACGGTCGGCCGCCGTGCCGTGTCGTAGCGAGGGACGAAACTCATTTATAAAATTGACACGAGGTGTTATGCCGAAACTAGAACGCGCTATATCCGGCCTCATGAAGGGTATATGGTTAACAATATGCCATGTAGTCAATCTAAAGTTTAATTTAAAATTTGCAAGTCTCAAAATTAGTCTCAAGACTAATTTTAATTTTAATTTCAATGATAACTTACATTTACAAGTCCTGTTACATATGTATCGACGTTGGCTTAGTTAAGACGTCTGGCAATAGCCACTGCCACTCAAACTACACTGCCCATGTTTGGGCGGAAAATGAAAAATTAATTAATGTTACTAATAAATATACACCGGATACATTAACTTACCATAATTATTGAGTGTGTGATTTTTCATAATTTTCCCTTGTCAAATTTTATTGCTATTAGTATAAAAATGATTTTATTACTTATCAAAATATTATATAGAGGCCATCGGAATCGGTGTGACTGTAAATTAGATTGGTTGTGGGATTAACCGCCACTAGGAGGATTCACTAAAACGTATTGTATCGATTTCAGGCTGAAAGTGGAGGACGAAGTGTCTTCGACTTGCGGGAAAATATTATATAAAATACTAATTAAATTAAAGTAACTTTATTTTTTTAACAGTGTCATTAAAAATTCTACATTTTTACATAAATATCCTAGAAAGGTCATTTCATTTTGGTACGCTTGTAATCTTATATTTTAGGAGAAAAATTTCATCTGTGTGGGCGATCCAGACGGGGCACATTGCGACACAGCTATAGCATTCCTGACACGTATTAGGTGTGAGTTGGGGCAGACTGAAATATAGACGAGTGAAGTAGGTGGCTGGAAATGAAGTGTTTATTTGTTATTTCTGCTAAATGTTTCTAAATTGTGTTCTTTAGTAACATTAATAAAGCACTACTAAATACATGTTTAAGGTAATATGTAGTAAAGGGTCGCCGTGACGCTTTTAAATTATAAATAATATACACATCTATATTAACTTATTATATATAATGTTTATCTAGCTTCATATTGAATAACGTTTTTTACGTACCCTAGAGAAAAGTAACTGCTCTTTATATTTAATCTTTTTTTTATAATAGCCATGGTGACGTACGAAAATCAATTTTTAGTACATAAAAAGTTAAAATGATATTAAAATTTATGTTGGAATTTAATTGAAGAAAATGTAAATCCCGCTATCCTGCTAGAAAAATCTTGACAGATAATTACAAACTTACTTAATTTATAATTACAGTACAGTTTTCTCTCTTATATTCCTAACATATTATAATTCGGAACGCCTGTAGACACCATACTTTACACCTTCTTATTTATACAGTAATATATGAGAACCTCTTGAATCAAATTCGTATTCAAGGGCTATATCGGGCATATGCCTGAGGCTGCTATGAGAAAATTATGTTTATCACAATTTACGTGTCGAAAAGATTTTGGTACACTCATGTTTTATGACAGTTATTATTTTTATTTATTAGAAATAAACCCAAACTACATTTCTACAACTTTGAAAGCGTAATAGATAAATAAAACAGCATATGATGCTATTTTGGCATAGTGGGACCGTGTGTAAGAGATGGTTTTGGGTTCGATTTCACTGGGGAATGATTATATTTCAATTATTTTCGTTTCTCTGTGTTGTCATATACTAGATAAAACGTGGCATTGAGTTCCGCCACTCAGCGCGCTATGTCTCGGATTCAGACGGAAAGTGGAATAAGTAGTGTCTTGACACTAGGTTCTCTCTGCCTATAGCAGGGTGCTATGCGGAAAACACCTAATCCCTGAATGGTGATTCAATCCTATTTGATCGCAAAACGATCAAACAAAGGTTCAAATCAAACTATAGCTACTGCACATATTTTTAATATAATATTAGATATTTATCTACTTCATTGATAAAATGCCAGTATTTTGCTATTTCATGGAAGAAAAACAAAACACTAGTTTCGGTCTGCCTACGAAAACATACTTTGAAAATAAAATAATGTAATTAATATAAATGATACAAGGATAATAAAACAATTATTTAATATATATATTTTTAGAGTGTTATTCACACATTTAGGAAATTGAAAAAGACATATTTACAAAACGTATAAAAATTTGAACGCAGCGGGATTTGAACCCGCGCCTCTTGAAAACGGTTTCCATTCAATTTTACTAAATCTTTATTAAATATATATACAAAAGATATGGTTGTATAATTATAGGTCAAACATAACACAGAAGTATAGTTATATCACCTTATTTATTATTCGGCTCAGAGTCCGTGAGATAATAGTACAAATCGTATTTCATTCTTGTGCAGTCGTATTTTCTACTAAACACATTTAAGTATCTTAGGTAATGGATTTCTAAACTGGTTTGAAAATAATTCGCTTTTTTATCCTATATGGATGTATTACGTAGGTATTGAGCAATTTTTAATGTATGTGGCAAAAAATAAGTGATGAATATACTAAAATAATTACGACGCATCTGTCTGTGGCTCCGTTTAGAGCCTCTCTAACAGATGGTTCAAGAATAATATTTTGTAATTACAGGGGTATACTTAAATTAACGAAATATTTACTGTGTAAATTTTATAACAGACGCTCATGAAGAGATTAATAGCAACAAATGTTTTTTATTGGCTACACAAAAAACTAAACTTTGCTGTTGGATAGCCAGATGAGACTAGATAACTATTGATTGAAAGATTACGACTATTCAATGTTGATGATCTCATCCTTAAATAAGTATTTGTTCTTTAGTTATGATGTGTATGAATAAAAATACTGTATATGAAGAAAAATATTATGTTGGATTCTCTGAATTTATCGTAGTGCAGTTTGGACGTTTTAAATGATGGAAATTGTTTGAGTAGAGACACCGATTCAAATTCCGCTTGGTGTTTTTTTTTAAATAAAGCTGGTTTGAACTACTGCGGAAACACTATGTATGGTATGAATGTCAGACACCAAGACATCTTTAGTTCTGAATTGAAAATATAAATTTTACCTTCATCAAAGGCAAATAAAAACGAAATCTCTACCTAATCTAGTTATAAATGAGAAAAATATAAAAAAAAAAAAAAAAATTTAAGATCTCCGAATAATTACAATTTATTGGAGCAGTTGATCAATGATGTATCAGGGAGTCTTCAGTTTAAGTTCGTGGAACTTACACTCATATAAGTTTTAACAATCTAACTTTCTGCCAGAATAAAGTTCTGTCAACATCGCTCTGTTGAATAAGCCAAGTTGGCATAAGTAGAATTGTAAATTTGTTATTATTTAAATTGAAATAAGAATTACAATATTTTAATTTAAAATCACTAACTTCTTTGAATTAGTATCATAATAACATACTAGGGACGTGACTCACACGAACATGAAGGTTGTGTGCACACGAAACTCCTTGTCTCGAATATAATTGCAACTCGAGAACGATCACATCTTATAATTCATTTAATTTTCTTAGATAGAAGATACAAGTATTTAAAATATTAGTTTGTCCTAACTCATCTTTGATTCTTTGTCATTTGTTATCCAATGATTGAGGCTAGCTGTGAAGTTTTCGCTGAATACGAAAATAATATACCTGTATAAGTCAATAAAAAACCTTTTTTAAGTTATATGAGACTTATATTTAACTATTTAGTTATCATCCACTATTTTGCTTGCGTTGATTTTATAGCCCTTGCCATGCAATTTACATTCCCTTACGAATTTCCTCGAATTACACTTCTTAAAGAACGTGTTTCAGTTTTATTTTCAGATGGGAAAAAGTATTCTGTATATTTGCAGAACATATAGCTGTTGAGTATGATTAAATATATAATATGAATATAGACATAATTAAATAGACTGTTGAAATTTGACCATTTTCATAAGTAAAGTGATAATAAAGATATCACACTTAATCGATTAATTTAAATTAACCTTTTCTTTATATATTTATTAGTGGATTACCACCGTTGGTTCTCCTACATGCGCCTACACACCTTCTCCTTATATGGTTTCATTAGTTGATTCGGCCTCGATTTCGTTGTCGGGCAAACAAGTCTCTGTGAGAACCTTTTTTTCAATTAAGCCGTATAATTTGAAGTGACATACGTAAATATATGATAAAGCAAATTGTAACTACGATATAATTTTTTACTCTATACATATGAATCCGGTTTCCGGTTATTTATAAATCCGTAAAGTTAAATTAAGTTTTAATTAATAGATTTCTTTTACGAAAGACCGTAGTATATCGTCCACACTTGTTGACTAATACATTTTTTTAATTTTATATCGACATTATATAGATCTAGACTTATATGACTGCATGATAGTTTCAATATATTCTTAAAAAAAGAACTTTATATTATTTTAGTTGTCTATATATTATAATGACTAATATAAATTGAAACTGCGTTAATAAATAATTAGTCTTGAATTAATCTTTTAAATTATATAAGAAATAGTAAGTATTGGATGAAAACAATGTTTCGAACAATTCAACTACAAACAAGTAACATCAGTTGTTAACCTTTCGCAAGAATAGTACGTAATGATGGAGGCTTGCCAATTTCATATGTCGCTGACATCCTGAGAATGAAACATTTAGAGCTACAAATGTACTTGCACTGGTGTGTACGAAGGTATCCTCTACCTCTACTGAGTAGCTTCATTAGTGGCTAAAGAAAATACTGTTTTATAAATAAAGTTATAATAACGTAATGCTGAATAGAAGTCGTTCACCTTTTGTGACCCTGACTTTTTTCTCCTTTTCTTTTGACGCCTTTTCCCGCATAGCAGAGTAGTCAGTCAGGGAGCACCCAGTGTCAGAATACTCCGTTCCTCGCTTTTATCCCAAATTTGAGACACCAGAGTGAAGTAATGAACATAATTAAATATCATTATTTCTCCTAGTGGCAATCGAACCCACAACTAATTGTGGCCGCAGTCAGACTGCTACTGTCCCACTGCGCCACAATAACCTCATACATAGTAATAAATGTAATGTAAATTTTATTTAAATTTTCAAATAATCTATTATAGTATATTGTCAACAGTTCAGTAAGTTCACAACACCCACGGCACAAAATGATTAGTCTATTTAAATTTTATTAAAACCATTTACATATGTTAATTTTCATAATATGAACGAATATATTCGCGAGCGCTTTAACAATAGTGTATACAAAACACGACCTCATTATATTGTAATACCTTATTATATTGTATTTCGTTGAACATCATTATGCCGCATACATTGTTCTACGTATTAATTTGCATTGATAACGTATCTAGCCTGCTATTGTAAGGTGTCAACGCGTATCCCTAATATCATACGCCTCACGTCTATCGCTAAGCAATTTCTTCATATACATACTTTCTTTATTTTTAACAACATAAATCGTTAGAATTATCATTAATAATATACAGTATACGTTTAATACTTGCAATTGCAGTTTTAACCTATATTAATTGAAATACTTAACTTCACGATAGAATGTCAGTATGATTTGATATATTGTATCGTGTTCAACACAAGTTTCATATAAAATAATTAATTTAGAAAATCTCAAGTTCGATGTGGATAAGTAATTTGTTTCAAATGTTCTAGGTCCTCGTCACTAGTTCCTCTTGGCCTCCCGAGAAGGATAAGCATTAAGCTAAAATAAAGTGGGAGTATTAGAGACAAGAATATTACCACTTTAAAGGAAGTTATTATAATTTTAGGTCCAAGTTTCAATGTCAAAAAGTGGCAAATGGAAGTACTTTGTTACAAAGTCCTAAAGTCCACATAAGCGGAGTTGCGGGCATCAACTGGTACTAAATAAAGTACCTTATAAAGTCACGCATACAATTAGGTCCTGGGGCGTATACTATAAGGACATGAATATTGGATGTAGCTAAGAATTTTGAGAAAATATTTTATTAATATTAACATGTAAATGTATTTAATAAGTTATCATTTATTTGATTATATGGATGTTTAAATGATTTCACACATGTGCTTTATATGAGTCATCGAGCTTTATTTAGTTATTGATTATTATATCAAATTCCTTTCCAATGTTGAACACACCTTAGTTCAAATCTATTTAAAAGGTAACCCGTGAAACATTATTACTAAGATTAGCATAAATTCGTTTATTAAAACTTTAAATTATGCAAAATAACCATAAAGTCCATAAATATTTTATGAAGCGTCGATAGTAGTTCCATAGTATATATTTCGAAAATCTTAAATAATTTAACTGAAATATGTGTTGTTTATTTCAAACTAGGCGATTCATAGGGAGCATATTGTGAATTCCATAAGAGAGTTTATATAATTAGTGCTTAAATCAAATGCAAATAATTAATATGTACAAGTACATACTATAAACTAAATCTATTATAGATACGATAGAATGCAATTCCAAATATATATGTTCGTAAATTATTAGACGTTCCAAAAAGGAGCCGATTTACTTTGATTCGATTCTGACATTTGCTGTATATTTTCAAATAGCTATGCACATATATGTGAAGACACATCCAAGAGGTATTTGCGCAAAAGATGGTCTCCAATTTCATTCTTCATTCATCTAGCGTTATGTGAATAAATGCTCCCCTTTCAGCGATTACGTTGTTCCATTTACCGCAATAACTAGGTCTGAGTAATGAGTGTGTCACGCTATTTCTAGACAGCATGTTTTCAGAATATATTTGTTCTTTCATATATTTGAATATATATGTATATAATATGCATAATTAAAGAAAAATTACAGTTAAATGTGAAATTTTTATAATATATAAGAATAATTGCCTATAAGAGATTGCTTTAAGTATGCAATACAAATGTATGTTAAGACAGTGTTATCGATGCCTTTCCGTCCATTTTGTATATATAGATAAGCTTTTTTCTCTTGTTTTACTTTTTTTTGTGTACAATAAACGTTATTATAATCTAAAACGTTCTAATCTATAATCTCCAATATGTAAAGTAGATATTTCCATCGATTATATAAAACTATTGTGGTTTTATAGCTTTATATAGTCGATGTAAATAGGTACTAGAGGCCATTGTGGCGCACGTATGACATCGCAATGTATGTAAACGTTATTGGTAATAGGTTCGATTTCCATTCGTAGGAATTGTTACATTTAAAAAACAAAGTTTCTCTCTGGTACCTAAGACGTAAAAGGGTGGAAAGTGTAGAACGGAGTGTCCTTTTAAACTCTAACACTTGTACGAAAGCACAAGTACAAAACCATTTGGACAGTATCTAAAAGGCGGAATCAAATTCTGTTACAAGTTACAATCCCATATTATCTACACGTTTTCTATATAAATTCACATTTTCTCAATTTAAACGCATAAAATATAAAAAATATGTTAATTTTATTAAAAATAAACAGTATTTATTAGCTCTACACGTAATTAGAACAATTGCTTTAAAACTAATATAACTTTAATAGAGCTATAAATAAAATCATGATAAGTAATTATATGGAGACATTAAGTCTAATGTTTTACTTAAGGTCAAGAGGTGACTTTCACCATAAATATAAAAGCACCAAATATTGTCATTATCAACTTAACGTGCTTTTCGTAGCGCGTTTCATTTTATAGTGAAAATAAAATGTGAAAAACTCAATTAATTTCAAATTGTCGGCAGTTAAATTAAGCATAATCATCTACTATTTACATAAGTTAAAAATGTAAACGTTTAGCATTTTAAGTTCTATTTAAGAATCGTTTTGAACGAAATTTATTTTCTTAGACAAAAATCGAAATATATTATTTTTATTTAAATGTTCTTCAATTGGTTATCTAATATGTTTTAGTAGAAAACCATCGTAGCACGGTGTGACAGGTTCTGACTGTAAATTCGATGGTTGTGGGTTCGATTCCGTTTCGTGGGAATGTTTATATTTAAATTATCTCCATTTCTCCCATCTAGTGTGGAACAAGACAAAGCGCAGCGGTGAGTACCGCCATTCAACACGCAATATCAGTGACGCAATGGCGGAAAGTGGAGAACAGAGTGTCTTGGTACTAGTTTCCCTATCTTGCTATGCGGAAAAAATTTCGTGCAGCTGCTTTGGAAGTGTTAAAAAAATTAATTCAATAGTTTCCTTTTTAAAACAAAATTAATATATATTTTTTTAGTTTATCCTAGCTGCAGGTTAAGTTAGAAAAGTAAATAAAAGACAGAACTCAAGTAAGTAAATATTAAGTATTTAAGAAACGTTTGAATTTAGTAAGAAGTATAAATTTGTAGTGAAAGCACATCACTGCTCTGGCAGTATCCGGACATATAATATTCATTGTAACGACGAGCACAGATGTTTAAACACTTAATCTACCAGCAAAAGAGAGTATTGAGGTTTTCCTCATTTTATATTCACACTTCGATAGTGAGGGTCACGAATATTGGGAATAATAAAAAGTATATAATATAATCTAATACTTTTTAATTTATTTAACGTTTATTTGAAATATTTGTGTTTACTTTCTTACCTACTACTTATTTACTAAGCAGTTTCACGCTTTTTCCGGCGTAGTGGGGTAGTCCGAGAAAGCCCTAGGCTTCTTTCTGTCTTGACAGTAGTCTCAAGACACTCATTTCTCCACTTTTCGTCCGCAATCGGGGTATTGCGTGTTGAGTAGCGGCATGTAACGCCGCACTTTGCCTTAGGTACCAGAGCGGAAAAATAAAAACATTTTAAATATAATTAGTCATTCATCATTAATCTCCGAGTTGGAAGCGAACCCACAGCCAATCGCGTTTACTGTAAGACGTTATTGTTATTATAATTTACAAACTAAAATCTTGTTGCGAGGAATGAGGGAGAGGTACTTTAGGTACTATTATATTAAGAGATAACATTAAAATTTCAACTGTTTAGTTTTTTGCCGCAATTTTTAGCGAACAACCCCACGAATCGGTGATCCACCAGCCGTTTCCTGTCGAACTGACTAAAATTAATATCATCTTAGATTACTGGCTTAAAATTACTTATAGAACTTTTCGTTTTGTATCACATTACTTTACTTTTATTTATATAATTATTTATTAGCTAAACTGATTTCAATAGTGCATTTAAAACAATTTTTGAGTTTACATTGACAAATTAATATGCGCAGAAGGACCGCATCTCACAATAAATCCCCCTCAACACGCAATGTGTCGATTTCAGACGAAAAGTGAAGAACAGAGTATCTAGACACTAGGTTCAGTCGGCTTATCCAGGTCACTAATCTCATCATAAGTCTTCATTATGGTCACTTATTAGATCAACTTGGTTTCACCCACACAGTGCAACGACCTTTCTGATTTTATCGACTTAATCAGCTTCATCAACAAAAACTTTAATTATACTTTGAAATTAGTGTTTGTTTGAGTTAAGAAACATTAAGCATGTTTCAAGCAGTGTTTTACAATTCATTCGAAAATATTTTTTATATTCGTATAGTCCGATAAAATAGCCTCATTATTAGTTAAAAGCCACTTGTGTTCTACTACAAACTAACTTTGCTTTTTTTTTGTTTTTAAATAAAAATTAAAACAGTGAATATCTCATTAAGTTTTTCGTATACTTGTTAATCTGAAATACTTTTCTATAAGCTTAATATTTCAAGTTTATTGTGTTTGTGTTTAGTGTTTGTATAGGCCAGTGTGTTGAGGATGAGGGTTTCAAGACTTATATATAGTGTAATATATATATATATATATATATATATATATATATATATACATACAGAATGGATATACAAAAATATTAAATATACATGGACAAATATTATCTATCATAACAATAAAATGTATTTTGCTCACTATTAATATAAGGATTGAAGCTGCATATTTAAGCCATCGTGGCGCTGTGGGACAGCTTCAACTGCAAAGGCGATTGGTTGTGCATTCGATTGCCATTCGGGGAAATGATTATATCTAATTAATTCTTTCCTAGACACCGCAATACCGCGCTTTATCTCAGTAACAGTCTACTAATAGTCTACTAATACTGAGATAAAGCGCGGTGTCGAGTTCCGCCACTCAATACGCTAGGGTTCGAGTACGGGCGCAAAAAGGGGAAAACGGAGTGTCTTGACATCAGGTTCTCTCTGTCTACCCCGCTGGAAAAAAGAAATTAAACTGTATATTAGATTAGCACGATAATTTTTATCAATATCTAATTTTAAGTTTTATCGATATAATTAACCATACAAGCTGGTTAACTTAATATCACATTAAATTTATTAATTTTAATAACGCGAAAATCATGTTTGCAATAGTCACAGCCGACGGCGTAATAATGATTGCTTTATAAGGGACATGTTCAGTGAGCGCCGGACCGGATCCCGCGTGAATTATCACATGTCATTATCTGCTATGTATTTTCTTATTTGCGGCGGCAGTGCCTTTGAATTAAAGGTCCCCGTCTTTGGTATACTTCGCATTCACTCAAATACAGTAATGTTAGGTTTTGTACAGATTGCAGCAATTCAGTGATGTGTCATTTTGTAAGACTGGTGTTTTACGTTCCATTGAAGATAAAAACAAAGTATAAGAGTATTTATAGAAATAAAAGACTTCTAATATTAAGATTTAACGAACTACGAAATTTCGAATTTTACAACAAACTTAAGTATATTAATTTTGTATTCGTTGAAGTCGGATATTATGTTAAAAATATATCATATAAAAGTTTTACGCCACAAGTTTAGCGCGGCGCAGTCTGTGCAAACCTTAATCTGCTACCTCCATCACTTGTAAAATCGCATCATATATACCCTTTGGTGCTCGAGAAATTTTATGTAAATTAGTTTTTTACAAGCCTTTTTGTATTTTGTTTGGCATTCCTCACAGTCCCGTCGAGTTATTAAGCGGCTAATGAAATAGCTTTTGCTTATGCGAAATCGCATTTTATTTTCAGATGCCACTTTCGATAAAGATAAATATTACATTTTTATTTATGTTTTCTTTTTATTAAATGTAATAAACATTTTTAACACATGGCACAGTGGTAGTATGTCGTTTAGTGAAATAACTCGGTAAAATAAGCTTGTGTTATCTTAAAAAAATACAAATCTTTGTTATAGGAAGCTTTTTTACTTTTTAATGGTGAATTTCTTATTTGGTAACAAACTTGGTAACTGTAAAATTTGGTAATTTTACAAAGTCGAATTCCAAAAAAGACATTTCTAAATCTTCCTTTTTAGATTCCAAAGTTTTGTTTCATATTTAATATTTTATTAAATCAACTAGTCTATTATATTATTTCTAGCATTTTTTTATTAACGTGTTTAAAATTGTATTTTTTTATTCCAAGAACAATAAAGTATCAATAATAATGAGAATATAATTGAGACTATAGACTATTTGTCTGTTTATTTATTAAATACTTTTTTGACGAATAAAACTCGTATGTAGATCTCGATATAAAGCAGTGTCAAGCGTGACAGGGAAAATCTGACTATCACAGTAGCGAGATGGCATCGCTTGTTTCGCGGAACTCTTAATTGTTCGTACGTACTGGAATAACACTATAATTGTTGTTACCTATTATTATCTTATCAATTAATAAAAAAAAATACCATACGTATGGCGGCTACTGTTTTAAATATAGAATTACATGGAATAGAACAATAGCTTTATGTTTTCAGAATTTAAACATAATATATGCATATATAGGTATTTATTTGTAGTTTATTATTGAAGAGGTGGTGACTTTTTTTAAAGTATCCATTTATTGGAAAACTTTGTAAACTTAAAATAAAAACGCTGGTGTGTAACTAATTTATAGCAACTTTTTCATATTTTAAAGTTCTAAATCTGTGGCTTAATGATTCCTGGATGGTTGAACGTTTCATAAACAGGATGTAAGTTATTAGTCGTCTTCAATAATCTTTGAGTGTTTCTATAACTTTGATTCAATCTTTTTTTACCTTGTCACACTTAGTCAAAATTTAATTCTACGAGTAAATCATAATACACCATAACTTATAATATATTTATAATTTTAAAGTGTTATTCACATGCTTAGGGAAATTAAAAAACATTTTTAGAATATGTATAAAAATTTGAACGCAGCGGGATTCAAACCAGTGAAAACGGGGTTCAAACTCTAAAATGATAAAAATATTTAATAACTACGCTAGTTATCTCTCTTACCAAACGATTGTTCGTACAATAATCTTAACATAAGTTAGTATAAATTGTACAGGGATACTAACAGCAAAAATAAGTTGTAATAAAGCATATAAGAATATTGATGTAGCCGGATGTAGAACGCATGGCTTAGCGGTCAGAGCGCTAGGACGGTTTCGAGGAAGCGCCGGTTCGAATCCCGCGGTGTTAAAATTTTTACACATTATCTAACAATGTTTTCCAGTTATTATATTATTATCTATGTATAGATTTAAACAGAAGAATGTGAGTGGTTAACAATTCGCTATTACATTTTTATGCACGATTCCTAGAAAACATGTTTCAAGAAATGCCTGTTTAAAAAACTTAATTCGTTTCGCACAGGAAGTACGTCGTGCGCATTGGTCGCCCTTTGGTCTAGAAGAAGCTTGTAAGAACAGAAGATGTTATGTTCAGGGAATCTATTTAATATGCGTTACAAAGACTAACTCATGCATGTCATTGGTGCATTCAATGTGCCCACGCCCGTGCTCACTTGATATGAGTCATTTGTTTTAACTAAATCATTATATTATTAGTTTATAAAACTTAAGACCAACGCAAATTTCGCAATTTTTTTACGCAAATTTCGCATTCGGGGTAAAGTGAAGGTCGGAGTGTAAAGACACTGGGTTCTCTTTGGCTACCATGCTGTGCGTGAAAAATTATAAAAAATATATGATATATATTAAAATTTAGCATCCTTATAGTTGACATAATGAAAGAGAACAGAAAGCCAACCATTATTAAAATAATATTTAGAAATATATTAAATTAAAAATGTAAATATTACACACACTACTATTTATTTGCGATACACTTTCAATAGAATCGTATTGTATATGTCGGCGATAGGCCAGTACTTTGGTGTCCAGATTCCATTATGACAATAAAAATACACACTCATATTCCTTAGTTTTTTATTGCACAATACAGAAGCATGATTGTTACAAAACTCAACGCTTTTTTTAGACAAACACAGTTTTATATTTGTGGCAACTGTCACTTTCGTTATAACTTTGTCATTTGTGATTTAAATTAAATTATAACAAATAGTTTTATATTCGAAATTAGTGTTATAAATATTTTTAGATTACTCCAATGTATTTATTTAAAACAAATTACAATAATATTATTAAATCAACTCCATATTTTACTAAGCTCGTTCAAAAGATAGCGCCACCAACTGAATGCAAATTAAATTAAATTTTATTTACTGATTAAAACATTTGAATTACCTTCAGAATATTTATATTAATTGTTATTCATTTTAGTTTTAATATTTAAAATTTAATAATTAAACAATAAATGAATATTCAATATTTATCAATCCAAACAGTCAACATACTGTTTATAAATGATTAGATTTTAGTACTGCTTTACGAGTACAATACAATAAGAATTAAATATATTAAATATATAATATATTAGCAATGCTTAAGCTGAAAATATAGTTACGATTTTATTTTATTGTATAACACAAATTAGCTTATTTTAGACCTTACCAATTATATATTTTTTGAGAGAAATGAGTGCAAGTATTATATTATTATTATACATTTTTTTTGTCCATTCATTCACAGCAAAATACTAGTAATTTATGGTATATATTTTTTAATAACTTTGCGGTTAGTCTTTAATTTAAAGATGAAGTTATGAAACTCAATTTATGCAAAATGAAGCCTTAGGCACTGTTTAATTATCCTTTAGACAAAATGGAAGTGTTTTGATTTTGTTAGCATTATTCTTCGCGGCCCGTTTGTTTAGGACTCTTCTACTTCGAAATTAATTATTCGTCGTTTTTGTAACTCGCGTCCTTGAATTCAATTAGCCACCATTAATTCGATATAATAATATTGTATTGTATCGTTGATTTAGTAAAACATTAAGTATATCAATCAAATTTTAGGTACTCTTTTAAGTGTGAACGAAGATTAAGATTAGTAAATTTAACACTATATTAATAATATATATTTTTAGTAAATTTAAAACAAAGTAACGCTTGGAAAATTTATTTTAAGTATTTAATACTAGCTGCAATGTTTATATTATAGTTTTAAAAGAGATATTTTGAAAACTCTGCATTGTAGTTCATTTCCGTTGCAGTCCTTAGGGACATAGTGTTTTTGTACGAAAATCAACATTACTACACAAACTGAGTTACTACAAAAAATATAAGGTATTTAAAAAGTTGTTATCCTATACATTTACGATACTTTAAAATATAGTTATTAATTTTGAAATGAAACTATTTTAAACGGATTAATCGTGAATAATTTCGGTATTCGAAAATACATTTTTAGAACCCGACGTTTCGAACACTTTACAGTAGTCCGTGGTCACAGGTAGACTAATCGATAGTCGATGTTCCCAAATGTCAAATAAAAATCTCCAAAAGAAATATTAGCAATGTCTTGTTTGGAATTTGACTTGTAAAGTTAAGCATTCGCCATTAAAAGGTAAAAAAGTTTGCTCCACGGCCTTGAATTACAACGAGAGACGTTTAGAAAATTAATCTGGAGTTATAAAGTTTTCTAATAAATATTTGTCGGTAAATATTACTCTGCGAAACGTTTTTCACAAAACATCCCACGTCTTAGTCTGGGTAGGATTGGATTTTATTATTTTATTGTGGACTAGACTCGGCTAGGTCCGTTTCTAAGAGGCGTTTTAGCTTTTCGCTGCGTGTCAAGTGTCGTATGCAAGGCATTCCTCGCTTTGAGGAAAATAATAAGCGTAAATGGACATGCACTGTCCGTAATCCTTAGCTTTTGTAAAAGAAACATCTTTGAAATGTATTGCTGTAGTATGTAAAAAAAATTATTTTTTTATATTATTCTACTATAAAAAAGAAAAAGTAATTATTATTGCGTTTACACATCAAATATTGTTTTAGTCGTTTTTTATACACTTGGTATACTTTAAATAAATTAAACAATGTTTATAATAAATGTGAACAATTAAAACAATAGTTAATTTACTATGAATATTCAAATGATCCATCAAAATATTAAAGCATTGTCTCCGTCTATAATATGTAGGTACAACGCTAGTGTCACAGGATGTTATCAATCACGTGTCACGACATGGCATCAATTATAGAGGTGATACCAATTAATATTCAATTATCAGCAATTGTTACGTAAGAAGCTCATGAATCATGCTAGTTTAGGATTACTAAAGATTTTTTCAAATTTACTATTATATTATAAAACAGGCATGTTTATTATGTAAAACACGGTTGCCGGTTTAAATACTGTTAGTGGGAATGTTTATAAGTATTTATGCCTTCCGACAAACTACATAAGTGCTTGGTTAGGTTTCATTTCAGCTTGTACCTAAATTAGCAAAGAAAGTACTATATTACTTATCTTTTGTGTGCTTACCGTGCAAAGGGTGAAATGTATCCGAAAAAAAATACAACGAAATTTTAAAATACATGAATATAATTTGCAAATGGAATCCATCCTTCATTATACAGTACTCACAGCTTTGACGGCTCTCACAAAGCTGAATGGCGTCTTCACTTTTGAATGTGAGAGCGATTTCATGAACCCTTTGAGCTTGGCCCTTGACACATTTTGCGTGTCACACTTCGTAACGAGGGTCCTAGTCCTAAGTGTTTTGGTTTGGAAATTCTATCGAGTCTGAGGTCTACAGCTCTATATTCAATTTGCTTTTGTTAGTATTGATATTATCATTAACTGATTGGTAAATAGTACATTATATACGTACGTTTTATTAGACCCATATAGTCATTAATCGGTGATTAAATTATAAAGTCAATAAATCCTTTAAGCGCTTGAGCTTTGGAAATTTTTTACTAAATTCTCATACACAAGCTTAGAATGTATTAGGATTTAACTGCGCGCTTATTTGGAGTTATTGCATTTGCAAAAGTCTATGAGAGCGTGAAATCTAAATTTCACTGTGTTCGATTTTTTATATGAATTTTTAAAATGATAAAGCAATGTATTTTGTATGTAACAAGCGTACTCCTATTCATTGAAAATA
The DNA here is from genome assembly GCA_038994665.1 of Podotricha telesiphe. NCBI lineage: Eukaryota > Metazoa > Arthropoda > Insecta > Lepidoptera > Nymphalidae > Podotricha > Podotricha telesiphe. The sequence continues at coordinate 231,948 of JAOYRR010000049.1, forward strand.
GAAATAGTGGGCGTTTTGGACGCTCCACCAGAACCAAAATATATTTATGAATGGGTTCGCACGTGATTAAATGCTAATTTATTTAAGGAACTGTGCTCTTGTATGTATCATATATTGTTCTACGAGCATTTCAATAGGTCGATTCCAAATAATATGCATACTACTGTCAAAAATCACTTACATCATTTAGAACTGTTTACCAAAAATTTTAAAATATCAAACATGTTCTCAGAAATATTTAAGTAATAATTAAACATAATACTAAAACTGTAAAATAAAAACTCTTTCCTTTTAAACTTCTAGGCATTTCTGCGATGCGATGTTTTTTGTCAATAATCTGCGCTGTTTCATCCCAAACTCTTGCAGATACGAGCCATTAAAACTACCTACCCGCCAAATACTATAACGAAAAAAAATTAACTATTTGTAAATTGAGGGTACTCACAACAGACAAGCGTAAGGATACGTTACAAGGAGATCTTAATCAATGTTAAAAATAGAGAAACCTCGGTCAGTTGCAAGTGCATTAACATGACTAAAAAATTGTCCAAGCTAAACTTTTATACAAATTTTGAGTATTTATTTACTTGCTGAGATTTGATAAGTGCTTTTCGGTGGGACTAAATATTAAATTGGTTTGGACAGTAGATTCTCAGTAACTTAATAAATGAATGAAACAATAACACTGTTGAATCGCTGGACTCATATCATTATAAAATATGAAATATTTAATGATTTTCTGGCGTAATTATATTTGTCGTAAAACATACATAGCGGGCTTTTGTTTCGCGGCACCGCACATACTATTTATCGTTGATTGCGATCTTTTGAATGCCAGTTCATGCACAATTTCCTTGGCACAAAGCGCCGATTGCTGTATTGCTCACTCGTAGATATGCACTGAATTTTAATGAGCCGCTGTCTACTATAGAGAATTCAGTTGTTCAGTAACTAAATTAGGCAAGACTATATTCTAGTGTCAAATGTTCTCATAATGCACTCGTAGTTTCCCATAGTAAAAAGCTGGTAGCTATGGATCTATGTTATATCAGGCAGTGGACTTGTAGAATTTGCCAATTTAAATACGGTATCATCACATTTGACGTAATGTGCTATTATGAAATAAAAAGGTCATATTACTGTATAATAATATTTTTTTATATTTTACATATTTAATGTAAAAGTAAGATACGAAGTGTCGTAGTTATGGTACAGAAGTAAAATTAATAATGCACAAATGAATGCTAGAGTTAATGTGTACAACGTAGCCTCGTAAAGAGGCAAATAAATTGGGTCTTGAAAAGTCAAGTACTGAAATTAAATGCAGCTTTAGGGAAAAATATGACCATAGTTTCTTAAAGTTTTGAATTGCGTAGCACGTTCTTGTTATTTACATAAGATAAATAAAAGTGAATTGTGATATAAATGATTAAAATTAAGAAACGGTGTTATTTTTTTTACAAAATTTACCGTTAATAGGAAAATATATATTGCGATAACCATATACAGGTCTTTCTATCGTAAAACATGAAGCCATCATGGCGCAGTGTGATAGGTGTCTGACTGTATACACGGTGATTTAATTCGATTCCCACTGGAGGGAATCACTATATTTAAATTACTTGGCGCTGGTGACAAGACCAAGCGCGAAGTTGAGTTTCGCCACTCAACACGCAAGGTCCTGGATCCGGGTAGTATATGAAGAACTAAGTGACACTAGGTTCTAATCTTGTTAAAATCTTAATAAATATTATATTATATATAATAAAAATTATAATTTACAATTACCCACAGAAACTTGAAACATTAATAAATTATCGTTTAAGTGAAAATTATTATTTTCTTCTTCACAATTCTAACCTTTGCTTTGCGCTTAAAACGACACCGCTTTGCAAATGGCAATACATAATTCATACACGCCGAATGTAACTCGCCTCATTTTAGCGTCGAACGAAATCAGTATTCCTTATTACGTTTTCAAAGCATTTATAACAGGGAATGAAGGTAAAAAATCTCGGCAGAAAAAAAGGTCAACAGTAAGAGGTTTCTTTAGATATGATTGTTTGTTACTTGCAATATCTACGCCTTATGCTAGAGCCGTTGTATTTAGAAGAGATGAGAATTCTAGATGAAGACAACATTATATAAAAAGAATTGTAATGAATAAGGATAAAAATGGCAATCATCAGAAAAACATACTTAGTCTATACAATTGTTACATTCTAATTAAACGACATATGTAAATACTGTACTAATATTAGTACTTATAAGTTCTATTCAGTGTTTAGCTGGTTTTTTATACCATGTACGGCGTTAAGTTTCGCAACCGCAAATACGTAGAGTGCATTTTCTATATTTCTAACAAAATACTTCTTTTTACAATAAAAAAAGCTATAAAACTTTCCTAATCAATTACTGTTGTTACTACGTTAGCTGTGTTGCAAGTTCTGCAGGATATTGTATTCCAATAAAGTATTGCGAAGTATAAAACAAGAAATACATAAACTTTATTCGTTAATAGAATTGGCCGCTAAAATGAAAAGAAATATTAAATTCTGTATGCATTTAATAATATTATATTATACCTATCTACGAGTATATTACAGTTACAGTTAGTATTTAATGAAATGACTACTTCGCTAACTGTACTGAGCACGCACATTATGAGTTTACTGTAAATAAATAACCGACACTGTCAATTTTAAACTCGTTAACGTATTACTGGTATTAATATAGAAAATTTTGCAAATAATGTGTTTTGAAGCTGTTGTTTGATAAATTAATATCTTTAAGATCGATCAATAAGTTACTAATTTAGCTGGGAAAATAGAAAAAGATATGCATTTTTCATAAAATACACATATTGTGAAATATCTATATCTATTTTTATATTGAGCGTTCCTGACAATTTACGTCATGACTTTTAGAAACAAGAGTCAAACTTTATCTGCAAATTGGCGTGTCGCACTGACCCTGAGTTTTATTTAAATGCCTTTCGCAAGAATGTTTCACCCAAATTAGTCTAGCCGGTCTCAGGAAATACTTAGATATCCATTAAAAGTTTTAAATAATATTATCTTCTATTTAAGAACTAATGTTCATAAAATTCTAAATATTAATCTCGATTTACTTTTATATATACAATAACACAAAACCATATATAAGCTCAGTTTCATTTGTAACCTCAGATAAATATAAAGGTATTAATGAAAGGTGAATATAAAATATTAATGGAAAGCCAAGCCAAGGTAAGGTGGATATACGGCCGTTCCTAATTGCAAATCGATTCTTGCCATCTGCTGTCTTCCGGGCATGAATCTACGCTTAGCTACAATTTATAACTTTACATTGTTTTTTAGTTAGACTAAAGTTGGTACAATATATGTTACAACAACAAATTATATATATATAAAAATATATATATATATATATATCTTTTCACTAAATAGATTCTGGTGCCCATTTTTTTACTTTTAAAAAAAGTTTTTTTCATTTCCTGCTATATTATTTCATCATATTATATTGTAATTGCAAAATATTCTGGGTGCGACCGACCGCTCACTGGCTCGAAGTCATTGCATGATTAGTTCAAGTTCTGTTAAAGACGCCAATTTTTTATAAGACGTGCTTAGCGATATTCACTTGTATTACAAACGAATTAGATTTAATATTGTTCGCAAGGGTCGCATTTGATATCCCGAGACGTGAAAGGTATTCCCATTATATGAATTGAAATAGGCGGTTTGTTAGCATTACTATGGTTACAGTTATCTTTGAACAATTTATTATCTTGAGATAGATAGTTTCAAATATATTTACTTTTATGATAAACCTTTACGGTGTCATGAATTTGGCATGTATCTTGACACTAGATACTCCTCTGCCTATACAGGAAAAAAGCGTGAACCTGCTGTTTTTTTACAATAAAATATGTAAAGGCATATATGCATTATACAATTATTAATATAGTAGCTATTGGGACGGCTGAGATAGTTCGAGAACTTTACTGGGTGAGATGATCAAGAATGATTTTAAATCCTGCATCCCTATATCCAATGCCCTGAAATAATCGGAGAGCGGAGTAATGCACGTTTATGGCACCTCTCTACCAATTTAAAATAAGAGAAAATTGAATCTCCACTTCGGTAGCTTTCATAAAACAAAATTACTATAATATTGTCTTCGACTGATAAGCCATTAGCATAGCTAATTAAACTTTGAAATAAATTAGCCCATTCGGGCTGTTTGTTTTTAATTACACCGTTTTGTGGAAACAGTCCAGAGCGTGCGCTGATTTAAATGTACTGGTTTAACGTTATTTGTATAATTATAAGAGAATATCACGCTCGAAATTGCCTTTAGACTGAAAGAGAATGGGAATTCATTGGTCATTAAAAACTAAATGTTCTTCAACATTAATTTACTATTTTTTTACAATTTTTATAGTGTTATTCACACACATCGGAAATTGAGAAACATTTTTAGAAACGTTTAAAAATTTGAACGCAGCGTTGCATGCTGCATTCGAACGCATGGCTCAGCGGTCAGGGCGCTTGGACGGTTTCCAAGAGGCGCGGGATCGTAACCCGCTGCGTTGAAATTTGTATACGTTTTCTAAAAAGTTTATTAATTTACTTTTGAAACTTACTATTCAGTGTGTATGCTAAACATGTGGAATAATTTTTTTTTGTAATGTCCTTATTATAGAAATTTCTTACTCACGGTAAAACTTAATAAGTTGTTTTATCCTAAAGTATAAAATTAACGTTTCACTTAACTTGTTTTTCTGTCTACCGTTTTATCTATACTATAGTAAAAGAGGGGCAAGAACTTTGAATTTAAGAGATTATTTTTAAACATCGCCATTTACTCGTCTGATGGGGGCGATGGCGCTGAAAATCGCAAGGGTCCGAGCAACTTGATACATAATTACAATTAATTTCACTCAATCAAAGAACAGACAGTCCTCATTTGTTATACGATTCTCACTTTGGTTAAGTGCTTATTTAGGGACAACATTATTATTTTTATTACATATCGTTGTTTCATTTGTCGACTCTAGTACCTAAGACAAAGCGCGGCGTTGAGTTCCACCACTCAACACGCGATATTGTTCGATTTCTGGCGGAAAGTGGAAAGCTCTTGACACTAGTCTCTCTCTGTCTAAGCGGTAAAAAGTTTGGTAGTCCATGTTTTAAAAATTAGCATGTAAAACAAAGATATAAAATACTTAATATAACAAAACTCTTTAATTATTAAAAAAATATGTCAAAGGGATAATACATAATATAATTAATGTGACAATTAGTGACCTCATTCATACAACAAAACTGTTTTGAGCGTGCTTTGAAATAGGACAATTCACCCGCAGAGACAATTGAAATAAAACGACAGGCCAGCTGAGAAGATCGCTCAAGAGAAAAAGATATAAAATAATTTTCTGTAGTGGGCTAAATTGATACCTCCAGCTGCGGCACAGTGCACATTTTTGCGAACTGCATATTGAAGTCATGGCCTTTCGATTTGCAGGTCAAGCGTACTCTGTACCGCAGAAGAGTTTCTTCTTGTTGTATTTTAAATCTGCAACCTAACGAAGCGAGGTCTTGTTACACACGACTCGAAGTGCAGCTGTCGTTTGAATTTAAGTGTTTTATCTAAATAAACATATTAAAGAGTGTTTGGTATTTGAATTATTGAGGAATCAAATGGGAGTCGCTAAGTATAGGTTTGTAAATCGTTTGTGGCGTGCGTGGAGGCACATAAGTCACTGGAGGCGGCGACGCTGCGGGCGCGGCGGAGGATGCATTGTCTTATGGCGAATATATTAGTGTGCATTCTCACGCACGAAACTCGTTCCACGGCAGTTCGCGTTCTTATTGCTCCTTTGCTAATACCTTTGCGTCTCTTAACGGACTTTTTTGCGAAAAGTTCGATCACCGAAAAGAGCCGCCGACTTGTGTCGAATAAGTTGGACCGCGGCGTTCAATTTCGGTTCGCTTGTCTGGTAATATTTGCAAAAAGACGACGACGTAACGTTTTTTGAAGTTTTGGACATAATAAAGATTGGTAAATTAAATACCAGATAAAATTTTGGTTGGAAGTTGATATTTAGAAATATTATTTGTTGCGTTCCTTTTCGTTTAATTCAACAGCTTCACCCTTTTTCCCTAATAGCAAAGTAGGTAGAGACAATCAAGTGTCATGACACGCCGTTCCTTCCGGAACTCCACGCCGCGCTTTGTCTCCTTCACTAGAGCGGAGAAATGAAAAGAAAACTCCACTCCCAATTGTTATTACAGTCAGATGCTGTCCTACTGCGACACTTTTTTTTGCGATAAATATGTGTATATTTGAGGGTCTGATTTAACTCAAATATACACATATTTATCGTTTACAAAATGGTTGATTTATTTTTGATCTGAAAGTATGAAACTGTATCATTCTTTAAAACACATAATCCTAAACCTAAGTTATTACTTGCAATGTTTAAACAAGTGCAATGTTCTCGAAATAAGTCGCGGGGTAACGACACGATTTACTGAGGGTTTTGCAACTCGCGACGAAATTAGAAATTTTCTTCAGACAGGTGGCAATACTTAAAATAAAAAATTTAAGTCTTGAATGATTTATAGTATACTTTAGAGGCAATTTTTTATGTAGGAATTGTTTATTTAAGAACAATCGGCAAATATTTTATTATGAAGTAGTAGGTAACTAAATCTTAAAGTTAAAGTTATATGTATATTAATCTTCCGCTACTAAATGACAATGCACAAACAATATACTGGCCATAATTAAAATGTACGTCTCATTTCTGTAAAGCAGAGTCGGTAACAACATTTCTTTGAAAATTGCCGCTATACTTAGTTCTGTCTTCTCATCAATGTATTTAACTATTTTACGAGCAATAACATGGCTTTTCTACTTTACATGTTCTAGTTAGAGACCATCGTGGCGCATAGTGACTGGCGTCGGACTGTATACAACCATTGGGGTTCGATTTTCACTCGGGGAAATGATAAAATTTTCAGTCCTCCATTCTGATGCCAAAACAAAGCTTGGCGTTGAGTTCTGCTACTCAACACGCAATATCTCATGTTGAGTGTTCTGACAGTAGGCTATCTCTGCCCTAGTATTTAGTAGTAGTAGTAGTAGTATCTGCCCTAGTATAGTTATTTCATGGCTTCTGACCATATTTTCTTTCTTCCATTACCTTAAGTGAAGTGCAAGCATTTCAGTGTTCTAGTTTGAAGATCAATATAGTCGGTGAAATAACTGGCCGTTCAAGACTGAATAGCTTATTAGTATTTGCTTAAAAGTTTATGAGGAGTTGTGAGGCTCACCGTTTGCTGCATCACGTGGCATGCATAAAATAACTTTAATTTAGCACAAAATTCGAGCTACTTATAAAGTACTTACATAGGTATAAATGCTTACTTAGCTTGAATTTTTAAAGGAAAATGCATAATTATTTTGTATCCAATAAGATTTTTTCTCAATTTAATACGTGTTAGCCATGCTTTGGACTTAGCAGTCTCTTCTAAATCTGTTTAGGTAGATTTATTTCTGTTTAACTACGTACGCTCTTTGAGTGTATCCAATTTCTACAGTACACAAGCGTTACTTTGACCGCATACCGGATATGTAGCGCTCTGTAACGCAAAGGATTTGCAATGCATTTCTTTCATACTTCAGGTGCTTGTCCGGTAAACAATGAAAGTATAAGTGAATAATAAGTATAAAGTTTTTGTCTTATAAAATACCTGAACAGTTGTTATCACCCTTGCGGTGACATTTTGTCTTTTTCCATAGCAACACCACCTTCCTCTCCATTTGTAATCATATTGCCGTTGATTATAGTAAAACCTAAAGTTTTATCGAAAGTATAAGTAGAGGTCATATTATCTCGAGGTAAAAAGGGTTTTACGCATAACTATTGTTTATGTTCTGTAAGGTACATTTCAACTGATTTCACTTGAGATCTTCTTATCCAATTGCTATTTAAAATTCGAAACATTAATAAATTATTGTATATTAAATCACCATATTATTTCGTTTCAGGTACGTTATAAACACTTTAGTGATCAGATAATGCAATGGTTTTATATAATATTATATTTTTATAAAAACAAGCTAAGAATTACTTAAAATAAGGTAGTCTACCTAGCCTCTTTGTCCAACATTGCAATAACACTTTTTAATTCAATTTCTCTTCGGCCTCTAAAATACTAAGAGATTTATTTATCATACAATCAAGGTCAATTTGAAAAAAAGTACGTTTGTAACAAGAGACACCTCTTGTTACAAACGTAGTTGCGAAATTAAAATCAACTAAGGGGTGGAACAACCACTAACAAAATTGAAACATCTATGGTAAAAGTTCTCGTGTATTAATTTGGTGACTATCAGTGATTTCCTATATACAATGTCATCGTAATTATGGACTAGAATTTTAATCGTTAGGCCCGCCTTGTTCTCGCTACGTTGCTCCATTTAATAATATGTATATATTGAGAATGCGACAAATTCAACGGGGAAAGTATTCAGATGTAATGAAGTCGTCAATATATTGTACTTATAAGCTCGTCTCAGTGGGAGTTCGTCATGTTACAGTCATTCACTCACTTAATATGGCTGCTACCTTTTTACCAGAGCACCTGCTGAGTTTTTCGCACTACACAAGAAATAATTACTCTTAATAACAACTCTTTATATGTCAAATATAACGACAAATGTATAGTTAAAAGTATATTTATATTGTAATTTATTTTTGTTAATTACGAACATTTTTATTCTGTATTAATATAGACATGTGTAAGGGACGTTACTATAATTTCACTCAACTTCAAAGTCGTAAAATTTAAGATTAAAATAAAATAAAAAATTTAAAAATTAAAATAAAAAAAATAATAATTTAATAAAGTATATTATTAGCATTAATTTTTTAAATTCTTGTATAGTAACTATTTCATTATATTTTTTTTAAATAAGGGACACCTATATGTAAATAGGTTAATTTCTATTTAAATTGTTCATAATGCTATTAGATTAAAAATAAAACGTTTACATTTAAGGCTGAAATGATTTATTACAGTTAAAAACCAAAATGGCTGTAGCTCAAGCTTACATGAATAATAGGATACCGAAGCACCGACCGATCGATTGTGCTTCTATACGAAACTGTTTAACATACTTTTGTGATTGTACCTCAATAAAACCTATTTTTGCCTTACGCTTTATCGTAATATCGTCTTTATCGCTTTTTTCATTTCATTGATATAAAATAATAGGAAATAAGTTTCAAATGTTTTCACATTGTCCTGGTCATGTTTTCATCGGAGGTGGACTCGTGTGCAAAGTCTTAAGCAGATCAGACGGCAAATGCTTCAAAATACATAAATGTTACATAGGCAGGTGGACATATGATGGCAGGTGGACCATGGGATGACAGGTGAAACTGTTAAACATATAAATTATTTTTAGAAAACGTATAAAAATTTGAACGCAGCGGGATTGCAACCCGCGTCTTTTGGAAACTGTCCAAGCGCTCTGATGCTCTGACCGCTAAGCTATGCATCCAGCTACGTTAAAATTGTTATACGATTATTACAACTTATTTTTGTTGTTAGCATCTCTGTAGAGAAATTTTTACATAAATCTGCTAACTAATTATTCTAAGAACAATCGTTTGAAAAAGAGAGAATTTTAATAAATATTAACATTATAAAAAAAAATTAAATTTACTTAGAAAATTAATTCAAATTTTAATCCGTTTTCTGAAAATGTTTTACAATTTTCTAAGTGCCTCACCAACATTTTAAAAGTTGTTAAAAATAATATTAACTATAATAGTACTGTAACTGACTCCGCTGCGGCACTTGCAATAAGTTTGACTGAAAAGTAGTTCTGGATTTGGAATTTAGTGGGCGCAATGCTTATACTTACATAATTTAGATTACGAGTGTGTAAATATGGAATCCATATGATGGAGAAATGAAATCTTTAGAAAATAAAAAGTGGAGAGGTTTTAATGTCAATTTATATTTTTACAAGTACATAATTATAGTATAAATTTATTCATTTACCAACAAAACGTACGCACTATTTATGATTATAACACTAGGATATGCAATATCATATTTCATACTCAACAGTTTATATAAATTTTATTTTTAATAGCGTATAATATGTCAATAAAGTATTATGAATAAAATATAAATAGCTTATAATTTAACAGTTCAGTTACAGCGTGGGCGGATAAACCAATGCCATCAATAATTTTACCAATGAAAAGGTTATTTAATTTAATGCAGTTCCTGTTATTTTAAGTTCTAATGATTCTATAACGGTTTGTATACGGTAATAGCTTTAACGTTGATTGGATTTAGATTTTATTTCTTATTTAAATTTTGTTATAACAAAGAGTTGCCACTGATAAGGTCATGTGTTATTATATATATAACTAGCTGGGCCCCCGACTTCGTCCGCGTTGAATACTAAAATAAAAGTACATCAGCTATCTGCCCGTGACAGTCCCGTCAAAATCGGTCCGGCCGTTTCAGAAAACAAATAGACAGACAGACATACATATGAATTTAGTAAACAGCGGTTAGTTTAATATTTAAAACAGACACTTTAATTTCACTTCATCTTGAAATAAATTCTCTTTTAGTATTATGTCTATCTCTGTATCGTTGTAATATAATCCTCGCAAAGCAAACTTTGACTCCCGTAAATGTCTTAAAAATTTTGCACATGTGTGTCCAGATCAGGTGACAAAATAATATTTTCATAACACGAAATTATTATCCTTTCCAGGACATCCGACATTTTAGTTTAAAAAAACTATTATTATGTAAAAAGTTGTATTTTTTATAGCATAGTAACGCTTTCTAAACGCGACGTTTGTAGATTCAAATTTTACTTGGAGAAATATTTCTTATTTATGTCATATATATACACGATGCGTTATTAATAATACAGTTTCTAATTGTTAACGATTGATTGATTAAGAAATCGCAAAGCATTGGTTCGATACCCATTTGCAGGACAAAAAAATAATTAGACGTTCTAATGTGTGAATTTAAAGTATATATCGTCGATTGGGTGGTGACATGAGTTCTTTGGTCAAATTGAAGAATGTGATATTCACGGATGTGAATAGATCTAAGCCATAAAATGAGCTAGCTGCTAGCTGTTTTTTTTTAAAAGCCAGCCGAGAAAATAAAAATAATTTAATGTCATAATGTTAGATTTTTTCTTACGCTACGCTAATATAAGCTACTCGAAATACTAATCCTGCGCATACGAAGTCGCGGGTATCAGCTAGACATGATGTCCTGACGTGACAACCTATAATTTAAATAAAACCGAAGAAATTCGTAATAATTTACAGGTAAATAACCTAATTACATCATTAAAATTATAATGAAGTAGGTATCTTTTTGTATCTATGTGGAACTCCTAACCAAAATAAAACCTGTCACTAACTAACCCTGGACCTATATTACTTTTAGTACAATGCGTTTTTAACTAATCGCATTCGTTATAATTAACAGGTAAGTAACCTATCTACGTAATTAAAATGAAGTCTCTTATAGTACGTGTAAATCCTAACCAATTAAAATCCTTCCAATAACTAAACCTGGACGAATAACTAAAGCAATATAGCTTTAAGTACAATGGCTTTTTAACAAATTGCTAATGCTTGAAAATTCGCAAAACAGACACAATCATCAATGACGTCTGCCCTCACGCGTCTATCCGCGTTCGGGTCGCGGTCGCGCACTCAGCGATGAGCGACTTCTTCCCCCACCTCACCCGCCGTGCGACGGCCACGCCGTAGTATAACGTACTCGGTTAAAGTAATATTTGTCCGAATGAAACCTGTGAAAGACATTATATCTACTAATTCTTAATACCAGAAGCGATTAAAGTATCTAACTACCATATTAATTTATTGACTACAATGGTTCACTATTTTGGCTTTAATGGCTTGAACATAAGATACTTACTTGATAGTTTGGTCAATTCACACAATGTCTTTATAACTTGTAGCCTATGTGTTATTCTTGATGTATAAGTTATATTATTGTAAAGTTTCATTAAAATCTATTCAGTAGTTTTTACGTGAAAGAGTAACAAACATCTTTACAAACTTTCGCGTTTATAATATTAGTAGGATTTCGAGTAGCCCTGTCAACGCGTAAAATACACGTTCCCCTAGCAACGTATACTACACACGTTAATATGTATAATAAATTAGTATATAATTGAATAATAATATTATTATGAATATTATTAGCTTTTGCACTCTAGCACTTTATCTCTATACAAACTTTAACTTTGCTACATTTCATGCCCTTCAATCTGATAATTTCATAAAAACAGAGCCAAAGGTTTATTTTTCACATATTTATATACATTAATTTAAATTATATATTAACGTACTTTCATTTGTCGAGGTATACACTAGGCAGTGAAAGGTTGAATGTCCACGCGGGGAACCCACTATTATGACGTTTATAGTCAAACACTGCTCCACTGCGCTGCCATGACCTTACTATACCTTATCTATCCATATAACAAAAAAGCTTTTTATTTTGATAGATGTCATATAAAATCAGTAGTAATGTTGAATAATGGATAACCCGAACCCAACCCTCTTTTATACATTTAGGAGAGTTTCCGTACAAGCTTATTCGAAGGCGTTAAAAGGAATTGATGACATAGCAATTTGTATATGGACGTTATATTCAAGTTATATTTCAGATATAAATAATATATTTTTCAAATGGCAAAATTTAGCAAAATATTATTTCGAAACAGGAATTATGTATGAATATGAACTTGTATGTTACAAATTAATTTATACCTACAGTACATAATATAAGGCTTACAAAAATCCAAATTTATATTAATTACTTACAAATGACATTAGGATTTTTGTTGTTAAGTAAATAAATACTTATAGAGTATGTACAATTTCGCTTATGTAAGTAATTTCACATTAATTGCATTATTTACTGACATTTCATTAAAAAAATTACAAAAAATTCCATGAACAGTACTTTAAACCTAAGCTGAGTCTCATTTCAATTTATGTAAACATTACTAAGCATTACCATAAATTACAGACGCATTAAAATATTTAAAAAATTTTATTAAAATTTTCTACACTCACTATCTTACTCAAATACATTTAATTTGTTCATGTAATTGATCAATTAGCTATGCCTATGTATATTTACACCAATCGAATTATAAATTGATAACATTTAGGAATCAAAATATATTTAACTCTTCTTGAATTATACACACATTAAAAACATGTCATTACAGGAAAAGATAGAAATTAATTAATTACATTAAAAAGTACGGAAATTATATAAATATTGTATCAAAGTCCGTGATAAAAAAATCTGATACTTACTCAATACATAACGCGATAGCAGTGCACGTTTATTAAAAATTGCATTAGTTTGCGCTTTGTTCGTGCATTGACACGCAATACCCCGAGGACGCGGCTCGGGTTGCGAATATATTGCCTCGTCAAAGGGTCATATGATATACTTCCATAATAACTCTTTTGAAAGCATCATCACTGAGGGCTATATTACGCCTTCAATAAAATATAGCCTATTATGCAAACCCGCATGGATTCAATTTTGTTAAACTTTAACTGTCTTAAGTGTTATTTTTAGGTAATATTTTTTATTTGTCACAAACAATACTTTCACGAACACCCCTATATTCTATACCTAAATATGTTTTTGTTATCAAATATTTATTGTTTTACTGGCGACCCGCTCGCGGCTTCGCCTGTGTAAACTATACGACTGAACTATTTCGTTTTTTCGCCCGCTTCCTGCTCACTTAAATCACAAACTGCTTAAATTTATAATTGAAATGGTTCAAACTTTTTTAGTTATCAACCAATTAAACTAATGAAATAAACAGTAAATGGTATAGTAAGGGAAGTTTACTAAAATACAATACAAGCTGCAGTAGTAACTGCATATTAATCGGTTAAGTCCTTTCTGAGGTTATCGTGCACAAAGTCACAGCAAATCGAACAAACAGAAAAGAAAATTCCAAAATCTTTGTTTTGGTTTCTATTATATTGATAAATACCCCCAATACTTTTTTTTCATATATGTTTCATGTACAGACAGCGATCAGTTACAGTTTCTTTATATGTATAGATTATGCGAAGTTTAAGTTATTCAAATTACAAATTGAACATTTGACTATGGATTTTATGTAAATGTCGAAAGTAAATGTACTTGAAATTGTTGTCCCAAAACTACGGAACAAAATCTGCGTTGCTAATGATAGACTACGAGGCTACAGTGAGCCCTTATCCGAACCAGCGCTAATGCCTCCAAATGACTCTTGACATAAAACTAGCTACTTCGTGAAATAAGGGATAGAGCAACTCTAAATATCATTATCATCAAAAAGCAATGAATGTTTTTTTAAGCCAAGCGATATAGTTTGTAGATTTAGTTACACACTTACTGTAGTTCATTACTTATTTTAGTTATGAATTTAAATATTGAAATTTTAGATATCAAATTGCTTAATAAACTTGCTGATGGCCTCATCATATCGTAACGAAGTAGGACATCGTCTGTATCCAATAGCAGGTTGTGGGTTCGATCCCATTCGCAGGAATTATTATATTTGAATTATTTCCATTTCTTCGCTCTGGTAAAAGACAAAGCGTGGCGTTGAGTTCCGCCACGCTACACGCACGGAAAGTGGAGAACGCAATTTCCTGACACTAGGTTTTCTCTGACTACCGTGCTATGCGGGGAAAAGGGCGAAGCTGACAGAAAATAAACTTTTCTTGTATATTAAACTAGTTGTGACCGGTAATTTCATTAACGTGGACCATTAAACTATAATGAAAATATAATTTATCAAATGACTGCATATATATCTTTGTTTATAGAATTATTTAATTATGAATAACATGTTTATGAAACGATTAATATCATTAAAGTTTCCGATTCATAGTGCTAACAGAATAGTTTAATCTAAAACTAATATGATAGTGATAAACAGACAGCATCCGCATGTGCACTTGCAACATGCGATAATAATAAAAGCATTATATTAAACGTAATTCTGATATAACGCAGCCTTAGAGCGAAAGTGACCTAACTAAAAAAATACAGTTTTTGGGACATAGAACCACTGAATTCAATTCTAAATAGGTCAAGCTATAGACTGATATGTACTTATGTAAACTAAGCTTTTAACAAAATTAGAAATTAAAGAAATTTCGAGTTAAGTCACTTCCATTTACATTTACATAATCATGCCATAAATATTGTTACAAAGAAAAACATTTTTTTTATATATAAAGCTTATTCGATGTGGAGACCTCATTGGCAGCAATACAGTCCTTTCAAGCTGCAATACAGTCTCAAATTACTAGTTATCAATAGCAACACGCACTCTTTCTATGGGGAAATTCTTTACTGCCAATCGTATGTTTTAGGGACTCCAAACGATTACGGCGTTAAGAGTAAGCCTTACTATCTAAAACTGGCCATAAATTATAATCTAGTGGATTAAGATCAGGACTAGATGACGACCAATCTTCAGCTCTAATGAAGTCTGAATCTTTCGTTTCTTTTGTAGTCTTGCTGAAAAGACCATTCTTAGCAATTGAACATGGTTTTGAACAGGGTAACTACCTTCCCAATAATAGTATCTTGATACACTTGTGCCGATGTTATATGATACCTTTTTCACAAAAATATGGCTCAGTCACTCCGTATATAGCATATCCATAGCTAACACCCTACCAAATCATTACTGATATCCACGTTGGATAATATCCACTTAGTACTCTGTTGACTAATTGGGAAGTTTATTTAGAGCTTACAGCATAAATGCGGTCATTTTGTTTGTTAAAATATTGGCTGATAGTGGAAATTTTCTCGTCCGTAAATCTTTTTTTTCTGTAACCTCTGTTTGCGTACCGCTTAAGCACTTGTTTTGATTTTACCGGCCTATTCTTTTTTTATATTATTAGTTAAAAAATGACCAGTCCATCTCTTATAGGCTGCAAGTCCTAAGTATTTTTTTAAAATACGCAACTTGGTTCTCCGCGCTCTCTTCATGTCCCGAGATAAAATCTTTTGCTTTCGAACAGGATTTCTTCGAATTCTTTCTTCCTTGCTACTTTTATCGCCTTTTTTCTTACGAACCTCTACAAGAACGGACATATCTTTTTCTGTCACAAACAGAGGTTATATTGTACCTATCAATATTTAGTACAATCATTTGACTAATATGGATTGACCAAGCGTATGGATAATTTAAAATTGTTTGTATTTGTCAACAGCCTCATTTCTTTATCAATCACAGCGATTTGGCTCTTTTTATCACCTCACTCTATTTTAATATCATAAAATAGAGAAAACACGATGAACAATCACATAAACCGACAGATTCCAAATTCAAAAGTAATATTTATTTATTACTCTTTGACTAAGTTTATTCATGTATGTTCAAATTCTAATAGGCACTCACTAGAATCTGGATGTACAAAGAGCCACACAACGTGCGCAAAATGGTATGCAATAAAGTTTTCCAATAAAGTTTTAATATCGAAATTTCAGAGATAGAATAATATAAGCATTGTACTTTTGTCTGACCTAAAGTAAGTAAGAACTGACTATAATATTTCAAAAGTTAGCTTTAATATTTACATTGACTCTTTATTTTATTTTAAATATCTATAAAAAATACAGAAACATAAAAATAAGAAACAGGTACACATATTTATTACGAAATCTGGGATATTTATGTGAGTATATAAATATTTGTTAATACAGAAATTAGTACTGGAGCTATAACATAATTAAGCGTATGCATTGTATAGAGACTTAGTCACTATAATATTAAAGCGCCTCTTAAGTACAATTAAGGCACGTTTGACTTTTAAACTTTGGCCTTCAAGGACGGAAATGCAGTGCTAAATTGTTACTTCTTGCAACCTTAACTGTATATATTCCGTTTACCGCTTAATGGTTGACTTTTTGTAATGCCAAAACACACAATTTGACACAATGCCAACTTACCTTGTAAGTATTTTCAGATCGGTTTTATCTGTGCTCGTTCGGTATTAAATTTCCGAGCATTGTATACTAAAATAATATAATCATTACAGTTTATTTACCCTAATTTCATGAAACTTTATTATAAATACTTATTTTCGTCGGTCAGCGCAATGGGACAGTGCTAACTGTAACAGCTATTAGTTGTGGATTGAATTTTCACTCTGGGGAATGATTATATTTAATTTAATTCCCCGCTGGGCTATGTTAAGACGAAACCGAGAACGGTGTTTCTCGATACTAAATCCTGCCCTGCCTCTGGCAACCCAACGAAAAATGTTAAGCTGAAAAAAAACATTTTTACCACTTTCAGAAAACTAAAACCAAACTTGCTTAGTTATAAATTATGCATCAAATCAAATTTCTAATTCTATATCAGCCCAGTATTTAACTTAAGTGAAAGACGGCACTGCAAGCTAAGTACGTGAAGTGTAAAACGAGTAAGGTGCAATTTGCGCGCCGCTGCAACTAACTACTAACAATAAATAAATTAACAGCATGTCAGCACGAGCGCCGCTCCGCCTGCTCTCTGTGTACACTGTACAGTGCTTACAAATATTTACCTCTGACGATTTTACCTTTATGCAAGTAACCGTAATTCTAAAACAACTTGGTAGATATAACTTACTTATGTAGTAAAAAAATCTTTAATTATTATTACTAATAGACGGTTCAAAACTGCTTCACAACACTTATTTCGATTTAAATAGTATGTCAAAAACGCTTATGAATTGTGTAATAAATATTTCTGTTCTTTTATAACAAAATTTAGTTTATTATAACAAAATAAATTTCTTTTAGAAATTAAACAACTTAAAATTAAGTAACTTAACTTGTGTTCTTGGCAAGGACATCAGGTTTATGCTATGAAAATACTGTATTGTCATCGGAACCGGACACACATGCAAATTTTCAAAACGAGCAATTCAAAATAACTTTGCAAAATTATCTGATATTTAACATAGATAAATAGAAGCGAACCTAATAAAATCATATTAAACTAAAAAATAAAAAAAATATGTGTATTATTTGTTCTATGACCATGGAGGACCAATAACAAATAATAATACCTACTTATTCAGCAGTAGATTTTATCATATTATTCTAACCATATATACATTTAAATTGAAATATTTTATACAAGAAAACGTAATATACTGATCTCATATAAAGAAAATACTCATATCATTTTAAGCTTATCCATGCAGGTCTCATTCTATTCAACTGAGTCGAGTGGGTCTAGATCCGTAATCATACGTCGACGTGAGAGATATACTGTGATATTTACTCAAAGCTCTCACCTGAGATATTTTCTAAACTCGTATATGTTCTATTATATACACAAAGGAAGGTTTCAAATATACTTTAGCGTTAAATAAAATGTTTTCTTATAATAATTATTAGACGCATCAAACACTTGTTTAGTAAAAAAAAACTGACACCTTTGTTTATGATCTACCTTGTAGTCAGAATGTGTTTGGCTGCACGCCATGGATGTTCATTTTAATGTTACTAGGGAAACTTTAAAATATTGATATTTACAAGTTTGGCTAGACAATATGGGACGTTTTGTTTCCCGTGTATATATTATAATACAGTGCTTTTAAATGGGTGGATACAGAAGGAGGGTATGATGTATCACCTTCTCCCTGCCCACCTCCTTAAATGCAACACATGCGGGAGGATATGTAAAATTTGGTTTCAAAAGGATTTAATTGTTCAATTATGGATAAAGAATCATTGTAAGTCCTTGGAGTAGGTTTCACATTGTTATATATTGTTATTATCCTCTACTATTTTTTATTATTATTGGCGTATGCAAGCATACTCGCTACATGCACCAAAAATCTTAGCAAACAGAAGTTTTGTTGCTTCGATACACTTCAGGCCAGATAAAACATGAAAGCAAAATATTCCTATGCAGAATGGATGCAGATAGCCGCCGTTCGAATTGGGGTCGCCATGAAAATCCGCATTGATGTTTCACACATCCGCATTCTGCATTCGTGCCAATGATTTAAGCCAGTGTAATTATTATTTGTTAATGGCAATCGCACAGTTTATGCTTACTGTTTTGATTGCTTTGGAAAATGATGAAAAAAGTATTTACTGAACGATTGCCTTGTTTTCTTTAGTCAGACGGCATCGCTTTACCCTATTTTTAAAATGCAGATTATAAATAATGAAACACATTTAAATAAGTCCTTAAATTGTATATTACAATTAACATTTTATTTACGATATTGTTTTTATATTAATAACACGAATATATTATAAAAATAGAGTTGCCAATTACTTTTTTATTTATTAATATAGATATTTTACTTTGTTAATTTTATATTACATTTACTTATGCTCCATATGAAGCGGACAACTTTACGAAAGTTTTAATTGAAGTCACGTCGTTTTAATGCTAATGTTATTTAAGTGGAGTTCAAAATAGTCCGTGTTTAGGTAAACAGAGTTAACGTTTGTAGTGAATTAAATGAAGTGCTACAAGCCGTAACTCTAACCGTAAAAGCATAGCAGATATATTTGTGCTTTTAGAACCGTATATTATATGTGTATTAATATAAATTTTAATATATGTGACGTTTACAAATAAAATATTCTTGACAACAAGAAAATATACTTAAATTACATAATAGAGTCCATATTTTGTTGTGAAACTTTAGCAAATCTCTAGAATCTTCTACGATAACAAAATGCAACCATAATAGTATTAACTATCTGTGTATGTCAATAAAAAGTAAATATTATTACTGATGAATAAAATTATTTTATACTAGTTTAATTTAATTGGTTTTATTTATCCAGTTTCCTTATGACGTGTTTTAAAATCATTTATATTTTTACCACATATTTACAACTACAGCAAGTCAACGCAACGCAAAGTGTCGATTTCGGACGGAGAGCGGAGAACGGAGTGTATTAACGATTAACCCTGGTTGAAATAAAAATATGTATATTTTTAAATGGGTACTACAAATATATGGCTTTATAACATAAACGTGTACAACATTTAAATACTAAATATATCACTTTAACTAATTGGCATGTTTGTTAACAGTATACTATAAAGGGATTTGTTATTGAATGAATCATGTACAAAATGTACCAAGAGACTAAACATGCGTTCCTTTATACTATACCTATAGTATTTTGTATAATTAAGCAGCATGGATTGTTAAGCAGTATGGATTGTTTTAGAGACTCCAAATTATCATGGCGTTTAGAGCAACCCTTACTATCTAAAACTGGCCTTAAATCATAATCCGGTGGATTAAAATCAGAACTAGATGACGACCAGTTCCAGCTCTAATGAAGTCCAGAACGTTCGTTTCTTACCAATATTGGGTGGATCGAGCTTTATGATCCGGCACTAAGTCTTGCTGAAATACTCTTGCTGGTTAAGAAGCTTAACTACCTTCTCAAGAATGGAATCTTGATAAACTTGTGCCATATATATATATCACCCCACCAAACCATCATTGAAGTCGGATAACGCTCACTCTGTTGACTAATTGCGAAGCTTATTTAAAGCTTTCAGCATAAATACGGTAATTTTGTTAAAATATTGCTCGATTGTAAATCATTATCATCGTCGGTAAATAAAAAAAATCTGTGACCTCCCTTTGCGTACCGCTTAAGTACCTGTTTTGATTTAACAATCCTATACGTTTTTAAATTGTCAGTTAAAAAATGACTAGTGTATCTCTTATAGGCTGCCAATCATAAGTCATCTTTTAAAATACGCGACATGGTTATGGGTGCTATCTTCACCTCCAGAGATAAAAATATTGACACAGAACAGATAAGGTTTTTGGACAGGATTTCTCCGAATTCTTTCTATTACTACTTTGATCGCCTTTTTCGTACGAACACTACGTGCACGACCAGATATTTTTCTGTCACAAACAAAGGAGGTTTCATTATACCTATCAATAGCCCGGTACATAAACATTTGACTAATACCAAGCGTATGGAGGATTTAAAAAATTGTATTTGGCACCATACCTTCTGTATGTAATGCAATCACAACAAGTCGGTTATCTTTATCACCCCACTATATTATAATATCACAAAGTATTGGCACAAAAATAAGAAAGCACAATAAACAATCATATAACAATTACAGATTCCAAATTTAAAAGTAATATTTTATTTATTTTCAATTATAACAGTATTTATGGCCAGCCTATTATTATTATTTTAACAGTCAATAAGCCCAAACATTTTTTTTACAATTTAGAACTCAACTCAACACTATTGTCAAGATACTCCGCTCTCCTGATTGGAAAATAAAAAACACAAAATGCACTTAAATAATAAGAAAATTAAATGCTAATAACTTTTCAATCCTGAACTGTTCTAATCAAATCAATTGAATATATATATTTCAAATATATATAACCTTCCCTGAGTAAGATTAGATTCAAGAACTATCTTTCTTTATGTGAAACTAACTAACTACTACATTATGATGGCGCCATTCTTGTGATAATGCTAATAATATAATATAACTATTTCAACATAAATGTCTGTACGTACATACACACATCGTCTCAATATTATATGCTTGCTGCATTTATTTGATTTTACTAAAACAATAATAATAAATTATAGTTAATGTGACATTTTTAATTTGGTGAATATTTTACCTATTATCTCTAAATAGCAATAATATTGGAATAGACCATCAACGCCATACTTACAGTTTTACGATTATTAAACGACCACACCGCACGTGGCCGTACTCCATTTTAGTGGATATATATACATATATAAAAGCTATTATTGTGGGTTTTTACTGCTCTGAAAACTTTTAAATAGATATCATCTCTGTTCACATTAAAATCGATTATGTAGGACTCGACTACAAAAACCGATATAAACTTGAATATAATATTTAATTGGTTTGGTTTTATCTGTTAGAGTATTTATCTACATAATTTATGTTTTAAATTAAATGACATTTGTGTTTATGAACGATTTACTAAAGGAAAACGATTGACGAAGCTGCTACTTGAATCGCAATCCTAAGTTCACTGGAAAACTACAAATGGAATAAGTTTAGTGTGGATAAAAGTAGTTTCAACAAATTAGTATAATTATGTGGTATATTATTTCTCTATCACCAGTAAAAGAAGTTCACATTGTCACAAGCAGATATTTTATATTAAATACTAATATTTTCATTTATAAAAATATATTTCTGTTCAGTTTTTAATATATATTAATAATAAACTATTCCCTTGGTAGGTAGCAAAATAAAATTTTACATAGTTACAAACTAAGGTACTTTAATATGTATTTATTTTAAACGATTTGATATAGTCATCCAAATAAAAAAATTCGAAGAAATACAAGTCTTGTATTAGGCATACAAAAAGTTAATTAAGATTGATTGAAAAATATATATACTGAATACTACCATATAGACGACTACTTCAACAGTCGAATCAGAGATCAAGCTTTCTAAAAACAGTAATTTATTTTAATCACTGCGTTGGCGTAAATAAGCAAGCTCGAGCATTTGTCTCAATGTCGCTACATATAAATCACATTTCTGAATTAAGTTTTATGAACCCTCTCTAGTTCTGTTACAACCTACATGAACGCTCAATAAACGAATGGAAATGTGTATTTTATCGTTAACGAGATAAAATTAAGTTAAATCGTCAATATTTTATTGTTTCTTAAGGTGTTGTTTATTTTTAGTGTAAGATTTTTATTTTATCAGGCCATCGTGGCGCAGTGCGCAGCGTCTCACTGTAAACGCGATTGGTTATGGGTATAATCGGAATATCTGGAATATTCCACAGTCTTACCTAATCTACTACTTTTGATAAATACTTTGTGTAACTGATTGCTGTCTGTACATGGAGGTTATATGGAAAAAAATATTACTGGGGGCATTTATCAATGTAATAGAACCCAAAACAATGTTTTTGTTTTTTTCTGTTTGCTTCCCTTAACATTTAGTGTTCATTTTATTTCAATCGGTACATAAATAAAAAAGATACAACAATTTTAATTAATCCAAGTTCGTGATTTAAGTGCAATCGCGGCTGGGCGAAAAAACGTAATAGTCGTGTAGTTTACACAGGCAAAGCCTCGAGCGGGTCGCTAGTTCTAAAATTCTTCTCTTTAAATAAATTGTAAATATGATACAGGAATGTGTATTCTATTTTTAAAACGTAAATACTTGTCTATACTCGGGTATCGAACGGGCACCGGTCTGTCTACGGCTGCGACCTTGGCGCCGGTTGCCGACGCTGACGAGACCTATCATTATTATCGTAGCTATTATTGTAAACGATGAAGCATATTTGTTTTTACAAAGCAATTACGTGAAATGTAACATCTGTAATATGTCTGTATTTATATATATAGTCAGCGTTGTTTTTGTGTTTGTATAGTACTAAGATATGGTTTTTTAATTTTACAAAATTTGATGTCATTTGCTGGCGCTATTAAAATTACCTCTTAATTCGCGCAATCGTTTTAGATCTTCCAAATTAACATAAATTAAGTCAAAGGTAAAAAAAAAAATATTATTAAGGATAAAAAGGACATGGACCCAAGTATTTAGAGTGGCAAAATTTGTTGTAGTGTTTATATGTATGACCTTCCTTCCAAATGACCCATTCATAAGATCGGTTCGGTTCTGAGTTATGGCATTTCAAGAGTGTCATTTTAATAAGTTCTCTTCAATTGTGAACAATATGACAGATGCGTATAAAAATTAAAAGAATTTTTAATTTTATTTCTGTCACTTTCATCCAATTGAAAATGTCGTCGAAATATTCGTTAACATTTATGTTGGAGTTTAATTTATTTTACTCTTTTACTCGCAATAATTACTCACGTATGTGGAATATTTTAATGTGACCTTGAGTACCTGAATAGAGAATAGGTAGACCTATTAAAAATGATAATGCAAATATTGTTTTAGCATAATTTTATAATTAAATAGACTATTTTAATATTTTCTCGTTGAAATAATATTAATAAAATTCTTGTAATTATTATCTTTTTAAAGTGTGTAATGAAATTGAATGTTAATTTTATTTGTATACTTGTAATGTTTACTAACAATTTTTTTTTTTATCTGTTTTCTAATTGTAAACACTTTAGAAATTATATTTGACACATAAGAAACAGTATGTTTTTTAAATTGAATAAAGGAAGGAATTCAGGAATTTAATATAATTGTAATGAATTTAATAAAATTTACACAGCAATCAGTTCTTGGCCTTGAACCAGGACAGGCATTCACATACGTTCAAGTGTAAATTAGATATTTTTTTGTAATCTATATTAACATGAGAAACAATGCCAACATTTTTCTGAGATTCCTTAGTTCTTTACGAAAAAATATGGTATTACAGTACGAAGTAAATTAAAAAAAATTGAAAGTCTATATTATAACAAAAGATATAAATTCCCCTATTTATAAATTTTACATGAAAAACCTTTTCCTCAAAACATTTAGTTAATTTAAAATGTTGAAAATATAAACGAGACTAAATAATTTTATATAGACGAGTGTCGCTGTTTCTGACAGCCGTTGTTTCCAAGACTTGTTCTGAAAAATCACTTGTCTCTCAACACTGATTACTCTTGGCCAAGCTCCAAAACTCTCAAATAAATAATGCTCGACCACCTCATGCTTTACAAACGTGCAATTTCAACGCTTTTTACACAGTTTTCTTATCAAATATCGCGTCGTTTTGTGATTCATAGTAAACACTACGGAAATTGCGCTATTAAACACTAAAATAGTACTGATATTTTCAAGAAACAAAAGAAAGTTAACAACAAAAATAATTCAAATGCTGCTTTTCATTTAATCTTAATATAAAAAGTGTAAGTGTATTAAACATTTTAAAATAAAAAATGAAAATCAGTAACTGTTTGACAGAAATTCTTACCAGGGAAGTAACTAGTTCTTGTTTCATTTACAGTTTTGGACACCCTACAGTTATGATCTCTTGATGTAACTTTTCACAGTATCACATTTAGAAATCGTATAAAAATTTGAACGCAGCGGAATTCAAACCCGCGCTTCTTGAAAACCGTCCAAGGACTGTTGAAGAACGCTTGGTTGGGACTTGTTTTATAATTACCTAAGTGTGTGAATAACACTTGTAACTAAAATGTTAAAATATTTCCTCAGTATCGTTCTTCAATTACGGAGAAATGTACGGTATAATAATTAGAATTATATATATAAATGCAGCAAAATAATAGATTTTATATTTAAATATATGCAAACCTCGGAATGTACGTCAAACAAATGCATAATCATGAGATAGTTCAAGACAGAAGCTGGTCCTCGGAAAAGTAAAGCAAAAATTTACATACATTTATAGTTTAACTGTGTTAACGTTTAGTGTAAAATATATTAATTAATATTTCTAATATCGCGATGTAGCAATAAATAAGCATACCGCATTACATAAGAATTGTATTTTGCAGATAGAACCCAATGTCAATATACTTTTCTCTACTTAATGCCAAAACACATGTAATCAACGGTACTCAACGCAGTTTTGTTTTACCACAGCTACGAAATGAAATTGATCCAACATTATGATTCCGAGTGAAGATCAAACCCAATACCTCTATTCTATTTATATTTAAAATGAAAACCATAGGATTAATTAATCAATGTTTATGTATTTCCCAATTAAATTATTATATATTTCCGCAGGTTCAGTATGTGGAGGACAGTGCTGCGGGCGGGGACGAGAGGCACATCTTCGTAATGTTCTAAGACGAACAGCTGCAGAACGTGTGGCGACCGTGACGAGACCTATAACAGAACTTCTACTAGCAACCAAGAGGACACTTCAAGGTAATATTGTATTTAAAAAGCAATTATTGTATGTATGTAATATTTTTGAATATTAAATTGAATATTTGTATTTTATGTAAAGTCAGTTATATAAAATAGAGATATTATAATTAATTATAAGTAATTTGGAAAACTAAAAACTAGGATATAAAATATACATTTATAATATCGCACACAGTTATGTTCCCATACTAGACGTATCGAATGTACAAATTCTGTGTTTACATTCAAACTCCATAACTACATACCAAACAAGTCAATCAAATAATAATTATAATAAAGTAAATTTAATTATTATAGTAAATAGAATTAGACATATAGGCAGAGGAGAACCTAGTGTCAAGACACTCCGTTGTCGTAAGTAAATACTCGTTAGTAAATATAAAAATATTATTTATATTAGCGACGCCCCACATAGTTATACCTCTATTTTTCCAATGTTTTGTAGATCAGGCAATTTTTGGTTTTCAGTGACTTTATTCCAATACAATTTTTAATAGATTAATAATAAAATTTCAAATTTATTTTTTTGTAACTAATCCAATTACACCCGGTAGTAATAATAGTATGCGAATATCTTAATTAAATGCATAATATTCCATTTTTTTTGTTTTTAATTATGATTGAATACTTATTCAATCGTAATTAAAAACAAAAAAAATAGAATATTATGCATATATGTATCCGACATACTATAACGATGTGTCATTGATAAAATCGAAAAAAATATATGAAGCTACTTGTTTCTCATTTAAATAAAGAAATATTAATGAGTTCTTGTTTATGGCACGATATTAGTTATAACTTTTATTATATAAGTTTAAATAGATTATGGGTTCAAATCCCTGGCTCTGGTAAGGCAAAGTGCGGGGATGAGTTCCGCCATCCAGCACGCAATGTCTTGATATCGGGCGGAGGTTTTCTCTGACCTGCTAAGTGGGAAAAAGAGTTCAGCTGTTGAACAAATAATATCTACTATTTCCCTTTATTTTTTATTATAAAGACGAAAAAGTAATTTTAGATCATAGTTAAAATGTATTTTTCTGACCTATTAACATCATGTCATTTGAAAAGATAAAAATTATCTTATGTGTTACTTAATTAGATCATATTCATAAGCTGTTGTACTAGAACGTTGAGTTAAAGTCTACTAGTCGGTAAAGCCCACTATCCGGCTAGTTATATACCAGTACTATTCGGCAAAGAGCGCACGCAGGCTATCCACCTTCTTACTTTTTATGATATTTTTTAATGAAATGTATGTAGAGGGAATTAGATAGCATCATTGATTGTTATTTTTATATTTAATTTTATAACTAGTCTTGCACATTTTATATGTTCAAATGTAAAATAAATCAACATCTCCTTTCGGTTGTGACTGCTCAGTTGTGACTGGTTCGCGAATGCGTTAGATAGTGTCCGTATTTCCATCCGTGGTATTCGTCTAGAGTCTATACTCTAGACTAGTCGATTGATAGTCTGCCACTTTACAATCGACTAAGCACATCTCTAATTATAATAAATACTATTGGTCGTACAGACGACCTTCCCCGTAATCTTTAACTATACCAAATTTTATGCTTACTGCATTAATTTCAAAAGTTAAAAAGAATTGCAGTAAGAAGAAGAGATATTATGTAGAACCTATTCCCTAAATGCAATCAATTTCGATTTTTAATAATAACTCATTTAATATATAAATGGATGCTTAGTTGGGTAATATTATGTATTTATGTGTTAGACTCATGTATTTTAAATGCCGTTAGTTTTGCCAATTTTTAATACAATCTGAAAATAAATATGAGTCAGTGAGACAAAACTTTATATACTAACATTATATAATAACTTTTTGTAATATTTAGCAAATAATGCTTTTTGGTTAAATAAATTTCAAGAAGCTAGAAAACACTTTGTTTTGAACAACACGGCTGTTTTGTAACTTAAGAAAGGTTTTGCGGTTAAAACAAACCTCATTAGGTAAACAATGTATATTTAAATTCATTCAACATACGAATTGTTTCTGTTAAACTGTCCTGTTTCTGTTAATCTTAGCAATTATTTAGTTAACTGGGTTTTAGCGACACATTTTTAAGAGAAGTAGAGAATAATATGTAATTAAGGTTCGCCTTTTTTCATGAAAAACGAAATCACCATTTTTTTTTTAATAAATACTTGGTATAATAAATATAATGGTATATTAAATTAAATATGTTAAATAATTGATATATTAATTCTTACTGAATGACTGTCAGCCAATACGCAGTCTAAATTGGGTATGTTCGTTCCTTAGGTAAGATATTTTCCAAAATTCCTACGAAAACGAGATACTATTTATTACTATTTTAACAGACGACAATACCGAAGTTAGAAATTAAAACAGTAGGGAAAGGGCCATAAAGTCCTTGCAAGCGAAATTGTGGACGACAACTCGTAATCTATGTAATGAGAATTAAGAAGTAAGAATGCATTTATGTTATCCCCTAGGTAAAGCACTGTGTATTCCGAATTTTTATTTTATGCATTTTAAAGTTTTAGCGCAAGTTAAAATTTTACATCTGCTTAATTTTATTGGTTACCATAATTAAAAATTATATATTAACTTTAATTTATTCAAAAGTATAAAAATTGCTTAAGATTACAAAATTAAACAAATCATAAACAATTTTTAAATAAACATGTTTTTGATATATCTATCTATTAGATTATAGACAGTATGTTTTTGGAATAACGAGCGATTGCTGCAATAACCAAATGTTTCGGATCAAACCAACCCTACCGCAAAGTACACGCATCCCAATATAAAACGATCACATTGAACTTTAAAACTTATATACATGAATATTTGTGTTTAATTTAGCGTGTCAAATATCGAATTTAAAGAACAAACTTATAAGGGACGTATGAACAATAAATACTTGGGTCGGGATGGACGCAACGACACTTGTTTATCAAACACTCAAGCGTCGGCAAATTGGGCACTGTGTACCGTGTAGTGACACCGTCCTTCGATTGTACATATTTGACTATAATTATTTTGCTCAAATACACATCGTTGTTTAAAAAACAAACAATTATTATAAGCGTTGGTAGTGAATTCATATTCTTAATTGGAAGATCGAACTAATCTATACATATAATAAAAAATGTAACCGATCTCTGTCTGTACATGGAAAATATATAAGGAAAAAAAATTGGGGGAATCTATCAATGTCATAGATCCCAAAATACCGATTTTTAACTTTTCTTCTGTTAAATGCAATTTTGCGTGCATTTTTGACAAAAGCATTTTATTACAACAAGTTTAATTATTATATATATATATAGCCGCGAGCGTTCGTGTAAGCCGCGAGTGGGCCGCTAGTTAGAAATATACATTTTAAAATAAAATAGTATAAATTTTAAGCGTGTAGTAGCGGAAAGGATACCGTTAAATATTTTCTATTTACCAAAATGCATTTAAAAAAGTATATATCTATTTAATTTATTATTAAATGAACAGAACATAATATAGCAAAAGAGTCAAGAATTACATATTCTAAATATATTTTAGAAGAGTAAAGTTTTCAGTTTCTATAGGTATCACGTGCAGGCGCTCGGAAAATGCAAACGATTTCGCATAAATGAAATTTATAGCCCCCTTATTGAATATCGGAGCTCACTAAACGTCCATATAACAAATCATTTTTATTTACAGAATCTTTATATTTCATAAAATTTAATGAGTACAGCTATTAACTCCCCAACGACTTAGCTGAGTGTAGCGACACGCATCACATGCTTCTTTCATTGTTTGCTCTAGTGTTTTACAGTCAGTTTTATGATATAGATTAATTTCGTGAATACAATATGAAAAACCATAAAATTCGGTTCCCATTGTAAAAGTCGAAAATAACAAGTTTTGTGATATATTCACACGATCTGATAAACAGTATTGTATTGTTATGAATTTTGAAAATCATGGGTATTTACATGTAACTTGTTACTGTGAGCGCCATTGACCGATTAATATAGACTAGGTTTTCATTTTGTTTGGTTATTGTAACAGAAAAGCAAAAGAGATTTCCATTTCTAATTTAAGCGAGTTGTAATTATTATTTAACACATACACACACACTCACACATACAGAATACCTCCTGACCACTTAACAAGATTCACGCTCATCGAATACATACATACACACACTCACACACACATACATACACATACATACACGCACTTACACATATATACACCCTCTTATACACACCCTCACACACACCTTTTCAAATATCATTTTTAATAATGTTCAACAAGTGCTTTGTATAATATCGATTTATATATATACTTTGTTTTATTTTTTGTTGATTTTATTTTTATATTAGGTTAGATATTCTGTACTAACATTGATTTATGTTACGCTGATACTGTTACTATAAAAAACGACGCTTATGAGGCGGGCGTCATAAGCGTAACTGCGACACAGTTTTATAATAATGTAGTTATTATAGTTACAAGATGGTATAATTATGTTCAACAGGTTGAAATGAATAAAAGATTATTTTTATTTTTATACATACATACTTTATATTTGTTGATTCATTGTTATAAATAATAATACATTATTTTCATTTTTTAATTAGTAAAGCTAAATTGTAGTTAAGGGGGAAACGTGACATTCCCCACACAAGTATCCTAGATTACGTACTAGGAAGACTTAGCGGCTCAATTTGTTAAAAAACTTAACTGAATAAATTTATTTTTTTATTTACAATTCAATTAACCTTGTGACAATAATGAAGTAAAAACAGATAAATAAAAGTATCATTTTCAATATATCCAGCAATTAAGATGGCTAGCGCAGAAATGAGAGACAGGAGATGTGATATCATTTTAAATATAAATATTCTCTTAAGCGGAATTTGAACCGCTACTCACAGTAGTGCAGAGAGTACACAATTCTAGCATGACATTTTAGCACTTACATTGTGTAAAACAATATTTGTGTTCAATGGATAAGTTATATTTGCTTGTATACCAATATATTGTACATAACAATGGTAAAACAAATTGTCCTAAAAATACGCACGTTTTAATCAACGTTATACAACGACGGATAAACATAGTATATACTTAAATATCCCTCTGCTCCAAAATTAGTTGTACAAATCATACCTTGCCCTTTTTACATTAATAACATGACCACTTATTTAAACATAGACCTTTAATAACAATTATTTATATTCATTTAAGAATACGTCCAGTATAATTTTTAAAAATTACTGCTTTTATGTAGAAGTCAGCAAAACGAGTACGTATCTTTTATTTTTTCTTAATTCTGTAGGCATTAATGAAGAAATGAAATGTATAGCGAAACGACTTTAGCGAGTGCAATGACCTTATAATGAGCAGGTTTAGAACAATGTGCCCACCCTCGGTTTAAGTAAAAGGAAATACGGCTAGTGTAGTGGTAGGGCCCTTTGTCCTTAACATCACTTGCCCTATGGCGCGGTAACCTTTTAATAATTTCGATACGATAATTTGTCGTTTGTAAAAATTTTACTGTATTATAAGATATTTTCACTCAGAAGCATTGATTTCTCCAAATGTAAAATGTAAATATACAAATACTGTTGAAATAACAAAGCTATAATGACACATTATAATCGCATTATTAATTTATGAATTGGCTGAAACGATACATTTTAAAGTAAATCTACTTTTTTATAACCTATAAACGTACGTTGCACGGTAAAACGGAACCACGCGGTATGTACTGTTTTCTAACTAAGTATAATATACTTATGTTTTGATTCATAAATGAAATTACTTCATTAAACATCTTTGTATAAACGATAGATATAATTTTTCTATGAAATCAATTTCCTATATTATAAATTTCCGTTAAACAAAAAAAACGTTATCAAATATTGCGCACGTGTCATTTTAAAGTTTGCAAAACAAAGCCTATTAACGTGTTATGGGGAGGGTAAGCCCATTGTGTTCATGGGACTACGACAAGCGACCGCCATCATCGTCTCTCATTAAATCATAAGAGTAAATTCGTCTTTATACCGCAGTCATACAGTTATATTGAAGTCCCTGAGCAGTATAATTTGCCATAGGTTGTGCATAATTCCATTTTATATAACATGAGGAGAGCTTTCAAAGTGTGCTTTTACCAAATTTCTCGGGTAAAAACTTTTTGCGATCGACGTTTCGTCGATTTGTTATAAAAAATAAACATATAGGAGTACATATTATTTCTAAAAATTACATGATTATTACATTGATACGAGAAGAAAAAACTAACAACATGTTTCACAGTTATCGTACTTTACACATCAAAGGGTCTACCTGTTTAAATAAATTTATCAATTTATAATTTTTATTATATCATATAATATTTATACATTATAATGTTGTCAACTACATAATACACATATGTTGGTACATTAATGTACTCCACAATAATATAGTTCTTTATAAGAAAAGCAAATGCCATTTTTGCTTGATCATAACAGAGACCCCAAGAGATTACGAAAGGGATATTCTAATCCAGCCACAACGACTTAGTATCAGGAGACCTTTTCGCCCTTTATGAAATATACAGCAGTTTATGAAAAACTATGTATTATTTTTTGCACTTAAGCCCACATTTAAACTCATTTAGTTGCCAGCAACATAATATGTTGACAAATAAACAGTGCATTCATAATTTATTATTAAATTCATTATATCGTGGCGCAGTTGAACAAGGACAAATTATGGCTGTAAATTGGTTGTGGGTTCGATTCCAATGAATCTCCATCTATCATAATTTCTCCGCTCTGGTACCGAAGACAGCGCGGCTTGGTGGTCCGTCACTAAGCACGCAATATTCCGAATTCGGGCGGATACTGGAAAACGGCGTCTTGACACTTCTTTCTTTTTAACTACCCTGCTATGCGGAAAAATGCGGCAAGCTGTTAAAATATTATAGCAGAAATGTTAAGTATTTAAAAATTTAAGAAATTATAGGATTTTCTTATGTTATCTAAAAGATAATGAAGTCCATTTGCTTGTACATATTCGGGCGGTATATAAAATATGAATATTTTATATTCAAATTCAAATATTCAAAGTAGATGAGAAAATATTCCAAGATCTGAAAGTTCTCATTTCGGTACAACCTCTGTAAATATTAACATTACTAATTACAACTCTCGAAATCTACATGAAATTGAAGCTAGACTTATTTGGTTCGTAAGTTTTTAATGAAAATTCTAAAAATATAAATTTTTATACGTTTTCTAAATATGTCTTTTTCTAAATATGTCTTATTCTAAAAATATTTTGACATTTTCACAACAAACATAATTTTCCCCGCTCTTTTTGTTTATTATATGTTGCATGTTGCAATGTCTTATAACTTCGGACATATTTTTATTATATCTTCGCTTAATTGCGATTCATCACGTCATATAATTTTTTTTTAATACCAAAACTATAAATTAAACAAAAGACATTCATAAAATATTGCAACTAGGTGGCTCGATCTATTAAATTATACTAGATTTTTTTTACTTTAATTATTGATTTGTTTATAAAATCGTTAAATGACAAATAATTGTTTTTAGAATTAATTAAGCTTAATAATCTTCATTATTTCAAGGAGATTACTTTATAAGGCCTTCGTAAGGCGTCTGACTTTTGATACGATTGATTGTGGATTCGATTTCCAATCGATGGAATTATCATAATTTAATTATTTTCGTTTTATCCGCTCTGGTAAACAAGACAAAGCCCGACGTTGCGTTCCGCCATTCAACACGCAACGTCTCGACATCGAGCGGAAAATGTAGTTTATTGACACAAAAATGCGAAACTGACAAAATAACCATTATTTTATTACGTTTAGTTAACACAATAATAAGACAATATGAATTTAATTTATTTTCAATTTATTCTAACAACATGACATGTTTTATATCAGCCCTTTACATAAGATATACGTAACTCTCGAAGGGCGTCTAGAGGTCCTGCGTGAAAAGACGAATGACACTTGTTATTTATTGAACAGCCCGTCGTAAAACAAAATGCCAAAGATTTATTCCTGGAATACAAAAATTACGCAAACAAAAAATGTA
Source organism: Podotricha telesiphe (assembly GCA_038994665.1). Classification (NCBI taxonomy): domain Eukaryota; kingdom Metazoa; phylum Arthropoda; class Insecta; order Lepidoptera; family Nymphalidae; genus Podotricha; species Podotricha telesiphe. The sequence goes on from JAOYRR010000049.1 coordinate 266,052, forward strand.
AATTGTGTAGTAACAATAATCCACATTCTTTTTTTCGAACCATTATAATCGGAATACCACTACTACTGGTGATACATGGTTATGAATCGTGTCCATCTTGGTGCAGTGTGACAGCGTCTATCTGTATTCGCGATACTTATGGGTTCGATCTACTCGGGGGAATGATTATATTTGAATTATTTTTATTACTCCGCTATCGTGACAAGAGAAAGTGCGGCGTTTAGTTTCGGCACTCAACACGCAATGAGTCATATTTGGGCGGAATGTGGAGAATGGGGTGTCTTGTCACTAAGTTCTCTGTGCCTGATATGTGGGTACTACTATTAAAAACTACCTGTAACCATGGACTACTAAAAAGTATTCGAAACGTCTGATTTTCTAAAATATACTTGCGAATACCAAAATTTTATACGAAATTGATCCGGTTAATATAGTTTCATTTCAAATATTTAACTTTTTCATATCCCCAAAGCATTTAAATTTTATTTGTTAATAAAAATATAAGCTCATTGCTTACTTCCTTTAAAGGTTGCAACATATAGTAAAACATTCATCTTATACAAGCAAGCTATACAAGCTTGTATATGCTCTAAAGCGTTTTTGAATGCGTTTCTTCAAAGACCGTAACGGAGACGTAGACATCAAAGGCGTTTCACCCTTCTAAATATTTTCAAATACCACTAGATTCACGCAATCTTAATTTGCTTTGCATTAAACCAAAGATAACACAAGGCTGTTTAATTAAATAGAATGAGCCGGTCGGGTTAATTAGGTAGCTTTCTATTCGTCGGTGGGCTGGATAAGGTACTTTAAGTGTTTAGGATGAATTTATATCTCGACATAGGAATGTGGAGAGGCGTTGATCCCTTTGGCTCGCTCCTGCATTCCAACAAGATAACGCAGTGTAAAGCTAGGGCACCAGGTGTCGTATAATCAAATACCAAAGAGATGTTTCCTAACGACTATTTATATAAAGCTTGTTTAATGCCACAGTTTTGTGCAAACAGCTCCAGTTTGTAGTTTGTGTTAATGTTTGTTAGTGTGGCTGTGAACTGACTCTTATATCTAATTAGATAATTATAATATATTATTAGATAATTATAATATAGGCGAAATCATAGCAATACAATTTGCAATTGTGCAATATTTAAAAATTCTGTGTTTTCTAATATATTACCAGATGAATTTATTATTTTTACTTTAACTTGTTCTTTATATATCTCATATTTAATAGTATATTACTAATAATACACATTTTGTGTTTGTTCACAGAGCACCTAACCGGATTGTCTTATCAATCACAGAATAAGACAGCAGTGCTATTCTCACAATTATATAAAAGTTATGCAACTAGAACACGTGTGCCACTCGGCGCCCTTTATGATGACATTCGATTTATCCTCAAACCAAATACAGAAGGAGACGATACTAACGTGGACTACTTAGGACCGCCACCTAAAGACATGGCTTTAAGTGCAAAGAAATTTTTCCGAGAGGTATTTCCGGTAGCTTACCAAAATGTGCTCAGGCTAGATACGAAACAGTTCGTACCAGAGTACGAAGCCTGTTTGAAAGACGCATTTGATGCTGTCCAGCCATTTGGAGATGTTCCTCAACAGGTGAGACAAACAATAAAAAAAATATTATTATATTATGATTTCTTAGCCAATTAATAGGCTTGTTGCTATCGCCACTAGTTTTATTGGGTCTGAATTTTTTTGTTTGTAATGTGTATATGGCGAATTGCGAATATCGATATTGTGTCTAAATAAATCTAAGTTTTATTTATTTGGTTTGCCTTATGAAGGGAATAAATATTAATATTAATTAGTTAATGTTATATGATATCCTGTTATATGATATGTTATATAGGTTTCTTTAATCAGCGCAAAAAATTATAAAAAGTAAGGTGTAGATAAAAATTTTGCAAAGTAACAAAAGTAACTTTCACATATATAGAACTAAAAATAACTTTGTCTTATAACAATATATGAATTATATAAACCAAATCACCAAGTGGGTTGTCTAAACAGCTGGGAGCTTCACTGTCACGGTCGCTGGAAGCGGCCCGAGCGCTGTTGCAAGTGCTAGTAGTGGGCGCGAGCGCACTTGCTGCGAGTGAGAAAGTGCTCTCGAGTGCGAACGAAGAGTGCTCCAACAAATTGCTTCATATGGGCGGTTGTTCCCGATGCAAAGGACACGATGTCAGTCCATGTCGGAATTACTGCTTGAATGTGGCTCGAGGGTGAGTTATCTTGTTTCTAATAGCTTTTGTCCTTTGAATATAGAGCGCCTTGACGGAGAGGTAAATTGCACTAAGTTGAAGATATGTTCGTTTTAAGTTAGACGTTTAAATTATATTATATTGTCGAATTGTTCTATCTTTGTGTGCTATTCTGAGATGGTCTGCATTGTTTAATAAATTTTTCGTTTAAACTAGCTAAGAAATGTATAAATATAAACGTTCTTTGAAATGAAATATACGATTGACGTTTTATATTTAGCTAAAGAAAATATAAGTCACTTAGCTAATCTAAACTATTTCAACCATACAATAACCCTATATTTAATACAATTATAAAATGAACTCTTTGACAAAAGCAAAGCGGTTAAAAATAAAAAAAGTTTTTTTGTTATTGTAGTTCCTAAGGTTTGAAGTAATAACGGTAGAAGGGTACTAACCCTTGAGTCTCGATGACGTGTGCTCGACTCGAATTATATAAAAGATCTATTTTTAAGGGTTGATACAAAGCTATTCAAAATACTGTCGTTAAGAGCATACGGGGATTACTCATTATAAAAGGGAGGGTTGACTGTATAAAAGCAATACTGATCGTTACATGCAAATTATAAAATACTTACATACAAACAATATTATCTAAATAATGAGCACGTTGTAAAAGTGTACAATAAAAAAGTAATTCTATTTATGTAGTTATATAAATCTCTTGTGTTACTGACTGACAGACAATATCCGAAATTACTGGGTGTAAAATTTGGCACATATGTTCCTTAGGGAGTGTAGAGAACCACTAAGAAATTTCTTTCTTCAAATTACTATGGGTACAGGAAAAAAATTTAATTTCACACTTTATAGTCCATGTAAAACGAAGTTGCAGGGTGACAACTCTTATATGTATAAAATATAGAATTTCACTATATTCACTACTTTTATCTATTACCCTTAATAGTAAAAGGGAATATTGTAATAAATCCTAAATCCTAAATCTTGCGTGTATGGCTTAGCGGTCAGAGCCTTGAACGGTTTTCAAGTTTTTTAGCAATTTCCTTAGTGTGCGAATACTTTAAAAAATATTAAAAAAATACTAAATAGATTTCACAAGCTTTTTTTCATATAATAGTACCTACTTAACATGTATTATTATAAACTCATAATATAAAAAAAGAGTTGAAATACATATATGTCGTTTCTTTTTCTTTTCCAGTCAGATAAATGTTATAGTAAGTAAAGAAATAATGTTTAAATTTATATTAACATAAGCTATGTGGTTATAACAAACTTAATAAAACTTATAATGCCTTTATAGTTGAGAGCTTAATATTTTAGCAAACAAACAGTAGCATGGTAGGCTGCTTTATGTGCTTAAAAAGATATTGCTCGCTTATAGCGATATTATGTAAATAATACAGTGTTTATCTACCATTTACAGTGTATATCTTCCATTTACAGTGTATATCTTCCATTTACAGTGTATATACATATACTTTTCTTATTATGTCGTCGAAAGAGAGAAAGTCCTCTGACTCATTTATCCGTTACTAATTTTATGTACATTAAACGTTGGGCGGAGAAAACAAAGGTCGCGATTTGGTAAACTAAGTAGGACTAGGCAACACATAAACTAAGTAACACATCACTATGTGTTTAGTTTTTGTTTAATCAGATTGAGGCAAAACACATTATGAACATAAAAATTACCTTGAATAAGAATCAAATCTACAATCACTACGTATAATTAGATAAATATCCACGGTATCCTTTTTTGTGTAATACTAGGATATAATTAATATAACACTTACAACTATTAATTCACTGACTAGAGAAAGAAATTCAGTTCAATTTGATTGATTAAATATTTTTCTCTGAATAACTTTGATTCAAGAAATAATTGTACTTATTTAAGTTATTTTAGAAATGTACTGTTTAAACTGTAATTGGCTTCATCCGAACTCTTGTTAGTAGAAAACAACCTCGTTCTACTTTACCCAGTACAATAATAATAAATTTTAATATTTTATACCACCAAAGTTTTAAAAGGAACATTTATAAAGCTGAAAGTTATGTAGAAAATTATAAACGAGAAAGTAATTCATACCTAAAGTACCTTAGTGGTTATATGAGAAAAATTAAGGTTACAAAATATATGTAAAAAAATAAGCTACCTTTTTGTTAACATTTTTTAAAGTGTTATTCCCACACTAAGGAAATTGATAAAGACATATTTAGAAAACGTATAAAATTTTTAACGCAGCGGATTTGAACCCGCGCCTCTTGAAAACCGTTCAAGCGCTCTGACCGCTAAGCCATGCGTCCCACCTCCAGCTACGTTGAAATTCTTATACGCTTATTACAACTTATATTTCTTGTTAGCATCTCTGTAGAGAGATTTACAAATTTCTGCTACCCAAAGATTATTCTACGAACAATCGTCTGGCAAGAGAATGCTATTTATTAAATATATATTTTGTTAACATTTTTAAGTGTTATTCTAATTAAGGAAATTGAAAGACATATGAAACGAGTGTAATTTGAACGCAAAGGGCGTAACTCGTGCCTCTGGTGCCTGTTTCAGCAGCCACATGTTCACTTCCTCTAAAGCTGGTGCTGAAATTTTATACGCTTATTACAACTTATATATACAAATAAGTATTCTCTCTTGCCAAACGATTGTTCGTAGAATAATCTTGGGTAGCAGAAATTTGTAAAATCTCTCACAGAGATGCTAACAACAAATATAAGTTGTAATAAGCGTATAAGAATTTCAACGTAGTCGTGGGGCTGGCTTAGCGGTCAGAGCGCTTGAATGAGCTAAGAGGCGCGGGTTGAAATCCCGCTGCGTTCAAATTTTTATACGTTTTCAAAATATGCCTTTTTCAAAGCTATCTTTGTATGACTGATATTGAGTAGATACCTATGTGGCCATCATGTCACTTACGTCGGGGTTAAACCCAAGCTTTCCACCGTAGCACAATTAACTGCAACATTCAAACAGATAAATAATATCTTTTCATATGAAGAATCCGTATTACAAAGGCTGCATTATAAGTTTCATATAACATTAAACAAAAATATTACTTCCTAAAGCGGAAATTAAATATTTTATGCTTAAATTACTACAACTTTTTTAGTACAAAATACGCTAGAAAGCAGTTTAAGGCATAAATAAGTAGCTTATTTAATGTTCGGTAAAGCGTAGAATTTATGCACCAGTTTTTAGTGCAGCCACATTAATCTCACGAAAGAAACTATCTTTGGAAAAAGCTATCTTTTACGGCTCGTTTTAAAAAATATAAGGCATAATAATACTACTTAAATATAGATGAATACTTACTTGTCATTATAATCATCGAGAAAATAAATAAAGTATAGTTATGTTAATTTACATATACATTTGATTTATTTTTATTTCAACTAGGCGTTATGGAATCTATTCTTAATCTATTTTTCTCTCGACAGGTGTGTAGGCTCGCTTGTGGTAGAACTAGATGCTCCTTGGGCGGGCTATGTGGAAGGCGTTGAACGTCTTGCCAGGGCAGACGCTGACGCTGCATTAAGAGCTTTGGACGCGAGGGTTTCAGAGGCGATTATGCATGCGCTTGAAAACCATGTCATATTGGAAAAGAAGGTACGTAAAGAGAAGAAAATATTATTTTCGCTTCACGCTTTTTCCCGCATAGATAGAGAAAATTAAGATAATTTAAATATATTCATTTCCCTGAGTGAGAATCGAACCCACGGCCATCGATTATATAGTCAGACGAAGTCACACTGCGACACCGTTGCCTTAAGAAAATAAATAAAGTGCATTTCATTTTTAATTCTTAGTATAGAAAAATATTTCTATAAATTCTCAGTATCGTATTTTTTAATACTAATTGGTAGTTACTTCAAATATATTTTAAATACTCAAACAGACTAATTAATTATTAAGAAAATCATGAATATAAAACTTCGCGGTTTATGAACTTAACCGATTCCAAGAAAGAGCTTGGACAAATTATTTGAAGGAACTTTTTAGTTCGTGAATGAATTAACGACATGAAGAAAGAATATTTTTTTCGAGAATTTTAGAGAATTTTGGGACAATTACTTGTTAAATGATCGTTCTGGAAATTTTACCTAATTGTCTTTGAAACTTTTCTGGGAATGCCTCGTTGAGACGCAAAACACGTTTGGAGTGTACTCGGTGGCAGCTTGGATCTTGAAACAAGTCCGAAGTTTTAATTTATGCACCACTTTGTACATACATGTGCGAATGCCCGACATGTTACCAAGTGTTACATAATTCAAAGTTTTCATAAATAAAAAGGCTCTTGTATTTGAAACTTTATTTCATGACAACTATTTATGAAAAAATATTTCCTAAATTATTACATTGACTTAATGACAAACCATTTTTTCAATTGCAATATCACTGAATTCCTTGTTTAATTAATGAAAAGTATCTTCCTTCTCTATATTTAATAGAGAAAGCATAGTTGATGTTATAGAAATAGTCTACCTTTCGTATTATTTGGTTTACAGCAAAAACTACAAATAATAGCCGTAGCTTTATTAACAAACAGATAAAATACAATAATATATACGCAAGATATTACCCCATATAAATTTATTGGCTGCATTATACTAAGTCTATATTCCAAACTCGCAGAGCGACTTGCTTAGTTTCCAACCAAATTCATTTGCGGCCGTAAATTACGTTCAACAATGTAAAATAAACTTTCCGAACTTTAGAAATGTTTTGGCATACGATTCGTTCGTGTTGAACGAGATAATTTTCAGCACGATAAAATATTTACTACAGTGTACACACTATAATTTCACCTTACTTTATAACTGATTCACCTTTCTACTGGTAAGTAACAGGAGAGGCGCATTTTGCACGCAATTTTAGCATGAAATCGCCAGTGCATACAAGAATTATGTCATCCTTTATTACAAACGACTATAATTTTCCAAAAAACGTTTGGTCGGCACCGTTTTGTTTTCAATAAAGTTATCAAACCTTTCACACTGTGCGTCGATGTAGAGCTTGGCAGGACGCCACACAAGAGGATTCTGCTCAACGGCACATTTCAATTATTTTACGGTTATCGCTTCAACCACACTGTACGGGGAAAAGCTTAAATAATGTGCTTTAAATCTTACGTTGTTTCGCAACCCTGTTATTGTGAAAAGATTTCGTTAAATATTTAAATAATAAAACAAAAATGGTATTTATATTCTTGAAATGTAATCTTGTTATATTTATTTTAAATAATTAAACTAATTTTATTTAAAATGATATAAATTCAAAATAAAGAGATAAATAGTGAAAGTTATTTTGAAAATTAATAACGTTTCCATATGAACGTATTGTTCACTGTGGCAGTAATCAATCACAATAATAAATAGCTTTGGTAACATACCATTTCAAGAGCTAGAGCAGTTCATCTTGAGGTCGTAAAGTTTAGAATCTTTCTTTAGATTATGTTTACGCGATGTTATGAGACCATAAAGAAGGCGGAATGGTCGTAGGCGAGGCAGGTCAGACGTGGGCGCGGGTCGACCAAGCCCGTACAGCAACACTCCAACAATCCGTTGCTATAAAGCATAATGCCACTATATTCATGTTTGATCGACTTGTGCAATGTACCTTGCCTAATTCAATTTGCCCCATCTATAAATGTAACCTTCACGAAATACTATCCGTATTTTGCCATAAGCCATCAATTCAGAACAGAGTAGAATTGAAAATATATATATTTCTCAGGTTTGGAAATCACACCATCGCTGACAATAAATACTGTCAAAATAGTGTCTCGAATAACTAAAGTGAAAAAAGAGATTTATTATAGACTAGCAACCCGCTCGCAGTTTCGTCTGCTTAAGTTACACGACTAGACTATTGCCATTTTTGAGATATGAGTGCATAAATGCACAGTCAAATATGTAAACAGACAAATATACAAACAAATATATAAACAGACAAACAGAAGCGAAAATTAAAAGTCATTGTTTTTGGTTCTATTATATTGATAAATGTCCCCAAAAATAATTTTGTCATATGTATTCCATGTACAGACAACGATTAGTTACATTTTGATTATATGTATACAGATTCATACTTATACAATCAAAATTATCTGTAAAATCTGGAACACAAGTGACCTTAGATAATATTGTTACATATAACACAATGTCGAAGAATTCTCAGCCGTTCTGTCGCCCAGAATAGAGTTGGACACATATAGTTTTATATTCCATTCAAATGATAAATAAATATACACAACTTTATATTACACACTAGCTGTGCCCGCGACTTCGTCACTTACATCAGCTGTCTGCCAATTAAATTTCAGTCAAACTCAGTCCAGCTGTTCCACAGGTCAGCCGATACACATTAACGCACAGACAGACAGGCACTAATTGTAACAATATGCATAGGCATTAAGTAAAAAGCGATTATTTTAATATCACAAACCGACATTCCCATTTTATTTATATGTATAGATAGTACTAGTTAGTTACTAATACGTCTACAATGTCAACATTTTAATGTTTTTGCTATTGTACTATTTCAAACAATGACACTATCTTAGCGCAATAATATATATAGCCTGGACAAGCCAAAAAGTTTAATATACATATTTTCAACTTCCTCATTGAGTTAAAGCATTGTGTTGGCTACTAAAAATTGGTAGAATGTGGAAAACAGAGCATTGTATGGCCAGTTTCTCTATGTCTGTCAGAAGACTATGTCTCCATAGCCTAAAACTGGACATGTGTGAAGGTATAAAAAACGCCAATTGTTCAAAGTTTCGTATAACAAACAGCAAAAACAATAGGCTCGTATTAGCGATGGAACAGACAAAACACAGACATCCGTTGACTCACCTCACGTAACAATGATTATGACACTCATTCACCAAGGACACTAATTCCGGGATGCCATTTGTCATAATTTATAATTCCGGTGTAGCTCGCCGGAAGTATTTAAGTCTACTTCATTTTAAAAAAATCTGATGATATAGGTGATCTAAACATTTAATTAAGATAATAAAAGTTAAGTTAGGTATTAAATTTCGCGTAGTTTATTTTTTGTTTTTAACCTGTTAATATTATTTATTAGATAAATTTATAAGTTTTGCTTTGAAAAAATATTTTATAGCAAAACTGTGACTGTTTGAATTTACGAAGCAGTAATAGTAATTTTCGCACTGAGCGTAAGTCTAAATATGATTACTACACATTTAAGAGCTATATAAATGTATAACTTGTACCCGTTTATTACTTAAAATCGTATTTTTAGTAGACCCACTTGTTCCAATATTTCAGAATAATTTCAGATAGAGAAGAAATTGTAGTAATTCCTTCTCTGTCTGAATTATAATAAGTAATTTGAAATAGTCACAATAATTTTATAATTATTATTATTGTAAATGACCCGAACTTGAAATATAATAAACGAATAAAGACCCGAACTTAAAATCTATAGCTCGAATACACAAAAATAAAATATTATATTCTTCCCAAATTACGGTACGAATAGTTTGCTCAAAAGCTTTTAGTACATTTCGGCTCAGTTCAATGATATGGTTAAGTTTATAATAACCAATGGAACGTGATTTAAACTAGCTATATATGAAAGAGATTTATTCCACAAAGCAGTTTTACGAGCTCGGTAAAGCTTTTATTATAAAAGGCTCGAAGTCACTCCGCAGAATGTTGACTTTCAATTTTCATGGTAATAGCATTGGTTCTGGTTCCAATCCCTGCGGATTCAGTTATTTTCATTTTACTTTAGATTTATTTGAAAGCTTTGTGGCGCTTTTCTATTTCGGTTAACGGTAAAGGCCCGGTTATATTATAAAAGAAAAATATTACAGCAATTAATACTTTCAAAACTAGGATCGCGCAAGCGCAAGCGATGGAGCTGAGTGATGCATTGCTTTGTCATAAAAGTTTCATATTTAGCAAAAAAATATTTACCACTGCACCGTTTCAAATGGCCGGGCCTGATATTTGTTAAATTTTATAAATTACTTGATTTCCGCCAATGTAGGCTTTTATTGCATAAAACATAAATTTTACAAGCAGCTGTCCATAAATTTGGGCGCGAGATAACACCGGCAATAACATAGGCACCACTAACGTTTAGAGAAACAGCTTCCGCCTATTTTGTAGGAACTAAAGTTTCTTTGAATATAGAATTTAGTTCGTTCAAAATATATAATAAGGTACATGTTTGTACAAGTACAAATATTCTAAAAACTATAATAATTTAAATATGATACGTATGATACATCAAAGTGATACGTATGATACATCAACGTGATACGTATGATACATCATAGATATCACATCTGCAGAAAGAAGTACCTACTCAAAGTCAAAAGATGCAAAAACATTTTTTTTCTTTATACCTTAGCCAAATTATGAGCATAGTTTGTTTGAAAGCACTATTTAACATAAAAATGTCTCTACAAGTTTTATTTCACTACTTAACGCTTCTGAGTCTATTCGTCTATAACGTCTATTCACCGATGTATTGTCAAATCCTCAGTGTGTGACCAGTAGTAGTGCTGGTGCGGTCTTAGTGCTCTGGTAAGAGCTAGCTTTAAATACAATAGTGCTAGTGTAAACTCAATATAGCAACATCTCGTACATTGAATTGTAACCTAATGAATTTGGGTCTAATAACAAACTGAGAGTGTTTAAATTATTATATTACGCATCAGGTCATAACATTTTATAGTCCGTGAGTGCGAAATCTATCAAAATATAATTAATCCGAACATTTGACTTCACTAAAAATAAACACACATAATTTACATAATAGTTTAAATAATGAATAATGTATAGCTATATTAACAAGTCATTGACATTGAATATGCCGCTACGAGCTAAAGCAATCGCCATGATAGGTCAGGTTGTAGCGCCGGCGCCCGCCCACGTCTGCTTTCTCCAACGCCGCAGCGAAGAAATAAGTGTTTTGCGCCATACTTGAGAACATCTAACTTTGTTTCTTTGTGCCATTTTAATGATATTCTAACTTATTTTTTAACTTGTTTGATATGACAAAATTTGAAATTTATACATATCTATATAGTGTTTTAGTTTACGGTAAATGGATTAGAATTAAATAGTATTTTTAGAAACGAAATGATAATAACGCCGTATTACAGGAAAATGATTATATTGAACACATATGAACGAAAAATAACCATGACACAATTTTCGTTTGCAGAAACAAGAGGATTGTGTTTTAACCATTTTAGGCAAGGAACTTCTACTTATACTCGAATAGCTTTATTTTACAACTGATGTACTCATATATTATATATAAGACATAAAAACTTTGAACATGTATTATAGTAAAATAAAATGTATATTGAGGAAAATGAGTGTACGATAAAATGTTAATAATATACTTACTCCAATTTATAACTATAAAGAAGAGTATAAAATCATAATAAACCCTTAGAATAAGCTCGTTGGGTCATGTCATGCGTAGGCGCCGTTCTTGATGAAACCGGCGCGCAATTTATAGATGTACCGACGCATCACATTTATTCATTGACCTCCTATAGTGGCTATACAGTTATGGTAAATTCTGCCCACTACTACTGGAGTTATATTGACAGGTTTCTTTTATTTCTATAACTCGGATCAAAGGTGAAAGTCAATAGAAACAGACATTTATAACAGCGTGACATGTTTAGTACTACTTGAATCAATTAAAGCATAGGATAGATGTTGCATTTTGTATGTTTTAATATTTACCTACGTAATATTAGGCCATTCCATATTTAGTCAAAAGTTTGAATTTCAAATGTCAACTTCCATGTTTACTTAAACGTAACTATTTTATAGTGGAAAATGAAAAGAAATACCCCAAAAAATACAGATGATACCTAATGAAAAGAGTTTAATGTTTGTTGGTGGGTCATAGATGTTGTACTTAGTACCTATATTGAAAAATTACCATAGTTAATATTGATAGCAAATATCTTGTTAATTTCCAATCCTAGATATTATTAGTCGAGTACCCACAATATCCAGCCAAAGATTAATTGATATTGGATTAAATACAACTAATATTATGATTCACGATTAAGCGCATAATATATTCGGTATTACAGAGGATGCAGGCTTATTGCCAGTATTAGCCCGTAGCCGTGATAAATTGAGCTAGGAAACGGATAAGCCGATCAACCGTCATCGCACCTCGTCATTATTTACAGTTGGCTATTTTAAATTCTATTTTATTTGTAATTCAGAACGCGTGAGTTTGGATGCAGTTGATGCAAAAATGTTATGGATTCAAAGATCTTTATCGGAAATTATGTTTACAGTACTACTTATTTATAAATAAACATGAATTTAAAAAAACAAAGGCATCATGGAGCAAGCAGTAAACGCAATTTGTTGAGTGTTCGATTTCAACTGGGGGAATGATTCTATTGAAATTATTTTAATTTCTCCACTTTAGTAAGACTCCACTCCACTCAACATAATGTGTCGAACCCGGGCGGAAAGTAAAAAACGGAGTATCCTGACACCTAAAGTTCTCTCTGCATTGCTATCATGTTTGCGAAAAAAAAAAGCGTCAAGCTGAAAAACAAAATCAATACATTATAATTATATTAAAATTTAAACTAATTTTTATTGCAATTTTTTTACAGTTTCTAATTAGTACATAGTACTTTATTAGCGAAACCTAAACTGGATATTAGTAACGTAAATTGAAAAGCTCAAATTGATAGGCAACTTAAAATTTCAGTTTTATTGCTATATAAACTTTACAAACAATTTACACTCAATTATTTTACCGATAGTGGAGAGCAATTAAAATGACTCTATATGCACGATGCTGTTGACATTCCGCTATGATGTAAGAGTAATAGACGGTCTATTAATAAATTCGATTTTAGTTTTTGTCGCATCATCCGTTGTGACGCAATGTCGACCTCAGCTCTTCGTTTACTCATATTAATTATATCCACCTCCTCTACGCCCACGTATTTATGTGTTTGTTTTAAAACACTTGATGCAATCTATTAATGATGGACTGAAGATATTTCACGTGGATATGACGTAAAGGCGATCGCATTAAAAGTGAAATATAAGTCGACCACAAATAATATCTGTTTGTTTTAAAATCTAAAACTAAGGCTGGGTGGAGTAAGGATTTAAGGAGATTTTAACACTACACTCTCCGCATATCCATTCGAGTCTCGTGGAAATATGAAAAATATTATTTTATACACTTAGAGTTACATATTTGAAAATGGTTATTCTATTATTGATTATTCATTGGGACAGCGTCTGACTGTAAACGTGATTGGTTGTGGGTTCAATTCCCACTCGTATGAATGATTGTATTCAAATTATTTTCATTACTCCGCTGGTAAGAAGACAAAGCGTGGCGTTGAGTTCCGCTACGTTACGCAATGTCTTGATTTCGAACAGAGGAAAGTGGCATACAAAATGTCTTGACATTAGGTTTTTTCTGACTAGTCAACTATGCCGATAAAGCGTCTAGCTAGGTACTTAAACTTTTTGGATGCTTTAAATTTTCCAATAAAAAGCAACTAATTTCTGAGCTTGAAATGATAACTTATAACATGGGTAATTTTTTCAAAAAATTGACTCTTAATACATTATAAAAAATCTATGATTACCACCAACATAACATAAAATTGTAAAAGTTTAAATTTACAGTTAATATCTTGTCTATATAAACTACTGAATCATTAAAAATTTAAACTTTTTTTTTATTTCCATTATAAAAAGCACCGCCTTTAATCACTTTGTAAAAGGCAATATAATTTTAAGTAGACGCTCTATTTACGAGAGTACCATCATGTTTTGTCATTATTAGTTAATTAACTTATAATGTAATGCTTGTAACGATGTAAATAAGTTAATAAATAGTATTTTAATATTATGTCATATGTGCATCATTTCCTTTACTTGTATATATTAATACGTGAAGAAATGTTGTTCTTCTTTTTACGAAAATTACGCGGTCGGAGAAATATGAAATTAAGCTCAGTTATAGTTTATATAGAGGAAAGCAGAATGTATATTTTTGTTTAAAAATGCGCATTATTAAAAGTACAAAAAATTTAAAATTATGAAAAATAAATTAATTTAATAACACAAATGTTACACACACGTTGCTGCAGGGCAACGTGTTGTTTAAGCATCAACGGGACATCTAGTATTTATTTAATTAATACTTTAAAACTTTGGATCTCTTTTTACATTCATTATGAGGACAGCTGCGTATACATTTATTGGCGTAGTTAAATTCTGTATGGAGAAGGAGTTCTTCTCAGAAGAACCTACAATGTTTTATCGTTTAATTATTAAAATAAATATTACCTAGATTACCATGTGTTTGACAAACACTTGTTTACTTATATATACTTTAAAGCAATAGACGTTGCTAAGGGAACGCGTTATTGACTTTGATGCTTTGATGGAGCTACTAATAAGTATAAATTAGAATTAACATTAAAATTTGTTTATTATATTTATTTGTTTAAGCGACTCTCCCATATTAGACTTAAGAAGAAATAAGGGAGAAGTGTAATTTTTCGTACATTTAAAATACATTGCGTATTGCAGAACCCAATTCTGAACTTCTGACCTTAACATGTTTGGTTGTGGGTTCGATTCTTACCCAGGGAATGATTATATTTAAAATACTTTTATTTCTCCGCTTTGGTACCTAAGAGAAAGCGCAGCATTGAGAGCAGCGGCGTTCCGCCAATCAACAATAAATGTCTTAATGTCGCATGAAAAACGGAGAGCGGAGTGTTATGACAATAGCTTCTCTCTGACTGTCCTGGTATACAAAAAAAGCCTAAAGCTGAAATAATAATAAAATATAAAGCCCTTAAAATAAGTATAGCTATAAGTCATTTAGAGTTATATAAGTTAAGTTAGGTATAAGTTGCGTTACGATGGCGTCATTATGTACGTATACTCGTATTATTAGGATAATAATTCGTGACTTTGAACCTAGCTGTAACAAATTTTGATTTATATTATTAGTCTTTAAAATGCATATGTAAAACTCGCGATTATTTTGCTTGGATGAATATAATGTGTACATGAGTCATTGCAGAACGAACAAAGGCGAATGGTGTTACAATTAATATAATTAAACATTGAAACAATGATGTTAGTCAGTGCTTATATGAAGAGATATCTTATATAAACATTCCTAAATGGATTTCCTATAGTTGATAAGTAGTTATTACGTAATAACTATATTTTTTTAGCTTCACGCCTTTTGCCGCATAGCACCTATGCACAGAGAACCTAATGTCTAAACACTACGTCTTTCCGCCTGAGTTTGAAACAGTGGCGGAACTGAACGCCGTACCTAGTCTTAGTCACTTAGAGCGGAGAAATTAAAGTACTGGAATACTTTCTCCTACTGGCGTCTCCAACTCCAACTGCGCCACTTACATTAAGCCCTTATACTAAACATTTTATTACATGTTATTTACACACTTAGGAAATATAAGTTTGCTTACAACAATTATAAGTTGTAATAGACGTATAAGAATTTTGGACGTAGCCGGATGTAGAACGCATGGCTTAGCGGTCATCTGACCGCTAAGCCATGCTTGAACAGTTTTCAAGAGGCGCGGGTTTAAATCCCGCTACGTTAATAATTTTATACGTTTTCTAAATATATGTTTTTCTTATTAAACATTATCTGCATCGGATTATAAATAAAAATAATAGACGTAGTTACAGAATAGATTTTGGGCAAAGATTAAAGTGCTTTTCAGTTGTATTTAGTCTGCATGACGTTTTGACTTAAAACAGCAACAGATAATATGGTTTATTTTATAAAATGTAATATGTCTTATAACAGAGCTGTACAGTTACCGGGTTTTATAGAACCGATATAACGATATACGTTATACAATTTAAAATAGCCCAAATCTATTTTTTAGATATTTTTCAACATTTCTTGAACAAAAATGTTACCTTATTTAAAAACGCAATTACGGCGATACACCTGCGCAAGCAAATGCCTTCAATATCTAGAATCCCTTTTATATAAACTTTTTATAGCCAGGCTTGCGGTTCAGTTGCTTCTATAAGGTACATATATAAATGTTAACTTGAAAACTAGGGAAAATATAAATTAAAAAAATATATAATATGAGGCAAATAAGTATGAATTTTAAATATAATTTTTAAATTAAATGCTTTTTAAAAATAACGCGACGGAATAAAATATTTCCAATAATTATTTTAAGTTGAGTGCAACGTAATGTTCTATCCCACTTGGGGTGTAAATATATATGATTTTCCTTGTGCGACTAAACAAATTTTGGTTATGGCTTTCAATATTTAACATAACATGTATTTATTACAACATAACGAGTATACCGTTAACTTAAAATCATATTGCTTTTTACAAAGGTTTTCTATCACAATATTCTCTCTAAAAATGCAGGAGATGCGTAAGATAAAAAAACAAAAGGTATTGCCAACCTATCCAGTTACCACAAACTAGAAACTTTCATTCTTTTTTAACATTTTTTAAAGCGTCATTCGTACACTTAGGAAATTGATAAATACCTATTTAGAAAACCTATAGAAATTTGAACGCAGCGGGATTTGAACCCGCTCCGCTTAAAAACCGTTCAAACGCTCTGACCGCTACGTTAAGCCATGCGTTCTACATCCAGCTACGTCGAAGTTCTTATACGCTTATTACAACTTATATTTGTTGTAAGCTTCTCTGTAGACAGATTTTTACAAATTTTTGCTACCCAAACATTATTCTGTGAACAATCGTTTGGCAAGAGGGGATGCTATTTATTAAATAATAAAAAACGTATAAAGTTTTTATATGTTTTCCAAATATGTCTTTATCAATTTCCTAAGTGTGCGAATATCACTTTAAAAAAATGTTAAAATATATATACATATATATTATTATATTAATTAATTATATTATTAATTAATTATATAAATTAAATATTATATTATTAATTAATATATATATTATTAGCGGTCAGAGCGCTTGAACGGTTCAAATCCCGCTGCGTTCAATTTTTTATACGTTTTCTAAATATATCTTTTAGAAACTTCTCATAAAGCAACATCGCATATTTGTACGTAAAAAATATGTATATATATTGCGACTGTGGTCATGGGTTCCATTTCCACTCGGAAGAATGATTATAATTTAATTATTTTAATCTTTCGCTCTAGTGAACAAGCCACGGAAAATGGAGAATGAAGTGTTTGATATTAGATTCTCTCTGAACCTGCTATTCGGGAAAAAGCGTGAAGCTAAAAAAAATATATAATGTGCATACTTTTCAAAATGTCAGTATTAAAGCGCGTCGAGGTTAAGCTATGCGAGTTGTGGTATATTTAGCTTTATCTCTACAAATATGTACGTGGTTTTTAAAACGTGAATTCATAAAACGATCAGTATCTGTGACGGCATGTCGAGGTCCATACAAGTCGCAGCCACATAAAGGCTCATTATGCATAATTTTGTGCAATTTTAGAATGCAACGAGGTTTGTAACTATGCGACTATTTGCGGTGTGGCGAGTCGTGTTTTATTTGCGTGTGTCGCGCGTCGGTAAGGGCATTCACACTGGCTATTTCCGCACGAGTGTCTAAGAGATTTGTAACTCGACAAATTATATATGATATCGATACACTGCTCTTTTTAGATTACAATTTGTAATTTTATCCTGTTCGTTTTGTTAATCAATTAGCTCGACGTGTTGTAGTTTTGTTCAATTACACGTTAAATGACTTTGAAACATAAATAAATTTGTTACAATAAAACCCTTTAATTAAAATTTATATTCGTTTTAAATCAAAGAGATATTTTTCGTTTATAATATGCATTTAATATATTATGTTTATTATTATCTCTTAAGAAAGGCGAATACACTCTTGTAGAGCCGTAATTAACATAAAAAGCTTAAGTGGACTGCTTCCACAGTTTACAATTATAGGCATACTACAATGTTTTTGTGCCAATTATATTATACTATTTTAATATTCCGATTTCATGTCTCGTAACAATCATTTATTAAAATGTCTTAGAGTCAAGACAACTGCTATTATGATTATCTGAGAAACAGCCACTAAACGTATACGTTAATGCACAAGGTATAATTAAATTGGTTAAAACGTTTCACTATTTAACCTTCTTTATTTAACTTATCAGTTACTGTTGCACGTAAAATGCAAAGTGAAATAAAAGGATCTGTTCTAGCTTAGTTGTTAGATAAAATGTTTTATCTATTATTGTTATTCTTCAAACCCAATAGCATCTTTGATTTGTTAATGTGTTTTGTAACTAAAGTACTGAGATGTTTATTGAAGGTTAAAAAGTTTTGTTCCATTCCTGCGATGCATATTTTTGTGCCAGTTGTATATATACATGTATATTATGTGTACTAATAGTTAATATACCTACATTTGATATATCTACATATAATAACAGTTTTGTATATAGTAAATCTTATGAAATCATCAATTTCCCGTCTGCGACAAAATGGCGTTAAATGCTATTATATATTAATTAAAATATTGTAACTAATAGCAGAGGTTGAGTCCCGCCATTCAACACACAATGTCCTAAATCAGGGCGTAAAGTGTTAAAGGAAATGTTTTGACACTAACTTCTTCCTGTCTACACTGTTATGTAGGAAAAAACGTGACATATAAAAAATATAACTAATATGACATATACCATCAGGTACGACAAGAATGCGGGCCGCCGTCAACAGTCGACATTCCAAATCTCACTTCTCCCCGTCCCACTCCTGGAGCAACAAGACGAGATGCTCTCCGAGCGCCACCACCGGATACGGAATTATTGCAATTTGCTGCAACTCTTGCTTCAAGTAAAAAGCTCTTCGCTGGACTATCGGATAGACTGTGTGACGAACCGGACTTCGCGTACAATGGCAATGAGAAGTGCTGGAATGGAGACAGTATTGGAGAGTGAGTTTGTTTTTTTTATATATATTTTTTATACAACTATAAAAGGCAAAAATATTGATATAATGAGCGACGTATTATTACTATTATATTATTCACGCCGAGAGAATATTTCAAAACAGTCCGTTCTCCGCTTTCCGAGAAATTGCGTGTAGGGTGACGGAACTCAACATGGCGCTTTGTCATGTCACCAGAACGAATAAATTTAAATAAAATCTCCCGAGTGGGAATCGAACCTGCAACCATAAAGTCAGATGCTGTTCACTTCACCACGATGGCCTCAACTATATGTAAAAATTTTACATAATTGGCGTTCTATAATATTACATTAGCAATAATGCATATACTGATAATGAAATATGTTTAAACAGATATACCAAAGCACTAGTCGCATCGGCATCGATAAGTGATCAAAAGTACAATCCCGAGGTAGCTTCAAGCTCGAGCCAAGATTCACAAGTCGTGGCCTTAGGCGACCGGCTGCGGCAAGCCAGACAGGTGGGTTATCTAGATTTAGATATCGCTGTGCACCACTTCTTCTTCTTTCATTTTAAATAAAAAATGCTACTATTAAGAAGAATTATATTTAATTTTCTAAGTAACATTATGGGTGTAAATAATAAGGAGAATTATAGAAGCTTTGTACAAACAATATTATTTAGTAAAGACGTGGTGCAGTTATATTTTGCTTGATTGTGAGTTTAATTTACAATTATCTTTGCGCATTTCCTTACGCGGCAGATTTAGATGATTAAGTAAAATTTATTGGTTTCTTCTGATAGAAGTTCAATATTGAAAACCAACCTCGCCTTTTCCTTACAAAACAGGAAGAAAAACTCTAAATTATAACAATAAAATAATTCCCCAAATCGATCGCTTAAAGCCCACACTCTGGAACCTATAGCACAACTTTCTGTTGCTCATCTCCTGGCAAATAACTAGAGCGTATTCTAAATGAATTATGGAAATTTACATTACAAGAATATTGTTATAATTGTCAATTATTACAGATGCTAGTCTCCCATTCCTGGGCATCGTCTCCAACAGCTGAGGCGTTCATGCAAGGTGATGAGGCAGGTGACGAGGGATCAGGATCAGGTCGCAGCTATACTGATGATGATGCTTCATATGATGCTGAGGGCTCTGGGGAGGAAGGTTCAGGTGCTGAAGGCATCGGTTAGTTTAAATTTTGTAAACGACACCTTATGGTATCGTATAATGATTAAAAAAGGACTTTTTGTGTTGAATTAAGTTGACTTTCTAAGTCAACGTTCTTTTAGTTAAGTCTTTCTAAGTAAGTTAAATTGAAAGCTTTTATTCGTTCTAAATATTTAACACTCTATTGCACGTTCAAAGAAACAATCATATCAGCTATATAAAATTAAGTACTCACTTATAATACAGTATACACGGATTTCTTAAATCTTATGTAAGTATTACAGAAAATATGATGTATATCAACAGTTTTGTAAAAATACTATGAGTGCACATTTATTAACGTATTTTGTGTATTCTTTTAAAGTTTAGTTTCTTTTCTTTGTTTCTTGTATGATATTTTAATTTACAGCTAATATTTCTTTTTTAACAGGAAGCAGAGCATATGATGAAACGACATATTCCTCGCCACCCAAGAAGGCGTCAGCTATAGCAATCAGGCCAATCTTCTCAATTGTCATTACGACCGCTATTGTCAACTATTTCTAAACACTGATTTATATACAGGTTAAAACGGATCCAATGCTGTGAAAATCGATTATCAGTTAGTTTCAATAAATATAAGTGTTCAGCTACCAAGTTTGAAATAAAGTATAAACTTTATTGAATAGAATTTGCTGATTATTTCGACTGACTTTGATAGGTTTAAGTTAAATTGTACATTGATTTAGTGGGAAAACGTTAATTTTCGTATGAAATTCACATACAAATGTGGATCCGTGTTTCATTACGACTGAAAATTATAACCATTTTAACAAATAAAAGCCTCAAGCCTTGTATTATACTTTAATACCAAATTTCAAGGAAAATGGACGAAAATCTTCATTAAGTATTTACGTCATATATCTGAGCAATTTACCCAACAAAAATTGCTCCTACATATTATAAGTACATAATATTTTAAAAGTATAGAGTTCTTGAGATTTTAAACGACTACATATAATGACGAAATGTATAGATAAAACAATAGTCATAAAATTCATGAATATATTAGATTATAAAGAGTGTTTGTAACTCAATCAAGGAGACTAATTACTAAATATAGCTAATTAATGAAGGTAAATTATTAAATTTACACACAACTTCTAATAAAGTCTAAAAACATCTTAATGAGGGGACTTATAAATAATTTGCGAAACATTTAACTAAACGAGCACCTACTTGTTCCGTTGTGTTAATGTGTGAATTTAATTCAACATCATTCAAATCAGCCTTTTAACATTTTAAGAATACCTCAGGAAGGTATTCTGGCATATTCCAGAAATAATATCTTATTACATACTGAATGTGGTTATATATTAGGTTATGTATTGGACTTATTCATTTAATGAGACATCAGTGGATATGAAATACTTCTTAAAGCTTTTATTCTTTTTAACTTTTCATTTCTTTTATATCTTGTTAAGCATAAAAAAATCTAACATTAATTCGTAAATTACGAAAAAGTAGTTATAAATTATCTAAAAGACAACTAATTAATTGGTGTTATAATATTTAAAAAAAAATATTTAGAAAATTATTAGTGTCCTGCGTTACGCGTAGCTAGTCTCAACTAGTGTTAATACAAGCTTCCAAATTATCTACAGAGTATAAAAATATAAATAATAAAAATTAAAATGCATTTAAATTATATCACTTTATTATAGTGTACAGAGCATATCAACTTTTACTTGTTTTGTAAATATTATTAGAAGTGTTTTAATGAATTTAGACAATTACTCTGTGGGTTTCGTAGTTGTATAGTTGATTGGCGAAATATTATGTGTTTTTGTAATCCTTTACTTATTGATGTTAGGTAAACAACGACATATCTACTAGGAACAAAGACTTTTGTCGACTATTGTCATAACAGTAGCAGGCTCTCCTTATAGATGGAACTAATAAGAAGAAACTAGAAAGCCTATTTTCGCCGGCTAACTTATACTGAATGAGAAATATACAATATCGATGGTGCTTTGTGAGAACAACGTTTTACCTTATATGCGGCATGTAAATTGACAACTCAACATTGCAGTCATTTTCGTTTATAGTTTTTTTTATTTTGCATGTAGGAAATATTTTGTTTTTATAATGTAGTGTATTCCATAGAATACACTACGGAAATTTTCATTTGTATGTTCTTGTAAAGCACCGCACAATCTATTGTAACTGGCAAACTGGTAAATTGGCAATAAATTTATTAGAAAATAATAACGGTTAGACGAAAGTGATAAACAAATATATAAAATGTACAGATATGTAAATATATAAATCCTACTGGTCTAGGTGCTTAGCTAGTAACATATTTTGTTGCCATATTAATGTTACGAATATTATTATTTATAACTGTATTTAAATCGTAAATTAATCTAATATTATGTGATACAATTTTAGTAGGCTTAGGTCGATGCAGATTACGCATCAGTCGCAACGTGAATAGGAAGCTTTAGTGGAAGTCAGCCACTTTGACAGCATTTATTACTGTTTATATTTATTACCGGCTACTATAAACTAAATTGCTATTACTAAACATGTTATTTAGTGTTCTCAAGCAATAAAGTGTATTTTAAATCTTTTACACGATTATTTATTTTTGGGTGCGAGTTATGTTAAAGCATCCCATTCACGTTTCGTTACGTTGTAATAAGCAGATATGTGCATATAGTCGAAAGTCAGGTCGAACACTGGAAATACATTAGTAATAGACATTGGCCTAAATCTGATAGGCGTTATTATTATTTGAAAAAGAACGTGGATGGATGAATTCGATGATCTCTGTTCTTTTTCAAATACACAGTTTGGGTAGATCTTATCAATAGCTAAGCATAATCTTGTATAGAATTTAAATTGCTTTGTATTTATGTACATGTGGAAAAGCCATTGCGTATAGTCATTTATTATTTACAAAATATCTCATGTGACATATAACTTATCTACTACTAGCAAAATGTTTGTAGTATTTTCTTTTTCATTCAATATATAACTTTCATTAATATGTCAATATACGCAATGACATTTCATATTTTGTGGCTTATTTGTAATAATAAGTCTTTTTAATTAAAGTTCCAAATAAATTGCAATAAAAATACGTAAAAATTATAAGTCGTATATTATGCTATTAGTCACCATGTAATGGTGCACTGCGGCGAAAAAGCTTGTAAATTATAAAAAAAATATATTGTTGTATTTGCGTGAGGATCATGCAAGGAATCTCTCATATTTCGGTGTTATCCTTACCAAGAATAAATATAAAAAGTTGAAATCTTTTCTTTGTATGAAATATTGCTTTTATCGTAGAAACGTAATATAACTGTGGTAAGACGATACGAAATGAATCCCGTTTGTAAATATTATTGGACAGATAGTGTGTTTATATTATGAAAATAAACTCTGTACCATACATTATTGGTTTTATTTAAACAATCCCCTTTTCATTTTGGTCGACATACTCGTGATTTTCCATTTCATTTATGCCTATGACAGATGCACACTGCCATGAATTGTTCACTGAAGTGAGTATATATATGATTTTAACAATACAACGGACACAAAGTGCAATTATATTATATATTTAAAAGTTATCTATATTACTTGATTACGTAAAAGTCAGTCACTAAGTAAATTATATTTTTCTAAAAATAAAATAAAAGAGTAAATCTTGAAAATCTAGATTTTTTTTTAAATCTCTCTATAGAAATGCTAACAAAAAAAATAAGTTGTTAGTTGCAATTAAAATATAATATTTCGACATTGCTAGATATACAACGTACGGCTTTCCAAGTTTCCAAGAGCCGCAGGCTCGAATCCCGCTGCTCTCGATTTGTTATACGTTTTCTAAAAATTAGGACTACTAAAATGGAAGATGTATCAAATGGGAGTGAACTCTCTTTTTCGCTTTCTGCTTCTCTTTTCTGCTTGGACAGGAAGTAAACTTCAAGCAAGCTTGTCCAAGCAGAAAGACTAAGTAATAAATACTATAGCCATCAATCTATTTAGCTCAACCAAAAAAGCAGTAATATTTAAAAAAAAATTAAAATTCACCCTTAGGATAATAATTACAAAAAAACTATTTATAGGTATAGAGATTTTTACAAATTTCAAAGTTTATTTCTAAGAATAATCATTTGACAAGAGAGAATGCAATTTTTTTAATATAGAATATTAAATAAAAATTTACATCTTTTTTAAAATGTTTTTCCTACACTTAGGATATGAAAAACATTTTTAGAAAACGTATATTTTATAAATATTTATATATTTAATAAAAAATTGTATTCTGATTTGGCAAACCATTATACTTAGTAATCTTTTGAGTAGGATAAATTTATAAAATCTCTGTATAAAGATGCTAACAACAAAAGCCTATAAAAAAATAATGATTTGATAATATATAGCTCGGAAAAAGTAAGAAAAAAGATGTGAATTAAAAAAATAAAAGTGCAATGATAATAAATTAATAGATAGCAAAAAGTACAATATGTCATTAAAGAATCAAATAAATCACGAAACAAAAGATATTATGTGAAATAGAGTCTTTGCAAATGCGATTCATATAATCAAATTCATTATTAATGATAAATAAATCATATAATACGACGGTTATTTTTATGTCACATCTGTTATATGTATTACAGGTTAAAAAAAATAAAATTACTTTTATATTTTACTTTCTTGATAATCTTTAATAAACAAAAGCTTTAAATGCAAAAGATCTGGAGTATTTCGACGCACTAGTGCTAGCGAGGCCATAGGCTAAGCCCCCTGTAGCGCCGTTGTAATGTATGCATTATGTTTTTATAAATTCATGAAATATGAAAAACATATATGAATCAATAGTAATATTTATTTTCGGACAAAAATTTAATATATATTGTTGATTTTGAGCTCATTTCTTATAAGCTAATTTCATAGTAACCATGTTTTTATATAAATTTACTGAGTATAAACTAAACTTAACTAACTTATGAACTAAACTAATTGGAGTGTAAAAATGATTAACATGCCTCTACAAATGCTGAGTTAATTTTACTAAGTAAGTAAAACATCTAGAACGCGTATGAATAAAACAAAGTTCTTAAAGTTTTTGATACTACGTATGTGATATTACGTTTACAAAATACCTTATGTACTCCACCTTTTGTTTTGTGCAGTTTGTTCAAAATTTAACAAAGGTGCAGTTATTCAGGATATATTATTCATACGACGCATTGTGTAGAGTATACAAATGCGCTTGCATTTTAATCTTAAGAATATTTTATTATTTGGGCTTTTAAATATTAAATTAATGTATTATTTAAAAACATTCGTTCAAATTGTGCTAAAAACCGATTATGTTCTATAAGTGAACCTGCAAATTATAAAATATAATAATATATACGAGTAACTAACAATCCAATCTCCTAGTAGAATTTTAAGTGAAAAAAAAAATTTTGTAAGCCGTTTCTTAATTTGTTTTCAATTGATTTTTAGACCAAAATTCATTTCAATTAAGCTATGGACGACTATGTAGATGTGGTATTGAAAAATCGTTTTACTGGCTATTGACTCCAGGGACACAATCAATTTAATTAAAACAATTACCTCCTCTTGGCTTGTCGCCTCCCTCATAAAGCGCCAACCAAAACAATTACTTACAAGAAAGAAATATCTCCATTTACTGGACCTTTGCGACACAGATAAAAACGATTGGCCGTGGGTTTGATCCGCACTTGGAGGCATGCTTATATTCAAATTATCTCGCTCTGGTAAGAGAAGGCGCAGCGTTGAGTTCCGCCATACAACACGCAATGGATGAATGTTGGACAGAAAGTGAAGAAGGTATTGACACTAGGCTGTCTCTGGTACCCTGCTATGCAGGAAAATGTGACGCTGAAAACAAATAAAACCATCTCTATAACTTTCTTTACAGCATATCAATATTGATCAATTCATTTTTTTTACATAATTTTACTTTACAAATTACGGGGAAAAATAAAATATATAAATTATCAGTGCAGGTCCACAATTTTTAATGTCCAACAATTAATCAATGAAAGCAATAAACATAGTAGAATGCACTAGGTACAATGGCCATTAATTTACACTAATTCGTTTATTTCAAGCAAAATTTGTTGAATAGAACAATACCTATTTTAAAACAATTTGTTTTATATCTACATATAGGTACATAAAACAAGCTTTTAAAACTAATGAAATAGGATTGTACGGCTGAATCACCAGGTGTAACCATTAAAAACGTTTTATAATTTTACATATAGCTCAAATATTCATTTCAAAATTATTGAAATTTGTTGGATTTTTTTTTGCAATGCAGAGATTTCGTTACAGTTCATAAAACACATCTTTATTTTACTATTCTTAAGTAGAGAACTGTCACCCATAAAGAGAATTAAAATAAATCTTAATACATAACACGCTTTAATTTCAGGCTTTGGGTGTTTTACAGTAGTCTCAAAAATTCTTTCTCAGTAAAGTCTATATCTTGTATCAAAAATATTATGCCAATATCACAAGTGTGAGCGATATTACATACAACGGACCTACACAAAGTTTGATTTCCAAACTAGTAAAGTTCTAATCGAGCGGCACCGAGGTAAATAACAGGATTTCGACGTGATAACGTTTGTTCGCGAACTCCGCATTCGGATAACTACTTTTATTAAAACAAATGATATACCAATTACAAATGCTTTAACTTCGTATTGATTTTAAGTCAAGCGACTGGAGACTACAGTTAATTTACTTTTGTTATTCTATACTATATTATTGTATTAACAATTCTCATTTGTTTCCGAATTGGTCTTACGAGGGAGTTTTTGACTTGTTAAAATACTAAACCATCGAAATATATGAATTTTAAATATAAGTATTATTTGGAAATAAGTTTAAGTCTTTCTTAGTAGCTTTACATGACATGTCTGTATTTTCGTTACTAAAAATAATAATTTTATTAAAATAAAACGAATAGTGATTATTCCGTATAAACTTTATAGAAAAACCTATTTCTGCTCTTTCTTTATAGAAAAATCTTGGAAGTTGTCCAAAAGGCTTGAACGGTTTCCAATAGGCGCAGGTTCAAATCCCGCTGCGTTCAAAATTGTTATCCGTTTCCTGTACATATTTTTTATAACCTAAGTGTGTAAATAACACTTAAAAAATATCAAAAACTTAGACAAAAAAATAAAATAAAATCCAATATGCCCACTGATATTATATGTTAACTGTAGAGTCTTTTAATTTTCTCATATTAAAAAATAACTGACTATATATGACTGACTTTCCGAGAGACCTAATAGATATAAAAAAAATACCAAAGCTTCCTTAACTTTGTAAGTCTACAAACATTGATTATAATAAATACGACTATATTGTATCTTAGGATTTAGAAACAAAAATACGAATCAATTTAATATGTGTAGGAATTAGACTAGAGCATAACGGGGTCGTGTCGAGTCGTGTCACCTTCGTGACTAAAGGATTGTTGCGAACGGCTTAACTGATATACGCAACGGACATAAGTGCAGACAGCACATTTAAGCTTGTATTATTTTTTTCCATTTAATTAACTTACTTGTAAAATGACTCTATTACTCGACGTCGTAAAAGGGAATAGCAATAAAAGTTGCCTAAGGTATATAATATCAGGAATAATTAAAGCTACCTTCAGTAATTGAAACAGTAATAGTATATTCCAATAACCAAGCGCGGTAACTTAATGGAATATATTAAAAATATAACAATTTCAATATACGTTCGAAAGGAGGTCCTCTAAATAATATCTTTTTTAACTGAAACCCCTGACATACGTGCTTCGAAACATCATATTAACCCACGGGGTCAAGGACGATTACTTTGTAAGTATACAAGTATAATTTAGACAAAATATATACTATTTTTTGTATTTAAATATGCTAGGTTTGAAATGAGCGAATCTTTTGTCATTCACCACTATAATCATAATGTGCGCATTGTCTTAACAAATGGAAAGAGGGAAGACAAATAAATTGTTATAATTTTTCTTTTTTTATTGAGTAATTAATGTACCAAAAAATCATTTAAAAGTGGAAGAAAACAAAATTAATTGTATAAAGATAGTAGCTTATTTTCAAATTAGTAAAAACTATGTCAAATACATAATTACAGTTAGTGAACATCCGTTAGGAAAAGTTTTCAGCACTCGGGAGAGTAGACAATTATAAAAATAAAAACAACTGCATTGTTATATGAAACAGCACAGTAAATAGCTGGTAACAGTCTGTTAGAACTTAAATAATGCAGGCAAGGACTTTAATTATTTCAATTTAGGTACATAATAATGTGAATTTCATTCTCATCAAATATACCGGGCACAACGGGATCTGAACAATACTTCCTCGAGTATTGCTTTGTAGAAACTAAGCGTCACTATGACCGGTACATAACTAAACTATGTATAGAAATATCTAAATTACAAACTGGGTTGATGCTTATTTGTATTGCAGCTGGAACATACCTGGATCTGAAACTTGTGGACTTCAATTCCACTCGAGAAAAGTATTTATTTTTATATAACCCGTTTATACAAGTATAGCATTTATATATATATATATCAGCTCAGCTCAGCTCTAGTACATAAGACAAAGCGCGGCGTTGAGTTCCGCCACACATACGCAATGCCACAATTTCAGGCGGATAGTGGAGAATGGAGTGTTTTGACATTAAATTATTAATGTAAATTTAGTTAGTATTAACGTAAATTTAGTCCCCCGAATAGCATTACGGGGATATATATTTTCTAGATTACGCTTGAATAATAATATGAAAGTCTAAATCGACCGTATATAACATATCTAAATGGTGGAAGTGAAGTGAATGGTGGAATGAATAAAGATACTCGTAAGCCTACTAACTCTATCCCTACATATGCAAACTATCTGGAAAAAGTCCGTACTATTTAACATAGAAATGTCTACACTCTCTAGTAGATATTTTACATAATTTATTACATTATGATTTGTCCAAGAACAAATGGCGTAGCCACTTGGCTCTCAAATGTTGTAAATTTTTTTCCTACTAAGGTTATTCGCTGAATTGCCAATAAAGTTCTGGTAACTTCCAAATGGCACAATTTATGATACGCGTTAGAATTTCCCGGTATCCAAGCTCGAAGGTACTTCATATGGAGGAAATAATTGTATATACCGTGCTTAGATAGCAAATTGCTAATATATCAATAACTATTTTTCAATATGACCACCATATACATAAAAGTGAAAATGACAGCCAAGTCCAATATCAAGAATATGATTCACTGACGACTTGGCTCATAAAATCATTGAAATATAAATGATTTTGAAGTTCTGTAAACAGTACCAAAATTTATTTGTATGAACATATTTGATATATATATATATATATATATATATTAAATACAGAACGCAAACTCTGAAGACATTATTAGTTTATTAATTTATATTCTATTTTGCAATATTTAAATTTAATAATCTAGCTTTATTCAAATGGACAGCAAGGAAATTACGAAATTGATATTTTATTTATCTGAAAGCTACACATCTATATTGTTGAATGATAGAAGTAATGCCAAGTTAGTTTAGCTCTTTTGACGCTTACTGGATTTTTGTAAAACAATATTTTACAATATCAAATTCCAGACTACGATAAACTTAAATATATAATAGTTATGTATATTTTATGTAATTAATAAAGGCTATAATTCTCGAATGTACTATCCATTTTAAACTTTGATATAACAATGTAGTTTGCTACTTAAAACATTAATTTCTTTTCCGTGAAGAGTTAAAATATATAAAACTTATGTCAGTTTCTAATATGAATTATATTAAAAAAACATTTGACGACAAAAGTTGAAACAAGTAATATTCGTAACTAATTACAACTGGTCTGCAATGGTGTACTTCTACGAATCAGTCGCATTCGTCGTTGTCGCATGAATGAGGCCGCGGAGCGGGAACGCGAGTCCAGCGCGAATGCCACGCTCCGCCGTCGGAGGCCAGGGGGTAGGAAACGCAGTACGCGTATCTCCAACTCCCTCTACCCTAGAGGAGCTACAATGAGAGAGTCATGGTGATCCTCCTGCAAGTCATCGAGGATGCGGGTGCTCTCGAAGAAACCCGAGAGCACCCTTCAGGGTAGCCTTCAGGCTATGGTGGTCCGCAGTAGGCAGGCAGTCCACCGAAGCATCGTAGTAGCATGCGCGTGCGTTCCTGCGACGTCTCCTAGGGGTTGAGAGGGTTTCCGTTAGATTTTAGTAGGTAGTATCGGGCTCGTTGCTTAGTCCCACAGTATCATCCGTCCGCAGGACAGATCATCTGCCTGCATTCGGATGGTCTATGCAAATTGTATATCCCAGCGAAAAAAAATATAAAAAAATAAACAGTAATATGTATAAGATCAAAGTACGATGTAAACTGATTGACAGTTAACCCTCCTTTGTACGCTGACGTTCGATGCTTAATACTTTCATTTGCTTAATTGAACCATTTGCTACTACAAAATAAATAAAAGAACTTTTGTACTTTGAGAATAGATTTTGATTTATATAGAAAAAAAAATCACATTTACTGCGTTCAATGTTGCCTTCTTTTTTCTCTAAAATGAGCGACAAATAGAGAACAGTAAGTCTAACGCTAGGGGCTCTATACCCTCTAATTACAAGAGACGTAAGAACGTGAAAACTTTTTATGTTATGTGAACGAGCTGGTCTTAATTATAGATAACTACTCGTAATATGGATAAGACTTGCAAATTAGAGTATTATAGCTTTTATGAATTATATAAAAATACACTTTACTATTATAAATTTATTGTGTTCTAAATTTTGGTATTCTAAAACTTTTTAAAATTCAATTTGATATAATATTCTGGTATCGACGTGTGTCTTCAACGTGTGGTTTTAGTCAAAATTATAAAAAGCACCGAATTCTTTTTTGGTCGGATTCTAGTGTAATTTATGAAACTTATTACAAGTTAAATGGTACTCTAAATATAAGTGGTATTATATCACTTCCAGTGTGACGCATATGCGTCACACTGGAAGTGATATCAGTAGTTAAGTATATACTTAACTACTGATTTATACAAATATGCTATTGAAATAAATAACATATACAGAACTTATTTTTATTAATAAAATTGTGATTTTCATCTACATATAGAATATATTTTGCAATCATTTTTCGATATATTTGCCATATTGAGAAATTATGATAAATTATTGAAGACGAAACCAGAAGTGTCTATAAGCTGCCTTATTAATGTATATGTCAGACCACAAATCTACTGTAACCGCCAGACATGACAAGTGTAGTGCTACTGTAGTACTAACCGCAAGTCGTATTAACATAATACGCAGAAGATAAATCTGCATGCAAAGCAATAGTTTAAACGCTTATATAAATAATCACGTGTAAATCAGTCAATGCAGTATACTGATATACGGGAAGTATTCTAGGGTTAGAATAACAATAAAAATTATTCTTGATCATAATTTCAAATTTATTTATTACTAGCGAGCCGTTCTCATTTAAATGACAAACTTTGTTTAAATTTACAATTTAGTCGAATTATCAAAATAATTAGCATTTACAGCCAATATCTACACAGTGAATTGATGAAACTTTCAGCCAACTTAATAAAACAATTATTTTATACCAATTATGTAGAATAAAGTTTTAAAAATAAAAATTTTTAACCCAGCCCGAATTCAAACCCGCACTTGGACGGTTTCAAAGAGGCGCTAGTTTTAATCCTGCTGCTTTGAAATTTTAGTACGTTTTCTGATAATGATTTTCAATTTTCTAAGTGTGTGTGAGAATGACACTTTAAAATGTTAAAAATATTTAAAAAGCATTGTTTTGAGTCCTATGACATTGATAATATGCTTGGGGCATCATATTTTTCTCATATATCCTTCATGTATAGACAACGATCAGTTACATTTTTATTATATGTATAGACTAGCGACCCGTTCGCTTTTATTTGTAGTTATATATATTGTTATGTAGTTTTATAAATTTAAAACACTAGCAAAAGGTAAAATCATTTCGTACTAAAAAATAAATAATTTTGTAAAACAAATTTATATTTATATAAAATGAAACAATTCCATAATAGGTAGTAACAGCCACTAAATTGATTGGAAAGCATTCTCGAATCGCACGGTGCTTATTAAAACCGCAGACAGTCGAACGCCGCCGGGAAATCGTAAAAGGCTGAACTAAACGATGTACTTACTATTATAGAATTGGAAACGTCATTAATTCATGAAAATAACAATACGGTGTATAATTCATAAATTTCTAGATGAAGTCTATATTTTATTTTCGTGAAAATGTTAATATGTTTATGATACATATATGAAAACTGAAACAGTTTGATTAAATTTAGATAAGATATTTTTTTTTTTAGAATGTAAAATACCTAACAGTTTAAATTAAAACTGAGTTGAATAAGTTAAATGTAAATTATTAAAGCCACAGACTAGACTCGTATAACGAACGTCTCGGCCTCTTAAACGTTTTAGAGGCTCTGCTGCTTTTTTATTATTAAAGGTTAACTTAAGCTCATTAGTCCGCTCATGGCGGTAATCATTATTTTAAATTAAAAAGTATCATAAATGCGTATGTAATTCTAAATAATTTATGTTAAACTTGTAAAATTTTATAATTTTTTTATTATAAAGTAAATTGAAATGTTACCGTTATTTTAATATTTATTAGAAAAATATTTACCCATCATCGCGCTATGACCATCCATCGAGACGCAGTGGGACAGAGTCTGACCGAAAACTAATGATTATAGGTTCGAACCCCAGTCAGGGGACTTGCTATGATTATAGTTAAATTATGTTCATTTGTAGCATTAGTTCTCAGTAGTGAAACAAGTCAATGTAATTAACTGTTGAAAATCTAGTGATGTTAATGAAAAAAAATGGATACAGATCAGGTGTCTGTAGTGTTTACATATTCGGTAAAAAAAGCTACATAGATCCATTTTTAAGTCACTAGTTTAACTATCATACATAGTATCATACGTCTATTTATGTAGAAAACTATTAAATAAATTAACAAATAAACGAAACTACAAATTTAGCAATCAAAATAAATCAAGAAATGTATTCAATTTCACTGTAACATAAATATAAAAGGGCATGAAATAGTACATTTGAATGTAAATGTATGCCAAAACAATGTACGAACACAATTGCTCTTAGTAACGATACATTCATATGCATTATTGAGGGTTTCATAGCAATAGTACTGATATGAAGCAATTAATTTACTGTTGCCACACGTGCTATCACTAAGACCCTGTGTATACTGGCTTATACTATGACTACGGATACTATATACTGATTAGCAGTCGTTTATTCAATATTATATATTAATTTAACGACTACATCGCAGGCTACTAATGAAATGGGCAATTTACAATTTGAACGCAGAAAGCAATAATTATATATACGTTTTAATGTTGCGTACGTGGAGTCGTGCAGTTTTATAAAAAAGTACATTAAATAAAATGTCAAAGTCTACGCTTCTCAGAATTAGATCCACCAATTCTGACAACAATTTGTTTCTCAAATTTCGTATTTGTTTTAGTTAAACTAAAAAATTTATATAAATGTACATGAAATATTTATCTTCTACTAGTAGGCTCACTGACGCGTTACCTTAGCAACCCCCATGTGACTTTATACAAAAATTTATTACATGGTAATGTGACACGTGACATTTAATTTTTTATCTTAATATTTTTTATGCATAATGTTAAAAACTTATTATAGCTTTCAAAACTCATCCTCTATAAAAAATTATAACTGTGCCAAATTCTCTGTCCAAATTTTCGTAAAAAGGAGTACAAAGCTTTTGCTTCACGTATTAGTTAGTATATGGATGACATTTTATTTTCATTAATAGATTTTTTATCTTTAAGGTTCTTTGTAATAGTGTAAAGAAAACAAGCATATAAACCTTTTAAAATCTCTAATTTATAAGTAATTGAAATCTATAAATATGAAATTTCGTTTTGTGACCTATATTCGCAAAGTATCAGTAATATCGCTTAAGTAATTAGTAACCAGATTCAGCTTGAATTGAGAGTGGAGATGACATTCCTGATGGCACCTAAATTTCCGTAATGACTTGTTAATTGAATATACCTACTTATAAAAAAAATTAAATTGAACCTATGGTACAGGTATACAAATCCCTAGAGTAACTATTTATCTAAATAATTTAGACTAGTGGCATCGTTGGCACATAAAAACACCTTGCCTTAACAACGTATATATTACTTTGTGCAAAAGTGTAATTGTGTCAAACACATGGTAGTGTTGGTAATATTTATTTAATTAAATTTAATGTATTTAGAGTGTATTATTATGAAAAATAATATTCCTGCCC
The DNA here is from genome assembly GCA_038994665.1 of Podotricha telesiphe. NCBI lineage: Eukaryota > Metazoa > Arthropoda > Insecta > Lepidoptera > Nymphalidae > Podotricha > Podotricha telesiphe. Next base: position 300,908 of record JAOYRR010000049.1, read on the forward strand.
TTATTCTCCATAAGTATATATGTATATATGTATATAGTATGGCAAAATTCGAAACATTTCCGTCCATTGAGATATATAGATTATCTCATAATCAACGTAAACAAATCTCCAAATTAAATTTTAACGCTCAGAACGCATGGTATTTTTAATAATCTCAAAACAAAAAATAAAGTGGCTGACCATGAAAAAAATTATAAAAGCTATTGAATTTTAGTATAATGGAAAAATGTAAGCCACAATGTGAAACAAGCTTTAGGGCATACAATTGCTATACTTATAAGAAGGGCGAATTCATTTATATGTACGATGACTATCAATTACTTGTGTGTTAAATATGGATTTATTTGATTCCATTTTCAATTAGCATCACTTCTCAAGTGAAATAATTATTATCATTCTTTAGACCTTAGAAATAGGTTCTGGATGATATACACATAAAACCTATATTAAGTATTCAAAAAAATCGGGCCTTTGATAGTAATAGCATCTGACTAAAAGCAGTATGTTACGAAATAAAAAATATTGGCTCTGTATGCTTCGCTAATATATAAAGTAAATAATACAAAATGAACACATTTCTATATTTGTTTCACCTTTACTAATCGAATCAAAGCATCTAGGATTTATTAAATGCTATATTTAAAAGCAAAAATCAAGCACACGAGAAGTTATTCACTTCTTGTGACATTTGAAATGCTTTATAAATCATTCACGCCCACAACTCACAAGACATTATGTCTGTTAAATATTAACGCACTTTCTAATAAAATAGATAATCATCAGTAAGTAAGAATAATTATGTAATTTAAAACTATTTTTATCAATTATACTACAGCTTTTAAGATGATGTACATACACCTACGTCTTCATTTGTTATCGACCACGTTGCTAGATCCGCACTTGAGGATCAATAATATTGGTAATAAATTTCACTAATTTAATTGAAATTGTATAGATTATTTTGAACATTATATTGTTGTTGGAAGTAAGATATTTTGTTTAACTGTTTTTTTTTATTGTTACCGACTAACTCAGTATATATATATATACATAAAATATACATACATCATTATTTTTTTTTTCTTTATACCACATATTGTTGTGTGAAATAGTCTTCTCACTAGTCTTCTTCTCTTGACACTAGTTTCTCCCTGCCTTTCCAACTTTATTTGTATATTCACGTATAAGTATTTGAGTATTTTTTAATCATTATAAATTTTAAACAATAACTATACGGATCAGATACTGACAAAGCACATATGATAGAGTTTGACGTGACGGAATTAGTATAATTAGCTGTAGACGAGTATAGTCACGCGAAAATCATTAATTACACGGGTCACTCTTAAATGGGACCTTCTACCCACCAAAGATGCAATCGGTTGGGCACGCTTATCAGCCCATTAGTTATAACTACTGGGATCCATTTACATCCACTTCATATCGACACCTACGCGCCTTAAAATATGTAAAATGTACATTATAGACATTCATTATGCATTATTTCAAAATCACAAAGAGAGTATTTGAGAGGTAGAATTTTACCCCAAAATTTGAACAACAAAACTAATATAAGATCAATGGTAAGGCTTATTTGGGTATATTTTTGATACAAAAATTCAGCCACCAGATATTTGGCAGTCAAACAATAGTAAGCAAAGACTATTGTTCTTTTGAAGGATAATTACTAGTGCAGTATAGAGCTCGTAATAGATGAATTTGCATAACATTTTATTATTTTCATAGAACATGGACGCATCTGGCATTTGACATACATTACAGAACATAGCGGCGGTTTAAAACAAACTTGTCATAATAACGATAAAATGAATCACTCAAGATCTCTGAAATATGCATTATAACCTTTTCTGGATTTACATGTTATATCGAATGTATTAAAAATGTGAGGCTGGCTGGATTTAGCTTAGTGGTACAGCGTCTGACTGCAAAAGCCATTGGAGGAATGATTATAATATTAAAATTATTTTTTTTTCTTTACTCTGGTGCAAGACAAAGCGCGGCGTTTAGTACACGCAATGTACCGAAAACGCGCAGAAAATGGACAACAGAGTGTCTGGTCACTAGATTCTCTTTGACTGTCTTACTATTAATGCGTAATTATTGCTTAACGCTCATCAACGTACCTATAGTTTTATAAATAACACCATAACTTGGATATAAAATGTCATGTCACACACACAATATGATAAAATATATATTTTTTTATATCTAACAAATATCGTGGTGTTGGAAAGATAACTCAATGTACATTAGTAATAAAATCATGTTAAATTAAATACTTCATAATCATAATTTATCTATTTTTAATCCGATTAATTGACTTTGAAATAAGCCTACGCAAATTAGAATGAAATCGATTAATTTAAAAATAATTATTTTATATGCAATTAAAGTCATAGCTCCCGTTTTAATTATAAAATATTCTAAATGTTTCAAAAATCGATTTCATCTGTTAGATTTTCATACTGATCCGATATGAGCCTATTATCAAATTAATCGAATGAAACGTTGGCAGGTTGGAAAATGTATTGGAAAGAATTTATTTATTGGTCTCATAGGTGCCTCGTAATTAATTGATAAGCTTTTAATCTCGTTCAAATTAAGAAAAAAGAATTTCTCCACTTTATTGTTAAGAATGTTAATGAATATGAAGTTTATATCTTACTTTATTAACTATTTCAATATATTTTGAAGAAATATAAAAGAAAGAAGTAATTAAAAACACTATTAACGTGTATGACTTAATTTTAGCAACTTTCCACTGATTAAAATTCATAAACGGAAGTTTAATAAAAAATAATGATTTATTTTAAAATATATAGTAGTTATATCGTAGATCGTTTGACTGACAACTAAATATATAAACGTGATAATTTTCAAAAACTTAAATCTCCTTAAATTATAAGTAGAGAGGGCGATAAATTACGCTTTATATTCTCAGTGACGTAAGATGAATAAATAAGCAATAACGCTTAATCTTCAAAGAAATCAATGAGATATCGTGACGACGCGCACGTGGGATGCGCGCGAGTGTATTCCAGCCTCTTTACTTTTAATTGACGCACAGTTTCTTAGACGATTCCAGGCTCGTAAACAAGTCTCGTAGGCAGCCCACGCGCCGATCATCAATTTGTTTTACATTAATCTCGTGTGAAAGCATCTGATTAATGCTTTTGTTAAGCTAATGAGGCTCGTGCCGAGTTACTTAATCAATAAATTTTATATGGTGCTATCACTTACGGCGACTGGTCGACGACGAAATTTTAGACCGATTGCATACATAACGACTATGAACATTTTAAAAGAAACATTAAGCTGTGAATATTTATTATTTGTCCGTAAAATTTATTGTTTTACATATTTTTAAAATATTGTCAGCCACAGTGTTATAATATATTGGTTATAATACTAGTCGTCATTAGTATATTTTACTCAAAAAAGTTAAAAAAAAGTATTAATATGATGAATTTATTTACGAATATTTCTTTTCACTATTTCGAATTATGATTGAGTAGAATACTTAAGGCTACCAATACAATTTGAAATGACTGTTCCGAAGTCAACTAATCATAAATAGACAAATTGTATTCAAAAGCCAATGAAGAAGAAACTCCTTAGCATTAAATTGCTTCACTTAATCGCCTCCACTATCAAAGTCTCTACCTAACCATATTTGAAGAGATAGAAATGAACTAGTGATAGTTCTAGACAGGCCGAAGTCATCTATAATCCATGAGGAAACATAATTTGTTATTTAAGAAAAAAGAAGTTTTTAGCCATTACAAATAGGTTATTTTCATATTCTAGTTGCTCTGTTATAGCGTAAGCATGCGTTGCTATGTATATTACTTTATACAAAAGCTCATGGTAGTGTGGGTGGCATTTATTTAATGTGTTTCTGATGGATAACCATTAAAAAAATAATAACTTTCTGCTCTTCATTCCATAGACTACACTTTTCCATATAACAAAAAGAGGTCCTAAGTTTTTCCTTCCCGTATTAATATATAATGACAATATGTATACGGATATCTGTCAAGGGTACTTTTTATGAAAAAAAATGTGATATATACGTGTAGTATTGTCGTATATAAAAGTTTCGCCACAATTAGTTTCGCGTGAGTTGATACTTGGCCTATATATCTTGAGCCTAGAAGGTACAGCTGGTATGTGGCACCTTATAAATCAAATCTGCCAGAGGCTTATCTAAAGGAAATAAATGGACATTAGCTCTATTTCATGGAATATTAATATTTGCAACTGAACAAGAGGCAAATAAGTTATGACATTTAGCGCTAATATGCAATGTATATCACTATCGTGAGGCGATCGTGGCGCAATGTGACAGTGTCTGACTGTGTATGCGAAGATTGTGGGTTCGATTCCCACTTGGAAAAATGATTATATATAAGAAATAATTCATTTCTCTGCTCTGGTGAAAAGAGAAAGCGCGAAACCGAATTATTGTTACATTTTTTTATTATTTACTTAATTCTTTTTACCCAACCTAACTATATAGTAAATATTAAAATTCAAAGTAGCTTTAAAATGTATTATAAATTTTCTTATTTAATAAATTAACTGCAATACGATAGACATAAAAAATATCTACTTCAAAGTTCGTATTCAACTCTTTGTTAACTTATACTTAGATCGTAACGTTTTATATCAACTAATTTAATATTTAATAAATAAACATGTTTTTGTTGAATTAAATATTTTATTTCTATTATTATAACGACTCTACCAATAACTATTCTCATACATATTTTTAAAACAATTAATCATCGCTTACTCACAGGAAGTAAAACAACCCAGTATCATATTCCGGACACGTTTCTATCGTAAACTTGTACTTGTTTTAACTGAACTAATAAGGTTAGGTTTCCCATATTGATCTTATAACTCCATCAATACAGCTGTTCGGTTATATTCATGAAAACTGTTCTAATCTATAGGTATTAGAATTTCACAAATGTTGGTCTAACAATATACTCGTATATTTGCAAATGGCCTTTAACTTATTTCTATTGTTATTTTTATCATAAAAACTTTAATTTGAGCCTATTACTACAAACACTATTTGTTATGGATTTATTCAATACTCATATTGAAAAAAATAATTTCTATTTTAACAGTTATCTGAAGAAAAAGTACGGTGTTGAATTTTACCACTCGGCTTGAAATATTTTAAATACGGAAGGAAGTAGGGGAACGAATTGTCTTGTCATTTTTCTCACTCTCTTCAGACACTCTCTTCGACTATACGTGATATGAGAGAGATATAATGATCCTATAATTTGAGGTTGTGTAAAAACATATGTGTAAAACAACACGTGCTTTATCTTTCTCAAAATAAAGCATTTATTTCTTTTACCATAATCTTAATAATTTATTACAAATTTGCTTAATTTAAACGAAAACCAAATTATGTGTTAAAATTACTTTCATGTAAATTTTTATCGCTACAATCCATTTAACTTGACCGTGCATTGAAATTGTAAGTAAATTATATCAAAAGTTAATAAGAATATGTACGTATATGCAGAAAAAATATACTATCGACGTGGACTAACATATTTGGAAAGCCGTTGTAGTCTTGGATTAAAAATTAATTTGTGAAATCTAATCACACTGTGTACAATATTTTTTTTAATAATGCAGATCTACACAGTGTCTATGAATAGATAAGATATTCTCTTAGATTAAATACGTGATTATGACAAAAATGTAAATATATGAACTTTATGTCTAAAATGACGAGCAAAGCCATCTGAATGAGGAAGAGAAAGTGTAACGCGACACCGTCTTAGCAAATACTTAAAACTATGCGATGCTTGTAAGAATTCGCTTTATGACACGCACTTGTCGGGGCGAGCTTTGAAACAACTAAACGCTATTTAACTTAAATTACGCGGGTACTTAATTTAAAGTTAGAAGATATAAAATTGTATTGTATTGTGTGGTAGATAATTGTAGAGAGTATTATAAATAGATTTTAGTTTTTGTTTCGAACTGAGTGAATCAATATACAGTGGCCACTGATTATTTTTTGTGTTTTTTACGTGCATTATTTGAAAACTTTAAGCATACTTTGTAATATAAGAGCAGTAATTTTAATAAAATACAATGTAAAGTTATATTATAAATTAAGCAAATGAATTTAATGGGCATAGTTATGTATATGAAGAAATAATAAAAAGGAGTTACTTTTTTTCAGCTTCACGCTTTTTCCCGCATAGCACAGTCGAAGACAATCTAGCGTGTGAGTACAGAACTCAACGCCATGCTTTGTCTTAGGCACCAGAGCAGAGAAATGTAACATCGTTCTCCCGAGTGGGAATCAAACCCACAATATCTCGTTCGCATTCGCAATTAGATGCTCGTCTTAAAATTGAATTACTTTAATAAAACAGCAAAAAGGCATTTTATTTTCAGTGCAAAATGCAGGGGAACTACATCCTTATTCAAGAGGCTCGCCAAGTTAATAACAATTAGTGAGCTCATATGCAAGACCTAAAAAGCTACAGATTGTTGACATACATTTTCATATTAGCTTGGCTACGTAATGCAATGAGCATCTGCATACGCGTTGATACCGGATTCCATAGATGTGAACATGACAAAATATATATGTTTACCTTAGGATTATTATATTTTTTGTATTAAATATTTTCATAATTTTAAGTATGCCTCAGATTTTATATGGTAACACACATTATGTTTTGATCTCCAATATTCGCTCAGTAACTTCAAAAAAAATCCCGTGTCGACGCCATAATTTACAGCGGAAGTAAGGGAAACATTATTTTATTTTCCACATATGTATGACTTTATCGCCACTAATATCGAAATATCGATCGAAAGCCTTAAACTAATACAAAATATTACTTAATAACTTTACAGAAATAGATAAGATATTATATTTTTATGTCTATTATCACTTACGTCTCAATAGAAATGTACAAAATAATTATATAATGAAAATGTCAATGCAACGAAGCGTTGATAGGTCCATTCACCTTCATTAGCATTAATTAGCATCAATCAACTGAGCGCTTTAGTTGATGCTACATACGGATGGGAAATTCTCAGAAAATCGCAAACAAGAAAAAGCGAGGAAAGCCTAATGACGGTAATTAGCGGCGCGATTGACAATTACATGTAATGCGAGCAGACCAGGCCGAGGTCGGAAAACTATTTGTTACACGTGACCCAAATACAAATAAATAGTGGCAAAAAATCTTATTTACTAATTTTTTTCGTAAACAATGTTTACCATATAAGAAAATATACAACGTAGAGCCATTCGAATCGTTAAGGCCCAATAATCTGTGTGCTTGACACTATGACGTTGCGTAGAGACATTTCCTCTCTGTGCTTTCTCTACCGCATTTATCATGGGGAGTGTTCTGGGGAACTGTTTGACTTGATTCCTGCCGCTGAAGTTTTCCAACCGCACAGTACGCAACAGACTGAAATACCATCCTCACTGTCTGGATACGTGGCACTCTTCTACTGTGCGATTTCGTAGGAACTTCCTTCCACGTGCCACTCAACTGTGGAATGGCCTACCAGCGACAGTGTTTGCAGGTCGATTCGACATGGATACCTTAAAAAAGTCTATTTCCACATTAAAGGCCGGTAATATCCCCGTAGCTCTTCTGGTGTTACGGGGTTGTGGGCGGTGTTGATCACTTACCATCAGGTGACCCGAACGCTCGTATGCCTTGTCTACAGAATAAAAAATAAAATAAGTTTTATACTATAATGTCACACTAAAGCACAGTATTGGCTTTCTCAAGATACCAGTTAAAAAAAGTTTATAGGTATAGCTTTTAGGTATCAATATTATTTTTTAGCTTTTTTATCCCATATAGCAGGGTAGTCAGAGTGAACCTAGTCAAGACACTCCATTCTCTGTCTGAAATCGTGACATTGCGTGCTCTTGCGAAACTCAACGCCGCGCTATGTCTCTTACCAGAGGGAAGAAATGGTAAAAAATGTTCTAATTATAACGAAGTAATAATGATAATTTATGATTGTATTATTAATAGATATGAAATGCATATTGTATTGTTAATAGATATGAATTGCATACTGCGTTCAAGGTTGCAAATTCCACTGTAAAATTCTTGGCTCCTATCAAGCGATGATAAGTATATATTTGTAATTATATCAATCACTATATTCGTTCCTAGTAGTTAACTAATTTTAATTTAGACAAATATTACTATAGTCTATGGGACAACACAATTATAACACAGGCCAACAATCTAAAAAGTTTTTCGATAATTTTGACGTATTGAGTATTTAGGTTTTCTGATTACGAAAAAAATGTGAAAAAAAATTTTTCACATTTCACTATCAAGTAAAAATATAATGTATGTACCTAAATGTATAAGATATTTTTAATTACTTAAATATTTTGAAGTTGGCAAGGGCAAGGTTATTTTAATGTAATAGAGTGGCAATGAAATAAAATGGTTTAGGTTGGTAATTCTAATCAATGTTGCCGCTGGGTAGCTTTATCATATAAGTATGTAGTAATATTTATAAGTATTATCTAAGTTCGTGTAAATATAAACTAAATTTGCTGGGTGCTTATTATAAAATGGTTCAACGTTAATGGAAATATGCTCATAATGCTTCATGCTATATTTGTGGTAACTTTGTAAACAAAAAACATCAAAGGACATTACTAACTTTGTAAAAACATTACTGACTTTGTAAAAAAGTTAACTTTGCATATTTTGTTATAGAAATTGGTAATCAAGACAAGTGTTGGGTTCCTCACAAAGTATGTTATATTTGTGTTAGAGATCTAAGTAAATGTTATTAAAAAGAGAAGATAGCTTTTAAGTTTGCAGTACCCATGGAGAAAGCAAACAAAGCATATGAGTTAAATGATTTAGTGAGAAATTTGGGTTTGACTAAGGAAAAAGCAGAATTATATAATTGGAACCTGGAACATCTATTTGCCTTTATAAAACAAGAAACTCAATTTTTCATCAGGACGAGGATCTGGTTTCCTGTTCTGATATCGACAGTCTATGAATTATTATTTTGGCATTAAATACAAAAAAGGAGAATGGAAACTTTTCATGGACTCGTTAAAAACAAGCTTAAAAGGTGTGTTATTAATTAGCGGAAATAAGGCACATCAATTTATATGAAGGAAACTTATGAAGAAACTTAAAATCATTTTAGAGAGAAATACAATCTATACAGCCCATGATTGGATGCTGTGTGGGGATTTAAACGTTGCCTCCATGCTCCTTGGTCAACAACTGGGACTTACGAAGTTTCCATGTTTTATATGTGAATGGAACAGCAGAGTAAGGGATCAATATCGGTCTCAAAAACAAAGGCCCCTAATGAAAACTTTGAGTCCTGACATAAAAAACATTACAAACGAAACTTTAGTTGACTCCAATAAGATTCTTCAATGGTGGTCCATTGCGCATAAAGTTGGGCTTACATATAAACAATTTGTTAAAGCTCTGATATTCAAAGCTATTGCTTTGAATGCCAATATTTATTAATTGTTATGAATGAAAAAAAACAGGAGGTTAACATATAATATAAAGAAGTTATGATGAAATTTTTGGGTATTAGCAAAGACCCGTACTATAAACATATCGTAAATAACATGATAAACAAGTTTAAAACTCTTGGTTTCCGGATGAGCCACATGACTCCACTTTTTACACAATCATCTTCGCTTTTTTCCTACAAACTTAGGTGATGTGAGGGAAAACCAAGGAAAAAGAAATGGAAAAACGATACCAGGGACGGTGGAATATCAAAATGATGGGTGAGTATTGTTGGTCACTTCACAAAGTACAACAAAACCCATATCATTGGCGAAAAATATATTTTAAAATAAATTTTACGGATAAAAGGGAGAGGAAATATAAAAAAGTATTTTATATTATAATCAAATTAAAAAAATGTCCAATTTTTAAAACTACCATTTGTCAAATATGTATATATAAAATTTTCCATATCTTTTGGAAGTAATAAATCCATATCATATGAAATGGTGGGTGATAAAAAAAACTGCTATGAAATACGGTTTCGCCATACAAAATTGCATATGAGTTAGATAAATTTGTTTAAATAGTTTTCACAAATATTTTTTTTTGTGGATTCACAGCATTACGAGTAGTTGACACGGTGAATATAGTGAGGATCCTCACTCCGGAATCGATCCTTTTTTTTCTGGAATCGAGCAGACACCATTTTTTTAACGGATAATTCCAGTAATTGTGCGCGCAGCGGCTCTGTAATAAAAAATAATCAACCGACGCAATGACAAGAACCATATATATATATTAGAAAGTTTTATTTTTAATAAAAATGTATAATACAATTAAATAAACGTACGTCTATCTATTAAAAATATAATAAAACAGTACCTATAAAAGTATAAAAGAAATGAAAAAATAGGAATATTGATTCATATTAATCTGATTCAAAAAAAATTATGTGTGTGTGTCTGGCTGGTTTGTCTGTATGTTAATACAACTTTTAGAACCTTAATAGATCAGCTAAACTATAAGTTATAAGTAAATACAACATTACAAAACTGTGTTATAGTTATATAGAATTCACTTATACATCCCGACCTTTTGAAAAAAAAATAGAACGCAACGTTGATAAAACTTTTTCACTTCAATTTGTGTCAAAAGCTTATATAATGGCTATTGCTGAATGCCAATGTCAAGAATTATATCGAGCGGGGGACGAAAACGCCACTGCGATGTATAAGTTTCAGTAGGGCGAATAGTTTTTATTATTTATACTGCCGTGGGTGAGAGCTTCTAAAGTTTGGAGGTCATTGTCTACGAAACCAATAAGTACAGGTAATATTATTAATAAAGCATTCTATGAAAATAATTTTACTTTGTTTATTGATTTTATGATATTGCCATCTTGGTTCTGTTATTGTTTTAAATGTTTATACTAAATATGACTGTATAATATATAAATTGGTACACTTGGCGCTAAACATTAGAATAGAGTTAACAAAAAAATATATATTTTATCGTCGTTTTACATAATTGGCATTGTAATACTTTACAAAAAAAATAGCATGTACAAAACATTAAAACATACTGTAAATATATAACTTTTATATAAGTAAATTAAGTCTAACAATATAATGCAAAAACGAGCAGTTTGTTTTATTTATTTTTTAAACGAAATTACAATGATCATCATGCAAACATCATTCGCATTGTCTTTAAAAATAAACTTATAGTCGAATTTGTTATGTACGAGTATGTACCACCTTAGAATGTTGGGTTAAATAGAGCGCGAACACCAAAAATGCAAAATAAATCCGTAACAAATAGCAACATGGCTTATTGTTATTTTTAAAATGGCGTCGTGGAGTTAGAAATATATGAATATGTTATTATCTTTTTATTTGAAATGTGTGTTTTTTAATAATAAATTAGATTATGCTACATATTAAATCTGTAAATATAAATAATACACATTTATGTAATAGTATCGCGATGCAGTCGAGTTCAAACTCTATACGATTGATTGTGTAAAGACAAAGTAAAGTAGATTCTTTCACTCAAAGGGTCTACAATACGCCCAACGATGGAGGGCTAAGTGAAATTTCACTAGACTTAAATAGATTTTGTGAAGTAGGCAAAGGCCACAAAATTTGAAATTATAAAACTTTACGTGATTTATAACGCGAAAAGTAACAATGGCCGAGGGTCAATGATCCGCAAACGGACAACGGGCCAAGGCTAGCTCTCTTTACTTGTTGCCAATTAAATCAAATTGGGATTCTTACATTTGGTTAATAACTCATATTTACCTTCAAAATGATTTACAGTAATTTTGATATATCCAGTCGCCTTGAGCCCATCGTCGCGCATTGGCGCAAACATATCCTGACTGTAAACGCAATTGGTTGTGGGGTCGATCCCCACTCGTAGGAATGGTTATATTTATTTATTTTTTCATTTTTCCACTCTTGTAAGGCGAAATTCGGCGTTGAGTTTCGCCACTGAACACGCATTATCTCAATTTTGAGCGAAAAGTGGAACGAAATGTGTTCACAATAGGTTCTTTCTACTACCTTGCAGGAATGCTTTTTTCCCTAATAAATTTCTCTTTCCCAAAATTTAAATATATAACAAAAGCTCATTCATGATTATATTATTATGATTGCAGTCACAAAATAATTATATACTATTGAGAAATAGATACTGACACCGAAACTAATAATATAATTTAAATAGAATCGATATTAGACTAATTAATAATTAACAAGGTATATTTAGATCAGTACTAATTTCAATATAAGCGACCGGCAATTATTCAGTAAATACCCGAACTGTCGAAGGCTCCAAGGTGAATAATATTAAACTATAGAATCTAATAATACTCCGTCTAATAATAATCTAATAATATATTAGTAGCGTAAGTACTTTTGTCGTTAGTCATAATAGAAAGCTTACACTAATATATAAAATTATTAACGTAGGTATACGATAAGTGAATACCAGTAAACTTTTTTTTAATTCCACGCTTTTTCCTGCAAGGAAGTGTCTCTAACAAGAGAACCTAGCCTAACTAAAACCTAGTATCAAGACACTCCGGTCTCCGTATTCCGCCAGAATTCAAAATTTTGCTGGTAAGTGGCTGAATGTCTATATCTTTTATCAATGTATAATTACTAAATTTTGAAAGCTGTAGATTACCATATTATGCGTAAATTATTAAATGAGCGAAACGAAATTTTAATAACACTGTGTTTAGTTCACGAAACATTGTTCATAGTATCTTTACGGTCATTTGCGTATTAATTCCTAAGCTTTTAGTTTGACACGCAAAATTCAATTCAATTATATTTCATTTGTGAATTTAAAATATTTTACTTGAAATATTTTGACAAGACACTCTAAAAGTATACGAATGCAAATACTAATAAATTAAACCTCCGACTTTACATATTGTTACAGAAATACCATATTTTAATACTTACTGACTCATTGGTTGTGTGATTGATTCCTACATGGAGGAATGATTTTATTTCAAAAATTATCATTTCTCCAAAGTTTAATTTTAATGTCTCGAATGTGCGGAAAATGGAGAACGGAGTTTCTTGACACTAGATTTCTTCTCTCTGCATACCCTGCTATGCAGAAAAAAGAGTGGAATTGAAATAATAATAATATTACTATATGTGCTCATGCTATCTTTTATATGTCCTTAGGTCCATTATAATGATCATATAAGTAGGTATCAAGTACTTGAATAGACCAAATTTCACGTTCTATAAAGTATTAGGTCACGTAACTAAACGACACGTTTTCGCTACAATATATACTTGGATGTGATTTGAACCCCTATCATCATACAAAAACAAACATGTTCCAAATGACGTGAAATTTAATATATATAATATAAAATATTATTACAGCCGCATATAAAATACTCAAGGCCATCGTGGCGCAGTGGAATAGCGCCTAACTTTAAACGCGATTGGCTGTGGGTTTGAATCCGACACAGAGTTATGATCATAATATAGTCAAATTATTTTCATTTCTCCGCTGTGGTGACAAGGTTTCAAATTCAGGCGGAAAGTGGAGTACTGAGTGTATTGACGCTAGGTTCCCTCTGTAATCATTACAAAGCAACGAAAGTCACTTAAACTGAACGTGTTTACGATTGTCCAATTTCAATCATACTTTTTCAAATATATTTAATAAGAAACAAGTATAGAACTGTCCGCACTCAGCCATTTCATTGCAGACCCGCAAAAAAGTGACAGACTGACACGATACATATAAAATATTATTGTATTTATTCCTATTGTTGGACCTTGCTTTAAATAATAAATTGATAATGTGTTAAAGACCTTAGTACCCGCATTTATAGCACATAATGGCTTAATTTAAAAAAGTGTCTGGAGTTAGTCAAGCGGTGAAGGATTTGATCCGATGGTACATTCAGTTATGCTACTGGTATCAAGTTAAAATTTTAACTACGTTGCTTTTTTATGTAGACTTTCGTTTTAATAAATAAAATACTAAATACTATACCAATACACATGAGAAAATATGTATATTACAACTTCACGCTTTTTCCAGACAAGACAGACAGACTAGTCAAGTCAGACTAGTAGTCAAGAAACTCCGTTCTCTACTTCCCGAATTCAAAACCAAACAATTATATATACATATATATATATATATATATATATATCACAAATTCTCATTTTTTATTTTATTACATTTTTTTATATTTTTATCAGCAGGTACTGTTTTGAAATAAGTGTTCATACCTTCGAAAAATATATTATGTTAAAAATGTATCATTTATTATCTTCCTTTAATGAAATCACTGTTAAACTAGTATGATCATATTGTATATATGTATATTGTACAATATTTAGTATTTATTTCTAAATATAGTTTTTACTTATTCATACGCCATGTATTTCACAACAAACAACTTCATGCTTTTTATCCGCTTAACAGGTTCCTGGAGAGGTCGATATAACCTAGTGCTAAAACCCTCCGCAATCAAGACATTGGGTGTTGAGCGGCTCTCTTACCAGAGAGGATAAATTATAATATTTGGTTATAATGATTCCTCCGAGTGGGTATCGCACCCACAACCAATCGCGTCTCCATTCAGAATATATTTATGTATGTAATGAAAAAATATATAAGAGAGACCAACACCGCAAAATATGCAGTACATATTTGAAAAAAATAAAAACATTTCAGACACGTCAAATAAACATACAAACATACACTAAACAATAATATATAAATATACCTACGATTTTATGAGTGCTTCATTATATTTTTGTTACGAAACTATCTAGAGTAGCTAGACTTATCCATTAAACTTTAGGTAGAGTCTCAAATCGTGTCATAATTTAGGCGTGAAATTGATCGATATGACTTTGAGAGGACAATGACCTAGCGATTAATTATCTGTATCGCGAAACCTTGGAGCGGATTCGACACGACTATATAGAAGTGTTAAACAAAGGTATGACCAATATCACAATTCAAGTAATCATTATAAACTTTATACTGCATTCAATTTTTTTACATAAAATAAAATATAGAAAATATAAGGAAATATCTAAATTCTGCTTTTGGAGCTTTTTATTGCTGCTTCTCGATCAAGCTCAAGGAACTAACTAAATTTATTTATTATATTATATATATTGAATGTAAATATGTTAGATACTGTTACTGTCGTAAATATTAAAGTCCAGTAAAGTAAAGTTCATACACTTAAGATTAGAAAATGTATTAATAATTAATATTTGCCTTAGTTTTGGATTCAACTCTCAATAAGAGTAATCTTTATATTTCAAAACATTTATTCTTTGTCCAATATGATTATAATACAAAACAATTTCGACTACATTGGGTCCCACCACCTGACACTTTACGTCTCTAAAAATAAACGAAAAGTGCAAAACGGAATAATTTATTTATAGATTTTTTCTGCTCGCTGCTGCAAAGACGTGGAATTGAATTTAAAAATATAAGAAGGAAATAATATTTTCCTTGTTATTAGTACAAACGAGAATAAGCCAAAACTTGCAATCATAATGAATAAAAAATGTATTATTTAAAAAAATAGTCAATACAATAATATGTATCCGATTTAACATGCATGTCGTCTTTGTTAACTGTTAACATAAGTTTGATATATCATATAATAGAAAACTAACGGTGACCGCGAGCTCGGCCTCTAAATTATTATCCATCTATTCGCCTAAAAACGTCTGTTGTACGACAACCATTGTTAGTGGAGCGAAGTCTATAAAAATATCGATAGATTTGCATAATGGCTTTACATATTACCTTACTGCGTATAACGGTCACTTAGTAACATCAGTCCGGTCGCATGTCAGAATAACATGGAAAGTTGAAATTGTTGAACTTGGAAACCCCATAATTAAAACTTTATAGCTATGTTATGCATAATTAATACAGAAAGTTAAATAGAGAAACTGTTACAATATACTGAAATGAACACAAAAATTAAATAAACTACTTTTTACAATCGCCTCCTTTAAAGTATTTAAAAAACAAAACCTTATTTAAGTCATACCAATATTTTCAAAATAAAATAAACAAAACTCTTTAACAATTAGATTGTGAGACTAAATATCAATTAAAGCTCCAATTTGAAACTCGATACTAAACGAAGAGCGAAGCGGACTGGTTCAAACGCACTCAGACTGTCAGACTACTGTGTTTCATATTTTTATTTGAGATACAAACGATTGCACGTTTGTTTCAATGCACGAGCACATATTTGAAGTTTAAGAAGAACAAATATAAAGCTCGTTCGTGAGCACCTAAAAATATTATCGCTATCATACGCAAAAATTTGAAGCTACAATGTGTGTGTATTTTAGTGAATTTGGAAAACGAATTGAGTTTTATAGTGATCTGTAGTAGTCGAGGTAGATGGTTTCTACCCACTTCAATTAACATCGATCGTTTAAACCATTCCAATATTTCATAAAATATTTGCACCAATTATAATGTTCACTAGTAAAAAGCATCCAAATCAGTTTCTGTTAATGAACAAATGAAATTTTATATTTAAAACTTTAGTGAAATAATTTAAAACATCATTGCATAGAGCAGGCAAGTACCAATTAGTCAGCCATTTCCGCAAATCATCCGCCCGACATTGTAATTTGAAAAGCTCCAGCAGCTATTTTAAAAGCTCCATGAATGTATTATTACCAATTTACCGGCAAACGATATCAACAGAAAGCGGTGGTTGTCAAATAAATTGTGAACTTTGAAGATATTATCTTGTCTATGTTGTTGACTCAATACAAACTTAGCCATTTCTTGGTATGCCTGTCTATTCTTGACTTGTCTATATAAATAATATATTTATTTAATTTAAATTGAGGGCTATAATTAAATATATTTACTACTAACACAGTTTTTGTTCATAATCTATAGCAATTAAAACCCTTGTAATGATATATACAACACTGTAGTAGAAATCATCTTAAAGTGTGCTGCAATTCCTCTATCTGAGAAATAAAGAATGCAGATAAACAGATAAATGAATATAAGCACGCTTTCTACAGTATTACTTACAGTATTAATTGTATTAAAAACAGGTGTTACTGAGCGTAGTCTACACAATTATTGTGCACAAATCTCAAATCTATCTCTTGATAGGTTATTATTGATCTTGGTTTGAGAGTTCACTCTATGCAAAATAGCTCTAACTTGCAATAAAACTATCAACGATTTGTTAGTTCGAACACTTATCTATTTTCTATTTTATTAGCATCGAGAAATTCAATTGACCGAAGAAGAAAATGTCAGGGACGACTTGCTGGCTCAGTTTACAGGACTAAACGCCTTTTTATAGAGTTTTGCCCATTTACTTTTGTCGATTATTATTAGTAATTTATGTTAAATGCTTATTTGGCTTTTGATTCAAATTGTGCTTTAATATTAAATAAATCGTTTGCCTCTCTCGTATCTCCGAATATATAAACATTCACCAAATGGGAACCGAAATATAGATTTGGTGAATGATTATTTTTAAATTATTTCATTTCTCACTCTGATAATTCAAAGCACGGCAATAAGTTTCACCAATCAATACACAATGCAATTCGAATTCAAAGCACAGAGTGTCTTGACAACAAGCTCTCTATGCCCAGTTATGGGAAAAATCGTGAAGCTGCTTTTGCTAATATAATTAACTTTTGAACATGACTACAACATGAAATCAACCCGAAGAGAAACCAACTATATCACTTAACATAAACAATCCGTGCAATGCTAAGAACTTATCTTGTAGATAGAAATATTTTATTAAGCAAGTGTAACTAATTCAAAATGTTTATTCCTCCATTTCAGATTAATCTTAAATGAATTTTCAACTCAAACTTTTAGTTTTACTGCTGATAACATGCTGTTTGTTTTCTTTGATATTAACTCCGAATAAAAAAAATATCTCTTTTGTTTGTACATTTGTGGCACACAATGTCTGGCGATACAAACGATGGTTGTGGGTTCCAATTCTCATACGAGGAAATTGAATGTATACTATTTTCATTTCCCCAGTCTGGTAGCACAAAGCTCGATGTTTAGTTCCGCCACTAAACATGCATGTCTTTAAACCTGTTTTAAAGTAGGAAAATAAAGAATGGAGTGTCTAACATGAGTAAGGAGGACAACACCAGGAGAGGAAGATGCTTGAAGATAAATATAATTAATTTATATATATATATTTATTTATTTATTTTTCTAAATACGTTTACACGTTTTCTAAATATTTCTTTTTTTTCATAAATAGTTCTCATCATTCTCTCTTGCCAAACGATTGTTCGTAGAATAATCTTTGGGTAGCAGAAATTTGTAAAAATCTCTCTACAGAGATGCTAACAACAAATATAAGTTGTAATAAGCGCATAAGAATTTCGACGTAGCTGGATATAGAACGCATGGCTTAGCGGCCAGAGCGCTTGAACGGGTCAGAGCGCTTGAACGGTTTACAAGAGGCGCGGGTTCAAATCCCGCTGCGTTCAAATTTTTATACGTTTTCTAAATATGTCTTTTTACTATAATACAATTGTCTACTAAGGGGTTAGTGCATAATTTGATTTTGTTATAACTAATATACTTTAAACATATATGGGGGATAGGACATTAGGTCCACCCTATTTACCGATAAATGTAGAATATGCTATACAAACAACACTAAAGCAAATATATATATCTTGTAATATCACAGTAATGTAAGGTACCAAATAATATCGTTAAAATAAATTCTTTACCAAAAAATTATACATATTACGAAAACAACTGATCTATACTACATATAATAAAACCGCGAAAACAGAATGTTCGTACGCGTATGCAAACTTAGGAACTATTGGATGGATTTGAATAAAACCTGTTTTGTTGCATAGCTTAGGCAGATCTTAGCCTATAATGTGTTTTGAAGAGTAAAACAGCTAATGTAGAACCATAATAGACCAGCTATACTATACCATATAAGGAAATTGCGCCTTAACACAAATCCAACGCAATAGAAGTTGCGGTCAGCTACTAGTTATAAATAAAGAGGTTTAATAACAGCAATATTCCAAATATAAAAGAAAAATAAATATAAAGAAAGGAATGTATGTGTTTATGTTTTTTTAGTATGTATATATATATATATTGTATATATATATATACTCGTATTGTATGTACATTTGTACATATTGTGTTTATATATGCTAAAATATGTATGCATTGATATTATGAATCAATTTACTTTGTGTACCCCTTAACGTTCCAATTATTATCCCCTCTACCCAAAGGTTACCTGGAAGAGATCGCTCACTTAGCGATAAGGTCGCCTATTGTACTGTAAAAGTTTAGATTAACGTTGTGTAACATTGTTTTTTTTTTGGTGTACAATAAAGAGTATTTACTATTAAAAGAAATAATTTTACCAAACAATGATAGATACATACTAAGATACTCACTTGAACTAAACCGCTTTAATTTTACGACTTAAAAAGCTAAACACAAGAAGACAAAGCACAGTTACTAAGAGCTACAAGACTCAGGAAATGACGGTTCATAAAATATTCTGCGAAATCATTACGTACTGCGCTATAGAAAATATGTGCTTCATTTGGTGCAACGTGTGGAACATAACATCAAATAATTGTGAACCCGTTTCATGTACATATATGCTCAAGAGCTTTTTCTATATGTTATCTGTATATCTCAATGACTTATAAATAAATAAAATGTCTTTACTCAAATTAAACGCAATTATCTAATATCCTATATACACCTAAATCTAGTGTCAAAATACTTCGTACTTCAGTTTCCGCCTAAATTCGAGACGTTGCGTGTTGAGTGGCGGAACTTGAGCAGAGAAATGAAAATAATTAAATTATCACTCCACCTTGAGGATCGAAGCCACAACCAATTGTTATTACAGTCATACTGGGCCACGATGGCCTCAAAATAGTATTTTAAATGTACACAATTTTTTCAAGAACAATACCTTTATTTTGCAAATGAATATTAAAATAGATCGATTGATATATATGTATTGTATATGGCGCATATCAAACCGAAAATTATTATTTAAATAATTTAATTTTAGTTTATATTTTCGGATGTGATCTTTGTGATTATTGGTCTAAAGTACTGAAGAACAAGCAATGTCAGGTGAGCAACGGTAGCATGTGTTAGTAGTATAAAAAAACAGCTTAACTTATTGTAACTTAGAAGTATTTAAAAAGAAACAGCTTCTTTTGCTAGAATATTTTCAGATAAAAATATAACTTTAAAAATCAAGAAATATATTTCCTCGTGAACTTTTAAATTTAGAATTTTATTTAAAAATAAAAGCGGGGAGTTAGTGCACCACTTAACACCTGGACTTATCACTAAATTTTTTTAGCTTCACGCTTTACCCCGCATAGTGGGCAGAGAGATTTTAGTATCAAGACATCTCTTACGTTATATATTATTCAAATTATAAACAAATATCCATATATATATATATATATATATATATATACATATCAGAAAATGAAAACAAAACGCCTATTTTGAAGTCATTGTGATATGCGATTTTACATTTAATGACTTTGAATTCATTATATATAAACATGTGGGTAGACGTACTTAATGTAAGCATTCTATCCAGTATTGAGTAAGATCGTGAAAGCTTAAGCTAGTAACGTAAAATGTATACAAATAAATATTTTTTTTGTGTCTATTTGTAATATTCATAGCATCATACATTTGTATATTTATGCATACACGGTACATATAACAAAAAAACACTATTTACAATTTTTGTTTGTCTGTCTGTTTGATGCGGGTTCACTGGCAGATATAATAAGGAGTAACTTAGGCTAATAAGATCTTTAGTTTTTGCGATTTTTACAAATTTTGAAATGAAACTATTTTTAACCGAAGTAGGTATATTATTAGTATTCGAAAATACATTTTAGAAATCCGACGATTCGAACACTTTACATACTTTACTTTAGTTGCCTCGCGTACTGGCTTGGATTCTTACAGATTGTGCTGACTGTATCTTGCTCTCTGGTGTGGTAGGTTTGACACTTTAGGTTTTCAGGATTGGGTCAAGTTTTCAGGATTGGGTCCCAGGTGGTGAAAAGTTTCCAACCGTCTTCTCTATTGAAATTAGGATGTTTTTATATTTCAATAGCCTCGAGGATTATCCTTGGGATATATCTGTTTTCCCTAGCGAGAATATGAATGTTGGGCTTATTCGTTGTATGCTCACACACTTCTTCTACTGTGTGACTTCAATACACGCCCATTCTTGACATCGGAGATTCAATTTTATAAATATTATAATTTTCTTTAAAATTCCATAAAATGAAATCTAAAATCATATAAGCACGTTGAGCGTTATTATCTCCGCTAGCGTAGCTTTACCACTAAGACAATGGATTAACAGATTTAGAGATGAGCTTGTGTATCTACACCCATGCAAATGAAACGCCCACAACGTGCACTCGGTAACTTATTAGGAATAATAGTTTAAAATTCGATATTATTTTGATATAATGAATAGAACCCACGCGTACTAAATAAATGTATTGTGTTTCCTAGAAAGTAATATGGATATTTCAAATCACTTTCAAAATATGGAATATTAATAGTATTCTAATAACTAATATTACTAAAATAAAAAAAGCATAAAGCTTTTACGATTTTTCTTTGCATATACAGTTTACGGTTAAAAAAAAATGTGTTGAAACTCTCCTTTGTCTGCTTGCAGAATTCGGGATATAGTGGCATAACTTAACGCCTCACTTCGTCTTGACAGAACTGGGCACTGATAATAATATTTTAAATGTAATTATGGGGGCACTGATAATAATAATTCAAAAGACCCGAACTCAGAACTATCGCGTTTAACAGTGAAACGCTACTATAAACCTCAAATTTGATTTTGTCCTTCGTACTTTGAATTAGGTAATAGACTAATATAAAAAGTTACTAAAGTAAAAGAAATCTGGAACTGTATTAAACCTGACTTATTCTCAGCCTCTCCATCCACTCCTCTCCGTCCACTGCTGAACGTAGGCCTGCCTCATAGTGCGCCAACGATCCGGGTCCTGAGCAGCTCGCATCCATCCGCTGCCAGCCTAACTATAATAAATCAAATTATTTAAAACAATGTTAAAAGTTTAATTCTTGTTTTAATTTTTGAATAATTTACAAATAATGAAGTTATTTAATATGTATTCAATAATTTTTGACACTATAATAGAATAAAAAGAAATATATTAAAATTACACAAATCTTTTTTAAATATTTTACGAGTCAACGAGGCTACTACATAGTTAAATTAAATATACAATAGAAAATGCTAGTAACCAGCTTTAAAGGAAATGTTTTATCGCATACCGATTAAATAATATTGTCTTCTCGTCCGTTGCCGACGCAGTTCCCAGCGGATTAATAAAATCCCTGGAGCCGGGAAACGGCAGTAAAATAAACGAACAAGACATATTGTAACCGTAGATTTTATCACGTAAAGGACTTTTCAAGATATCGTCGTAATACTTTAAATGCATATAACATTTTTTCCTTAAAATAAATTTTATGATTTGCTGAATTTCTTATTTATTTTATGTATTTCTTCCTTATGATCTTTTCTATGAGGGTCTTTCCCAAACATATTTCTAACAAAAATATTATCATAGCAGTAAAATGAAAAATGAGTTTGATATATTTGAAGCCGTCGTGAGGCAGTGGAACAACGTCTGACGGCAAACTCGATTGGTTTTGAGTTTAATTCCCATTCGAAGGAATGATATTATTAAAAATAATTTCATATCTTCGCTATGGTGCCTAAGACAAAGTTCAGCTTGGAGTTCCACCACTCAACACACAATGTCTCAATTTCAGGCGAATAATGGACAACGGAGTGACACTAGGTTCTCTCCGGCTATCTATGTGGGCAAAATCTAGAAGAAGCTTTTATATTTAAGAAAGTATAATTAATTACAAAATTACATATCATAGAAACTACTGACAATGCAAATGAAAATATTTCTTATTTACCATTCATTTTTCAATATAGAATTTTTGTTTATATTTATTAGTTTTATGTTTTTCGCATGTATATGTTGAGAGTGCAGCTCTCGCTAGGACTGTAAGCTATATTTTAGTTGATCTAGCACTTTCCTCACAAATATTATTCATTTTTTGTGTTTACCATTTCCTTAAAGGTCGGGACAAATATAGACACTTTTTTAAACATCTTGTGAAACTTTTTTGACAAATTATAATTAGGACGGTTTGAATATTATTTATTGTATTTTATCTATATCAATATATAATAGTTGCTTCGACATATGACACGACTTTCACCGGTTTTCCTTTTGTAAATAATAATAATAATAAATAAATAAAATATATACATATATATAAAAAAAAACTATGCAAATTAACTTGGTAAACTAAACGGAATATTTATGTTGCCAGAGTACACCTACATTTTTGATATATTTTTTTTTATCACCGGCTGGCTAACTTCAACAAACACTTCGTCACTGATATATAATTACTATTATTTGAGTTATATAAAGTACAATTTATATTTCTCACACACGTTTTCGAAGTTTTATAAATTTCAATAACACCGTAAGAACATTTGGATACAGGTATCCAAAGTTAGTTGAATGTACAGACATTGGAATAGACTTTATTTCGATACTTAGGAACCTTGGCTACGCTTAAAGGACAGGTTTATTACCAACCATTAACAATATTTAATTTACATATACAATTTCTGTTTATAACTTTGTCATTAAAAAGTTAATCTTTAGCTACTTCTTTAGTTATATTTGAATACACAAAAAATTCGATATTAAATAAAAATATATTGAAAATCGAAATATATAAATAACACGTAAAACGCATTTAAATAACTCTTTTTTATTAAAGCTAATAAAAATAACAGTCGTAACATACTTGAAAAAAGCCATTAACGTGATTATCCATTTATACAATTTGAGTAAAATATATGAAGGCGGCGTTTTTGCAACAATTCTCTGGACCGAATATTGTAAAATTCAATTTAAATTTCAACTCGAAACAACATCAAAAATCTTCTTTTTGTGATCACGGAGATGGCGCCAAATAAGCTGATATCGATATATCACTATCCATGTCACTCGTTAGACTAAATTATGCGAAACCAGAACCATTTTTCGTTCTTAAATCCTGGATTCGTAACATTCTTCCCCGATACTTAATATTATATTTTTTACAGTATCTGTTAATAAAAAGACATATTTAGAAAACGTATAAGAATTTGAACGCAGCGGGATTTGAACCCGCGCCTCTTGAAAACCGTTCAAGCGAAAACCGTTCAAGCTATGTTGAAATTCTTATACGCTTATTACAACTTATATTTGTTGTTAGCATCTCTGTAGAGAGATTTTTACAAATTTCTGCTACCCAAAGATTATTCAAATTCTTATACGTTTTCTAAATATGTCTTTTTCAATTTCCTAAGTGTGGGAATAACACTTTAAAAAATGTTAACAAAATATCTGTTAATAAGTTTATAAAAAAAATATATATAGAGTGAACGAAAAATTATATATGTATATTTTGAAACTGTTTACATTATAAATAATTAATAGCCAGCAGCTGACATATGCTGCAAATTGAACTTATTCTAGCTCCGTTAAAAAAATAAAGATATTTTTCTCTTTATTTTCATTGGCGACGTCACTACGATCCTAATTAATATAAAATTGCATTTCATTTAGAAGCAAAACCGCTAAAATTTAATCTAAAAGAAATAGTTAATAAAATAAACTTTAGATTCAGTTGCGGTGTGTATTTTGCCATGTCTCCAAAGCTTTTGTGCAGGTATCAATGCAAGCATTCTACTGTCGGCTGCAAAGCTCAAGTCGAGTGAATCGAAGCGTGACAAGCACAGTCTCTTTAGTAAGAGCTGATACACAAACGTTCCTTATAAATGTTAGTAGTTTAATTCTATGCGCGTAGAGGATTTAAACTAGAAGTTAAGTAAGTACGAATGTCTAATACGATACATATCTATGCGTAAGCATTTTTTTGACTGCAGTTTATAAATGAAAAACAGAATTTTGGTTGTGTTCATAAAGAACATATTTTTATTATTACAAAAGCAAAGAGCTTCCCGCATAGCATGGTAGTCATGGACTAATCTGCTGTCCCACGATGGCCTAGATAATTAATCTTACAACTACAAATGGTTTGGATTTTTTTCAATGGGTATCTTTAATGCTACTCTAATAAAATTATAATTATTAAACGTTTCTTTTCGATTATTGAGTGATTTCATTATTAGTTTTTAACTTCATTCATTTTACGCTTACGTTTATAACAGGCTTACGAGGCTAGAGTGTCGTTGTATGTCGCTGGACCCTGATACCTGACGTTGTTGAGAGTCGAGGGTCGCGAGGCTGAAGGTCAATTGCGGGTCGGAAGAGTCCAGCGGAGACCCGAGAGGTGTCCCGGACATCGTATGAACTCTACGAGTATATCTGAAATAAAGATAAATTAAAAATAAGTTAACATTTAAAAATATACCATTATTAGTAATAATAATAATAGAAATTCAATGGTCCAGTCTATTACATAAAAACCATGGAAACATCAGTTTCGTTATATGAATGGGCAGAAACGAGTGCAATATCATCAATAACTATTTTATTAAACATTCCAAAGTACATTTGCGCTGAAATAGAAGTGGCGGGGTTGTGATTACCTATTTCCTGTATTAATTCGGCAGTGCGTTTCAACCCTCTGAAAAGGCCATTTCCGTCCCTTTGTCAATGCCCTTCGCGTATAAGTTGAATCGAGTGGATGTATCAAATAGATATTTTTATGCTTAATAATACTCCAATTACACATTTTTTAGACCTGACATCACTAGGCCGTGTTACTGCAAACGCAATTGATTAAATTTAAATTTAAATTGAATTTAAATAATTTCCTTTACTCGCTTTTGTACAAGAAAGCGCGGCGTTGACTTTCGCCACTAACCACGTAATGTCTCGAATTCAGGTAGAAAGTGGAGAACGAAATGTGTTGCTACTAGATCCTCTCTGACTATTATGCTATGCGACAAAAGCCATGAAGCTGCAAACATTTTACATGTTACTATGTTGTCTATTTTAGACAAATATTCAGTAAATAGTACATATCAAAATGCATTATCGATTTTTCAAAAACAGCACGTAGTCGTAAAATTAATTGAAATGCTATATTTGAAATACTATGACCATAAAAACTATGGTAATATTAAAAAAGTACCAGCACAATCGTAAAGACGCATCATTTAAAATTGTAATGTGACCAAGCACAGCAACAGATTTAGCAGTAAATAGCGAAAA
This sequence comes from Podotricha telesiphe, assembly GCA_038994665.1. NCBI lineage: Eukaryota > Metazoa > Arthropoda > Insecta > Lepidoptera > Nymphalidae > Podotricha > Podotricha telesiphe. The sequence goes on from JAOYRR010000049.1 coordinate 327,375, forward strand.
AGAGAATTAAACAATTTATTGGTCAAATCTAAACCATTCAACATTGTAGAAAATTATACAAAAGTATCTTATTTCTTTTTAACAGTATTTTTTTCAATTCTTTACTTAAATAAAGTTGTATAATACAGATAATGTTTAAAATTTATTATTTAACAATATTTACTATTTAACAATATGCTTCTGAAAAATAGATCATAAAAATATATAAATACAATGTAGGTAACATTCACTCAATTGAATATCTAAGTGCTTCCTTTAAGTTATTATTAAATTGTCGTGGACGTAAACTTATTGGCGTGGCTCTGACGGTGATTGCTTCTGGTAGAACAACCAGTACTTTGTTGGTGACGCTCAGTCATAGTATTATACTTACTAATGATTAAGATTAATCATGTGCTGATATGGTAAGTATATATATATATAATTTATGTTAAAGTCAAAAATCCACTTTCCGGGAAATAAGACTTTAAGGGTCCACAATTTTCCCTGCATTTGCCATGTCAATAAACAAATCACAAGCTTAATAGTTGAAAATTTGTGGAATTAAGTTTTCCTGTCCCAACCAAGAGACTCCCAACATAGAGATTGTCCTAGTGTATTTTTTTTTTTTGGTTATTTCATAAAATTTTATTGAATTTTGACACATGATTTCATTCTAGGTTCTAGGGCGGTATGAAATTCACCGGTTCACCTAGTCTATCTATAAATATAAAAATGAAATGACGTTTATTAGTCTCGCTAAAACACGAGAAGGGCTAAGCCGATTTGGCTAATTTTGGTTTTAAAATATTTGTAAAAGTCCAAGGAAAGTTTAAAAGATCTGTAAACATGAAGGTGAATATAAGTTAGACTATCTAACATTCCAAGACCTAGTATTTCGGCATTCTAGATTTCGGCGGAAAGTGGAAAACGGAGTGACACTAGGTTCCCTACACGACTACTCTGCTATGTGGGAAACAGTGTGAAGCTGCTTAATAAAATATTCTAAATAAATAACCAATATATAAAGTATATGATTTTTATATTTTGAGCCATATCATATATATTTGGGCAAAACCACTAGGTAAAAGCACTCCGCTCTCCGTTCTTTTCCCTAATATTAGAGACATTAAGCGTTAGGTTAGGTTAGGTTAGGTTAAAAATAAATAATTAAAATTTTGTGAGTCAAGACACTCCGTTCTGTTCTTTCCTTCCAAATGTTATACGTTACCTGTCATGTAATGGAACTCGACACTGCACTTATCTCAGCACAGCGGGAAAATTAAAATAATTTTAATGTAATGATTCTACCGAGTGGGAATCGACACGTAACCAGTTTACAGTCACTTCACATCTGCGCCACGATGACTTCATTTTAGTTTATTTTCTTATAAATTAAACGATCCATCCGTAAACTACGTTCTATTAACCACAGATTTTGCGTGTTGAGTGTCAGGATCTAACGTCATATCTTGTTCATACAAAACAGAACCTTGAACCACGTAAAAAAATAATTATATGCTATTGTATAGAATTTTGACCCATAATAAAATATGGGTACCTATCTAGTACCTAGTCTCTCTCTCTAGAATCTAGTGTTCCTGCTATTCGGCGACAATTATATAATATTATATTCATACGCGGTAGAAGTAGGCGGGAGAGGTATGACAGAGAAATCTCTATAATTTACTACAAGAGCTCGCCTGTCTAGAACTAATCATCATTTTTAGCATATATTTCGAAAGCGGTATTAGTAGATTTATTTCAAATATGGTTAGGTAAAGAGAGGAGCTCAGACAGTAGAGGCAAGCGTTAGTTGCGCATTTCTAAGGGGTAAGGGGCCCCTTGCTTACACTTGGGTCGCAAATCTCAGGCACTGGGCCGTGTTTCTTTCTCTGTAACGCGATGGACTGCAATGCGTTGGGCCCATCACCCGTATACGTGGCATCACCACCCATGGAATGGCTAAGGAATTTCTTTCTCTACTTTTAATATTATATTAACATTAACTATCTTTTTATCATATTTTTACCTATGTGATTATATTTAAAAAAAAAGAATATAAATTGAGATCAATAGTTAATACAATTAAGTGTTAATTAAATAACTCGTGTTTTAAATTAATGTCTTAATAAAAACCAGACGGTTAATAAATGAAACAGATGCTAATCTCTACCGTCCCAATATATATCATTTAGGTAAGATTAGTCATCAGTTAATGGTTGGCTAAATCCGGCCTCAGAGACGAAGGATCACAAGATAAGGCCACAATGCACACAGTGCTATAAAATTCCTTTGATATATAAAATTCATTTCAAATCTAAAAGTAAATTAATATTATTCAACAAAAAATTAAATGTCATATAAAATAATAATATTAAAATATATTTAAAAATTTGTAATGCTCATTTTAGTGCAATTTAGAGCTAATACTTATTTTAAAGTGAAACAATTTTAACCAGATTGATTGCGTATATTTTGGTATTCGTTAATAAATACATTTTAAAAAACCCGATTGAAGCAATTGTTATATCAAACTACCGATTAATATATAGTATATCTTAGCTGCCTCGTGTACTGCCCTGCCCTGGTCCGAGGTGGTAAGAAGTTTCCAATCTCCTTTTGTATTCCGCGACTTATATCTGTTTTCCCTAGCGAGAATATGAGCTTCATCAAACCTGAAGTAGTGGTTGTGTTTGTCTGTTCTTTGCTCACATACAGCTAGCTACCTTCAATACACGGCCACTCTTCACATAGGAAATGTGTTCTTTCATCCTAACACCGAAACTTCTCATAATTTGACCAATGTAAGATAAGCCACAGTCTAGTTTGTATACATTTGAAAATGTTTATAAATCGCAATAACCAAAGATCTAATGAGGTAATATTTATATTAATACTATGTGTAATTGTAACCACAAACTTCGTTTGCTTGGATTTAAAAACGCATAATTTGGTTTTTCTTTTACTCGAGACCTTTTCTCTTTCAAAATAGTGATCGCCTAGACAAGGCCAAGGCATACCAAATTTCAGCCATTTCTTTTTACGCCAAAAGTTTAGGCTATGCGTTCTCTGTCAATCAATCAGCTAATAAAGGAACAAGTTTATATATTAAAATAGATAAAAATAGTCCCTGGGGTGGACATAGTTACACAGCGCGCCTCAATGGGGAAAACTGCAGAATCGGATGTCTTAACATTCGGTTCTACTTTTACCCATTCGAGATAAGTCTGAAGGTACTTTTTTTGCTTATAATAAGGCATATGCGTGATAAAAGCCTAAGTATAGTATGGTACACGTTTCAATGAGATCACATATTTCAACACGCTATTATTCGCTACACCTATATTCTTTTTTTTCAGCTTTTCACCTTTTCCCCTGTAAACAGGGTAGTCATAAAGAATCCACTTACCACTAGTAATCGAGACATTGTGTATTGAGGGGCGGCACTCAACGCCGCGATTTGTCTTCTTATCAGAGCGGAGCAATGAAATGAGTGGGAATCGAACCCACAACCAATCGCGTTTACAGTTAGACACTGTCCCACTGCGCCACAATAGCCTCTAAACTACACCAGAATGAGAGATGAAGATAAATCTTATATCTACATAATAATGTAAGAAAAACCTGTAATACTTTCTCACCAACTTCATACTCTCTGATTTGCATGAAAATCTGCACGCGTGTCTGGATCTGATGATATTACATTATCTTAGTTTGAATTTGATAACCTGGCTACAACCACGAGGATAACAAGAACATATTTTACGTGTTCTATTAGTTTCATTTTCAATATATTTGTTATTTCTTGAAACAACTCATGGTCAACGAGTATCGTTTCTCACTTCAGTTATACCAAATACTGATAAATATTAATTAAACAAGTAACATTGCGTGTCATTCATAATAAAACAACTAAATGATAACAATTGATAAATATGGGAAAATGATAATACTAAGAAACCAAATTGTCATATTAAACGCAATAACAGGGCTAATTTGCGTAATAGACTGATTGCCTTGTTACTAATACGAGCCGTCTCAACTTGATGCATGAGTGGGCAGAGACGTTCACATGCATGGGAATATTCACTGATAGAGCCGAATTGCGTCTGACGCGGAAATGCGGGCTGAACCCTCTAAAAACGCTTTCGTCGTAATTAGAATCGGATACGAAATATATGAAACAGTATCTGTTTTTTAAATCAATTCAAATTATAGTTTTTTTTATACATATAAAAGTATATTGGTGAATTTATATAAACGAAAAATTGTAAGTTAGTTCTCTCTGACTACCCTGCTAGGGCATAATAAAGCGTTTAGCTAAAAAATAAATATAATAAGTTCTAAAAGTGATTGTCGGCATTTGTCGACATTACTTATAATTATTGTAATTTCCATGATATAATTTTAAAAGATAAACACTTCTGACATTAAATAAGTTTCATATCAAAGAAGATTAAAACTTTATTTTGACACTAAATTTGGGCTTAAATTTCTGATATATGAAAAAATACTCAAAATGTAATAATTATCCTTAAAAAGCATAAAAAAATTTATGTGTTTCCTTGTTTCGTAAACGAAAAGAACACAAAACATAAGAGTACATTCGTAGGTTAAGTAGACTGTGTGACAATTAGGCAATTCCCACAATAATACTTTACTATTTTACCAAATAAAAAGCATTAGATATTTTTACGTGAAAGAATCCCTAGTAATACAGTTGGGAACACATTTCTCACTTGTCACCTAATGTAGATAGAGGATCTCCCTGATGTATGTGGTGTATCAGCGAAACGAGTTTACTGTCCAAAATAATCAGGTGTAAAGGAATTTCTATACTATATGTTACACAAGAAAATTGCCTGATAAGCTAAATATTTTTTTTCTCAAAGCTTACATATAATAATACGGAATACAGAAAGAAATTCTTTACCTAAATAAAATGACAAAACAAAATGCTACTCACTTGTCAATATTTCTTTAACATATAGCATCTCTATTAATGCGATACAAAAATTCCGTAAAGGAAAAGTTATGTTATTTAATTTCTTGAATTTATTTTTAGTATGATTACTATGAATTATATAATAATATAGTAAAATCCCTTTGACAATTGTTACTGTTGCAGAAATTATATTTATACACAATTAAAAAGTAAAAGTATTAAACGATGAAATACAATGAAATAATTACATAATGTTTTTCAGAAAGTACGACAAAATAAACAATTGTAAAAAAAAATAATATTTAAAATATAAAAAAATACCAATTACTTTCATTACTTTGTTCTTGAGAGAATGCATGCACATTAACTCACAAAACTCTCCAATAAGTAGTACTTAACACTGGTAATATACATGAAACGAAATACTTCACCATAATCATTGCAATGTGCGGAATTTCGTAACGAGATTTTAAGTAATTTTTTTAATTCAACGTAATATTGGACAGACTTTGAACAAGAATTACAAGTTTTCAAAATGTACGCCAAAAACATATTGTTTAATTTATAAACAAGAAGTTAATGTACTTTAAACGGGTACAAAGTTTCATTGAGACCTGACAGTAAGTACTGTACGTAATGTCCCTCAGATCTAATTCCGTTTAGATTCTTATTTATAATACAGATATTTCGTCGGTCTACTGATAGAAAGTACGGTGATTTATCGACTCGAAGTCTATACATATATAATATTATACTTTTTTAAATAACATTGATTTTAAATAATACTAGATTAGCACCAATTCATTTGACTTCTTTATTTTATTTAATACAATACTGCCTAGCTGTAGTTTTTTACATTACTAAATTTTGAGTATTAATTTTACGAAACACTATCAATATATAAATTCATACATATATGAATCACCCTCTTATATTTATCCTAAAGCCAAACGAACTATATGAAACAAGTTTTTAAGGAATTTATAATACTATAAAAGGGTCACAGATTGAAACATACTTACGCTTAAAAAAATTATAAGTGATATTTTAATGCCGTTATAATGGGTACTTAGTTTGTAAATAATGTTTTAAAATATTACAAAGAGAATGATATAACAAAATTGTATTAAATGAGGTACTTTATAATACCTAGCATATATCATCATCATCACCATCATCGTTCGAAAGTTGTTATATGATATACATAAATTTATATGATGCGAGTTGACATCGAAACAAAGAATGAGAGATGAAGATAAATCCCTACGAGTACTTCTATTCGTACCTCTATTCGTGTGATATTGAAAAGTTCCCACTTGATGCACACCTTTGGCTTTGTTTACTGTCTTCTTATACTTAGTAATGAAGGTGCTTGAAGCTCCTTATAAGTAGCACCTGTGTATCGCAAAATCTCAACATTTGTGGTATTTTCCTTACTAAAATTTGATATGTATTCACTTATACTCCGAAACTGACTGAACTTTCCGCATTTCTATACTTCCGCTTTCAGATAAATTAGAAATTACACCATCCGGCGATAGTTACTTTAATAAATTCAAATATTGAAAACGTTTAAAACATGCTCAAACTGGAAATTAATTTTGCCGTAAAGATTTAAATATAGTTGTTTTAACATGGTTCGTTATTAAAGAACATTGTGTGCCTTGTATATTTGATTTTGTATTTTTGCATTTCTATTATGTCAGACAGGTAAAGATAATCTAGTAAAATATTATATAATTTTCCGCTTTCCTTCCAAATACAGACTTTGCATGTCAAATGGCGAAACTAAACAAACGTCTTATATTACCAAAGTAGAAAAGTAAAACGAAAATATAAGTAAATACAATATTTTTAGTTCCACGTTTTATACCGCATAGCTAATTAGCTAGAGAGAATCTAGAGACATGTTGATAAATTAATCATTAAAACAATTATAAATAAATATTATGTTACATTTAACAAAACAATTACAATATAAAGTGTAATATTTGCAAGCCTTTAACCTTTTAACCCTACTTGAGCCACAAGTCCCAGGCATTACCCTGAGCTCCTCTGTCTGCAACGCGATGAGACCCGGTCCCGGCACCCACACGGGAAACCATGGAATGCTAAGAAGTTTATTCTCTATAATGCCAAGCTATTTGCTGAATATCAAACTTGTGACACCATAAAAGCGCCGCGACAGTAGTATTCATAGTCTGACAAGTTCGCAAGATGGAATGTATACTTTCGCAAGAAACTTCAGATGGCAATTAAGTCGTGATGTGTAAATGGCACTTTAACCAGACTTGCCCATTAACTTCTCATGCACTTCCCAACTTGTGTTTCAGCTTGAATCACTTATCGACTCCTCCACGCTAGAATGTACGTTTACATTAAAGAGCGATTTACGTTCGAAAGTTGTTTCAGCAGAATTGCTTTAACTTTCCTTTTATTGTTATTAGCTTTTACCTACCTACTTTTTGTGAATTAATTGAAATTAATTACATTACATTTTTGATAAAATGATAATTATTTACATAATAATCAATAACAAAATAGTTAATATAACTAGAAAAACACAGTGAAAATCATTTTGTTGGTATCTTGGTTGTCATGGCAACGACATCACATTAATGCTAATAATATATTATCATCGGACACGTGTGTCAATTTTTAAATAATTAGAACGGGAAAATAACGTTGCAAAAACATTTTCAACATTTCTTGCATATGTGACAGCACAGCCTTTCATCTACCTATGCAAACTGGATATCGGATTGCAACATCGTAATTCTCTTTTTTGCAATAATAGAATAATATAATTAATTGAAATTGTCTCTTGAGCAAAACTTGTCTCTATCACTTCTAATTTAATTTGAAATCTCCAGCTGAACTAGATCCCTGAGAGGGAAATCCGCGTATGTATCAAGAGAGGTTAATCTAGATGAATGCATTAATGTATAGTTGATAACTTTCATATAGGTTTCATATAGGTTCATATAGGTTGCTATGAAAATCAAGTTAATCATAATATTTCTTATAATAAAAATATAAATATTTAAATAGAAAAAGTCCAATATATTACAAGTTCATAGAATTATTATATACCTACTAGTATATTAATAGGTGAAGGAAATATTAGATCTCTTTGACGGTCGGACGGACGGAATTATACAGTCAGACATTATAAAATAAAGCATGCATATTATTCATATGGAGAAATGCAAAAAAAACAATATATATTATTTATAATAATTTATTATAAATACGTAAAGTAACGAGAAATATTACACACATCATATTTCATATGTTAAAAGTATAGGTATGTATATATATACCTACATTTTTGTATAAAGTGACAACATGTATTTTAAGCGTCAACGACTATTCTTTATAAATTGGAATATTTAATTACTACCGGTACATGTTTTTAATCTTTTTTCTTAAAACAAGAATATATAGACACATTTTCCTTTCTGTATTTTTTATTATCAAAGTGTCAGTGACCATCTCTGGGCAATTACCTGGGATAACTTACAGATGAATCCCGGTTGAGGAACACAGCAAAATATTTTAAATTCTTATTCTCTTGTGTCACCTCGCAAGCCTACCAAAGGACAGGACTGTGACGCCGAGATTTTTCAAAGAGAAATTCGGACCATTTTTGACATTACAATAAATACTGTACAAAAAACGTGAAATATATGGATTTCAAATTATTTAATTTGTGTATAAAATACAAATAGATAATAATATTAAATGCTCCAAGCAAAGTGTAACACTTTGCTTGGAGGCTGTAACCAGCCTCTTTGGTATAGCCTATCCAACAAAAGCTATTTAATTATCTTAATAGTTAGATATACAAATCAAAACTTGTCCACAATGTCAAAACAGAGTTTGAATCCCAAAGTGGCCTAACGAGATTAGGCGGTCAAGCTTTCCTAAGCGCATACCTGGCCTTAAGGGACACTTTAGGTCCTAATTACATCGTGTACCGCTTTGTTACGTTAATTAATCAATTTACTTCGGTAGCTTTGAACAGTGTTAGCTTGTTATAATCATTGTATGTGGTAGCCCTCTAAACAGTATACCTATAAAGTCACCAGCTTGAATCTTATTTATTATATATTCAGTACATATTATCGATGATGTATACTAAGTTTGTATGGATATAAAATACAATATTTGGACTTAATGTATATCAACGCTCATTTCAAACTGCATTATCTTAAGCCAATTAAATATAACTTGTACTTCTAATGTACCCATGTATATAAATAACAACAGATGTAGATGTCATAAGAATTATAATAGCTCATAAAATACGTTAATATAATAAGCTTAACAAACAAATTTTTATACGTTTTCTAAATATGTCTTTTTCAATTTCCTCTAAGTGTGCGAATAACACTTTAAAAAATGTTAGAAAAAGCTAAACAATTTCGTTCTTATTTTTCATTAATTATTTTTGTAGATTTCTTATAGTGTAAGTAAGAGAGCTTTCAATACGTTGGAATTAATTTTTATTGTCTTTCTATAGAGAGCTTAATTTTCTTTTCATCATTGAATACTGCCATGTATTATATTTCTCGAGTGTAACATAAATGCGGGTTGCTCATTAAAGATGAGGGAAAAAGCATCTTTACATCCTATTATATTTCATTTAGTAGGTACTGTATATTTTGGTTACATGAAAATAAAAATATATGAATATATAATAGAAGTACATTCTATATGTACATATAGGTGAAATTTTACACCCTTTTTTATAAACAATATATGGATGGGGGAACACGAAAATTGAAAGCAATCACCATCTTTTACAAATAAAGTTAGTGTAGTTAGTTACCATGTTTTACAAGTAAGTATAAAAGGATATCAAAATCTAAAAAAGATATTTAAAAAGATTTATGATGTCGATCTTATAAAGACATACTTACAAATATGCTGACGTCTATTTAGATTTTATAATATATTTAGATTTAGATTAGATATATTTAGATTTTATATAAAAAACCAAGTTGATATTCGTGTAAATTGTTTTTAAATATAATATTAATGCAGAGTGGCACGGCGCTAGAATTTCTTTTTTTATTATATGAGAGATATTTAGATGTAAAAATAGTATGAAAATGAATAAACAAAAAAAACAAATTGCTTACAAGCTATGTACGATATAGTAACGCATGGTACAGACCGCCACTGCCAGACAACCGATCAGGCACCGCGTTGTCCGTGAGCGCTGTCTGCCTCTACTGAGTAAAATATAATTCTTTACTTGGCTTCACACGCTACCGAGTGTCTAGTATATCCCCTGTCCACAAAGAGCTTGGTTCTGTGTTTGTAGCAAAAAAATTACAAGTATATGAACACATTCATGCTATTGAAGTTAAAAAAAATATAAAAATACTTTTAATTTTATAATTTTGCATATTATTTCACACAATATTTTTATTAATTTTAAAGTGTTATTCACAAATATCACAAAAAAGGTTTTATTTGTATTTTATGTTTTAACACACATTTCCAAATAAGATTCTATAAAATAAAATAAACAAGAAAAAGAATATCTGTTAAATGGTGTTATTCATGTAATACTTATATTAACATGTTTTAAGTTGTTATTATTTATGAATACTATTTTAGAACTTTCCGGAAATTGTAGCATTTTACCAGGTAATCAAAAAGAACCTTATGATAATCCATTCTAGAAAAGAATATGATTTATACTTCTCGTATAGTGAGATAAAACAGAAAGCATACAAATAAGAAATGCAAAGCGAAATTCATCAACGCGAAAATGGTTCCCCATTTTGACTCCTTTAATCAGCAAAATTGCTTTCGGGAGTAAATCTAAGTGTAAAACCTACACAAATTCTAGCAACCTACTTGCCGCTTTTCAGCTAGTATAATTTACTTTTCTTTACAGAGAACCATAAACAATTGTCAGTCGATATAATTTTTTTACCTACAATTACTAAATATATGATTTCTTTTTTGATATTCTTAAACTATACTCTTACTTTGATATAAAGTAAGGCTGTATCAAAGGTGGAGCATTGTAGGCAATGCTTTACCTCTGAAAATACGACTACTACTCGTAGTACTAAATTAGGTTAAGATTTTCAAAATTTAAAGAATATAATTTAAAATCGAGGTATTGCATGTTCAGTGGCGGAAACCAGCGCCGCCCTTTATTTTAGGTACCAGAGAATATTTTCATTTCTGAAAATATTTTATACATAATCATTCACCCCGACTGAGAATCGGACCCACAAACAATCACGATTACAGTCAGACGCTGTCAAATTGACCCACGATGGCCTCCGAAATACTGTGGTAGTTACAGTCTACATGTTTCCTTCAAATTATAACATAATAAATTAAATATCTACTTAAATATAATAAGAAATATATATCTATAAAATAAAATATTGGTATATATTAGCGAAAGGAAAAAAAAATTAAATGACAATAAATTATGTATTAAAGGGAACATATATTTTCTAAATAACTCACATGTAGGTAGGCTTTCATTTTAATTACATTAAATTCGGTAAGCACGGCAAACATTTAAGCATATTGTTCCACGAGAGGGTTAATTAAATACGGTTTAATTTCCTACGTTAAACCGTCGACATGGAGTGGCACTAATTAACATTTCTGTTTGTAAATAAGCATGTTATAAATAAGTTGGGAGGTAATAAATCGCACCGTCAACTACAGCTTGACTGGGCCAAATAATTAAATATACAAATCTTAAGAAAAGTCCCCGACATTTTGGTATTTCAATTTGAAAGCCAAAATTATCAGGCTTTAGGAAATTAGATCTGGAAAAATTGACAATGAACCACTAGCTAAACAGGTCAATGCTGCATTAGTAAAAGTTGTTTAGTGTGGCGGGCAGTTTTCGTTAACAAATAAAAATAATTAAACTTTGCAGTCATCATGCCGCAGTGGGGTAGGTTGCCGGCCGTAGAATAGCACCAACCCTATCGTAGGACTGGGGTAGTCTGATTATCTAGGAGAAGGAAAATTCCAAATTAAACCCAGAAAAAAAATTCCGTCAGCCAAAAATAGGACCAGCCTGAAATATGCGGCTAGTTTCTTCGCTCGCCTCACATTTCCTGTGTGTACAGCTAGCAATATGCGGCAAGTTTCTGCAGCTGACCTGGCTCTCATTGTATTGGTTATTGGTTATTGTTAATGTATTTTCTCTAATTTGTTATGGTTATAGTAGCATCGTGTCAGAGACTGGAGAAACAGTTTGACTTGATTCCTGCCACTGAATTTTCCAACCGCACAGTATGTAACAGACTGAACTTACATCCTCACCATCTGGATACGTGGCACTACTACTGTGTGGTTTTGTAGGAACCTCATTCTACACGCCACTCAACTGTGGGATGGCATACCAGCGGCAGTGTTTCCAGGTAGATTTGACATGAGTACCTTCAAAAAGCGCGTCTATTTCCACCCTAAGGGCCGGCAATATCCCTGTAGCTCTTTTGGTGTTACACGGGGTCTTGGGCGGCGGTGGTCACTTACCATCAGGTGATACAAACGCACGTTTGCCTTGTCTATAGAATAAAAAAAATTAAAAATAAAACAGAAGAAGATATCACTTCTAGGATAGCCAAAGCCCGGGCCTCCCATCTCTCCGTGTTCTCCCAACTCTCAACTATTCTACGAACTCTCCACGTTTCTCTGAACTCTTCGAATTCTCTTACATCTCCACCTTCTCCGTACTTTCTATCTTCTCCGTACTCTCCTTCCTCTCTATAATCTCCGTCTTCTCCGTAGTATGCGAACTCTACATCTTCTCCGTACTTTCCGTCTTTTAGGTTATTTCGGTTCTCTCTGTCATCCCCGTAATCTCCGTCTTTTACGTACTCTCCGTACTTTCCGCCTTTTCCGTACTCTATAATTTCTCCGTACTTTTACTTACCGTACTCGTTATCAAATAGCAAATTGTCAATTGTACTTATTGCTTACAATATGTACTAGGTGTTTTATTTTATAGTTTTGCTTTATAGGATACTAAATTAGTAAAAACATATATATAAATATATTACTTGGAGATTTTCAACAAAGAAGGAATATGTGCCAGAGCATTTTTCAAAAGTGTAAGATTAAAAATGTTACACTCTTGAAAAATGCTTTGGCAGATTTTACAAGTTTTTAGTAGTAGTGCCTATCCTTGAGGCAAAAATTTAAGAAAATAAATATATTGACAGTTGCGTCTCAATATATATTTGATAATGTAATGTATGTAAAGATAAATATTAATTATTTTACCGAAATCGGTGATGTACATAACATTAATATTAGAAATATGCCTAAATTTACCGCGCCTGTAACTGAATTGCATCGAACCGTATTTCTTTTATGGGACAATAAAAAACAAAAGGATTCCAGAAAACGTTCGAGAATGTTCTATATCACAATTTTAAAAAGTTGTGAAAAGACGTTTGTGTGTTTAACCTAATTAACGATTTTATAAATTATAACACGCATTGGTAATGAAATGCTTGCTCCAGTCTATTTCAAATGTACCATTGTCAGTAATAAATCTGTAAATTATTGTTTCGAAAAAAAAAAAGAAATAGAAGTCCCGCTGAGTTTCTTGCACCGGGTCTTTCCAGCTTCTTTAGTGAACCGGTGGTAAATTGTTTGACGTTCAAAAAATTAAGCATTTAACTTCTTATTTTGAATAAAATTATTTGACTTTGACTTTATAATTTAAATTGAATTTTATTATTACCTACACCAGCCACAAAATCTTATGGCTTATTTATAAGACGTAAAAAACCTTATAATATATATAATGAGCATACATTGCTGTAACGAGTAATTTTACAAACAAACAAAACTGCCTCTACTGGGAAATGAGAGGGAAATTAAATTTCGCTACACTCACGACACTTGTCCCGATTCGCTGTCAAATACCCTGAAACAGATGGAAACAAGGAAAAAGAAAAACAATCTATTTTTTGTTACACGAAACGATCTTATATATACAATGTTTATAAAGAAATGAAAATTGATATCACTTATAGCTATATCTTTATTATTTAACTTTGTATTATCAGAATTTAATTTTTATTTATAAATATCTAGTGGAGAAGGTAGTTTCCCAACACTAGGTTCTCGTAACTTGCTTACATCGCGAAATACGGAAGTACGTATTTCTGGTTGTGTGAATTTAAAAAAATACAATTATATCACATTTAGTTTTTTTAACTTCGCAAATTTGTGATGTCACAAAGAAATCTATACCATATTACGGTTGTTATAAATAATAACTTCATGCTTTATATATTTACATATTTATAATGCATAATGTCTGAATTCCAAACATTTAACAACCTACGAGAGCGAGATATCTCAACAATAAAGCTAGCCTATATTCATCCTGCTGCCAGCTTTTTTCTATGTATAGTATAATACTATATACAAAACGATTCTAAAAATTATGTTAGACATTATAAACGTAGTTTTAACTACAATAGTGAGCAATGTTGAGCAATTATCCTAAATTGTCCTTTATTTTTATTAGGATTCTAAATGAAAATTAAAATAAAAGTCACAAACAATTATTCCAACATTTAATAGCATTATATAAATATTAATTATTAATAATAATTATAACCATTTTTATGTATAGCACAATACATTATTGTTCAACAGTGTTTCAGGTGTTTCTTTTAAATATGTCTTAGCACCTGAGGGGCACAAAATTTATATATTAAGTATTGATATCAGAAGCTACATTATAATTTTCTATGTATCAGATCAATCAAATGCTAATAATATCTGTCACAAGGCCAGCAGCTATTGTAACTCCCGCAACACGAAGCATGACTCGTCCCAATTCCTTTACATCCTTATATCTCTCAATACATATGGGCTTGCTAACTTCTATGTCTACAACAGCTACCGAATTGTTGCCTAAGCACCTGGGCTTTCTTTTTGACACTTCTCCCGTGCTTTTATTCAACAATGCTTTTAATTTTACAATATTACCAGATTCTACCAGTGACTGATGGTGAATAAGTACAGGAAAACCTTTCGTAATAGGAACCTTTACATTGAAAACTACCAGTCTAGCTTCAAATCGTGAAGTTATTGGTACCTGCTGTATTGGATCACATAATATATATCCCACAGCAACATTTTGCATTTCCACTCCTGATAAAGTAACACTTACTTGATCACCAGCAAATGCTACATTGCTTACCAAGTCATTGATACTCAAACTTTTTACTTCTGCTATCTCTTTTGTAGGACAAACTAAGACTTTGTCACCTTTGTTAATAACACCATTTTCAATACGTCCCCCCACACAAAATCCGGAACCAGTACCCTTAAATATATCATTAATTGACATACGTAATGGTTTAGACACTGGTCTCTGTGGAACATTAAATTTGTCGATAACATCAAGTAAGCAGGATCCATTATACCATTTCAAAAGATGAGGTTCTTCAGGCACTTTCACTAAATTTTCACCAGTCAAGCCGGAACATGGAACATAAGTCACATCAGAATCCTTAAACCCAGCCTGTTTTAAAAAAACTTTAAGCTTCTTAATAATTTCATTAAATCTTTCTTGAGACCAACTACTTGTATCCAATTTGTTTACAGCAACGGCTAGCTGGTTTACTCCAAGTGATCTAACAAGCAATGCATGTTCCCTTGTTTGACCACCAAGATCAAAACCTGACTCAAACTCTCCTCTTGTTGCATCTACTACTAAAAGTGCAACATCAGCTTGCCCTGCACCTGTAATCATATTTGGAATAAAGTCTGCATGTCCTGGTGCATCTAATATAACTACTTTTTTACTTTTAGTCTCAAACTGGGCTCTTCCTATATCCATTGTAATTCCTCTTACTCTTTCTTCTCCAGTCTCATCTAACACCCAGGCATACATAAAACTTTGCTTACCAATTTTTTTACTCTCTTGTTCATACTTATGCAATGTTCTCTGACTTACTTCACCTAAATCACACAGAAGACGACCCATCAGGGTAGATTTTCCGGCATCCACATGACCTATAACAACTATATATAAATGGTCTTTTTCTGAACCTCTTTCATTTGTGTACTGTAGTTTTGGATCAGTTTTGTTTTCCTTTATTTTCATAATAACTTTATTATCATCTATTTGATCTGTCCTAGAAGGAGTTCTTTCCCTAGAGGCCGGGGATTGATCTCTTGGTGTTCCAGGCTGACTTCTAAGATTTTCATCTCCTATTTTAAAGCCTTTTATCACCCCTATTTTCCTTGGTTCCACTTTAGTTGTAATAACTTTAGGTGTTGTGTCAACTACTTTGCTAGAGACTTTATTAGGTTCAATTATTATAGGTACAGGTTGTATCATTGACTTTGCGCTATCTGCACCTTTATTGTTATTTAATATTTCATCTAATGCATCGTTGTAATTAAAATTATGATTCATAACAGATTGTACTAAAATATTTTCTGGGATTGTATCCCCTAAAATATTTCTTAATTCATCGAGACATGACATCAGTTTTGCTTCATCATCTTCGCTTAAATTTAGACCGCGTAGGTCCATTGATTCCCGTCGTTCTAAAACTGGAACTATAGTTTCAGGTTCTTCGTTCTCTTCTTGAATATCATTCCGACTGTCTAAAAAATTTGATATGGCATGTTGATTACCAGAACGATCGTACAACCATTGAGCTGCATCGCTTGGCGATAAGCAGCTGTCTTCTTCAACAGAATGTCCATATACATCATCATAGTCGTATTCATCGGAATAATTTTGATTTCTTACATTTCTGTGACGCGCCATGTTTCAGTTCCAAACATATAATCTAAGAATTTACCATAGTCATATTTATTTTGTTTGAAGCCTTTAATTATCACGTTCTTGATTTTGATAATTAAGCACACTTCTGACATCCAATGTCATCGACAGTTGATCCGCATATTTCGTTTAAAACTAAGCATACGTTTATAAAGTGTATCTGTGTAAGTAAATCAGTAACCTGTAAGGAATTAAAGCAATAAAATACTAAAAAGTACAAAAGTCGTAATATTTTTACTATAATGCATTTATCTATTTAAACATCTGGTAATCTGATTTAAGTATAACAATATCTGAAAATATAAATTTAATAGAAATACATAAATTTATCTGATAATATTATTATTGAAATTTTTTAGTTTTTCAAATAATAAAAGCAATATTATGATTGCTATTATTTTTTTTGTTGTAAGTCATTTTTCTTATGTCAGTTCATATAAATACGTCAAAAGTGTCAAATCACAAATTGTCATAATTTTTTTTTTGTAATGATATCAAACCTGAATAATTAAAATCGTAATACAACTTTATTGTTCTCGATTAGTGATTTGACATCACAAAATTCTTTTGCTATCCTAATACGTCTTTTTATTTATCTACCCGAATTCATTATTTCATTATTATCAATTTATATGTAAAAGAAAGTTTATTCATTATCATAATTGTTAAATTGTACCTATACAACAAATTTTAATATAACAACATGAAGAAAAAGGTAAATATGAAGTTTTAGTCTAAATTTATTAATTAATTAATTTTAAGTGAATTCTTATCAGTCACTTTACAATTGTAAATTATTTTTTTAAAGGTTCTTTTGATGGGGAAGAGTGGATCTGGTAAAACCAGTATGAGATCCATAATATTTGCCAACTATATAGCAAGAGACACACGACGACTTGGCGCTACAAGTAAATATCTAAATATAATATAATTACACTTTTATATAGATATAATTGTGATCAAGGTCTTTTACAATTTCAAAATGTTTTGTTATAATAAAATATTCTTATAAATAGTAATATACACAGAATAACTTTATCATTAGGTTTTATATTTTTCATTAAATTTTATATTACATGAATGATTCTAGTCTTACATGTAATTTAATTCCTTGCTTACAGTTGATGTGGAACATTCTCATGTTCGATTTTTGGGTAATTTGGTTCTTAACTTGTGGGATTGTGGAGGTCAGGAAGCATTTATGGAGAACTATTTTGCATCACAAAGAGATAATATATTCAGAAATGTAGAAGTCTTGATATATGTATTTGATGTTGAAAGCAGGGAGATGGAGAAAGATATGCATTACTACCAATCTTGTCTTGAAGCCATTTTGCAGGTATTTCTTACTTACTGTAAAGCTTTTTAATTTATGATAAAATATTCCACCATCAAAATGATATAAGTATATATATAAAATGATGTAATTTTGATGATGCAAATTCCTATATATTGTAGCAAATATTCAAGGACCCAGTATTGTTATTAAAAAAGAATAATGATATTTTTCCTTTTTAGAATTCCCCAGAAGCAAGAATATTTTGTCTAGTACATAAAATGGATCTAGTTGCTGAAGAAAGACGAGAAGAAATATTCAAAACCCGTGAAGAAGACTTAAAAAGGCTCTCTAAACCACTAGAATGTACCTGCTTTAGAACTAGTATTTGGGATGAAACTCTTTACAAGTAATTATAGTATATACAAGCATTTTGATATACAGTTAAAGTAATTTTCTTATTTTTACTATATAATACTTACCTAAAAATAAAAATATTTACATTGCCCCAGTCTAGTTAGTCAAGTCAGTTTATGGCTAATTTCAAAGATCTATAGGGGATTATGTCTATAAATTGTTGGAAAATGTATGTTTTTGTTTTGTTTGCACTGCAGGGCAGTAAGAGAGAACCTAACATAGGAAACTGCATTCTTCACTTTCTGCCCAAATTTGTGTTGTGTAGCAGAAATATACACCTCACTCTGTTTTTACCAGGTGGAGATGTAAAAAAAATTACATATAATAATTGTTCTTTAGAGTAGATCCAAAAAACACAATTGCAATTTTAGTCAGACACTCCCACTGCACCATGATGATTACTCTAAACCACGACCTTTATTATTTTTATTAAAAAAATGCATATGACCAAGACCATTTCTTCAGTTACATTATTGGACATAATAATACACATAAAAATGTAACGCCAATGTCACGAGATGGTAATTTTGTATTAACATATTATTTTTTTTCATATATCTGCAGGGCCTGGTCTAGTATTGTCTACAAATTAATACCTAATGTCAAAGCATTAGAGTCGTCACTCAAGCAGTTTGCTGCCATAGTAGATGCTGATGAGGTTAGTAATTACAATAGACCTTCACAATTTTTTTTATTTACATACATCTATCATACATACACATATTGTAACAAATAAAACAACCTTCATACTACTGTTTGAAATAAAACATACTTTGCATGTAAGATGAAAACCTATTTTGTTCCTTACAATTAAAAATATCAACAAAATTTTGAGAAAATTATTACTTTTTCTTTTTTAAATTAATACAAACCGATAAGAGATACGAATTGAAGAAATGTCAACAAACATATGAAATTTCGTGTAAGAAAATGTTTTACATAGCTAGATTTCAACCTCTAGTAATCTTTAATATACCCGTAAATTTTGTATGGAGCTATACAGTTTTTCTCCTATAGCAGCATAGTCAGAGAGAACCTCGTGTTAAGACACTCCTCTCTCCACTTTAGAACCGAATTCGAGACATTGCGTGTTGAGTGACGGAACCCAACGCCGCGCTTTTATTACTTATTTTCGCTTTTTTTTTTAAGTGGAGAGGAAACTCACAATCAATTCATAAGTAAATGTGATATATTATGTCTAATGAGTCACAGAGTGGGTGGTAGTGATAACAATTATGATATTGTTATGTTTAGATAATACGACATTTAAAGTATATTAATTTATTTAGTTGTTTTCAAGTGTTTTATTAATGAACTAGCGACCCGCTCGCCTGCGTAAACTACACGGTTAAACTATTTCGGATTTTGGTCCGCCCGTGTTCTCACTTAAATCACGACCTGTATATATATAGTATTAAACAGTAATATTAGAATATTCTAATAGAGAATTATAATACTTTGAAATTTACATATTTGTGTGACATATATGTAAATTTCAAAGTATTATTTGAATACAATTAGCAGTGAATATCCCCATTGCTCACAGAATGACTGACAGACGTCACAGTCGAAACTGGGAAAGCTGAAATATATACAGTCCACGCAAACCAAGTTGCATTGCTTCAATCCATCGTACAAAAATTTCGACGCAGCCGGATGTACGCATGGCTTAGCGCTCAGAGAGCTTGAACGGTTTTCTAGAAGCGCGGGTTCGAACGCCGTTGCGTAAAAATATTTTTACGTTTTCTAAAATTATTTTAGCTTCAATTAGTTATGTTATGTATATTTTATTATCAGGTGTTACTTTTCGAGCGCGCTACATTCCTGGTGGTGTCGCACTGTCAGCGGCGGCCGCATCGCGACGCGCACCGCTTTGAGAAAGTGTCTAATATTGTCAAACAATTTAAGCTTTCGTGCTCTAAGCTCGCAGCTCAGTTTCAGAGTATGGAGGTATGGTTATTTGTTATAATTTTTTACTATTATTTGTATTGACAAATGATGAATTAGAATAAAACAATGAATTTTATATATTGGCGTAATTAGGGAATGTGAGTGTACATGACATGGTTGTAGGTAAGTAAGTAAGCAGAATCAGGTTCCGCTATTTGACAAGGACTGAAAGAGAAGAAAAGCCTGCAATTTACTTAGATGTTGTCTTTCAAATAAACAGAATATGGGTGATACGAGAGGATAAAATAATCTTTTGATAGAAATCTAGATTTTTTATTTTATGATCGAGTTTATTAATTTAGTCTGTTAGTGGCTTATTAATGTTAACATTTAAAATTTCAGGTGAGAAACAGTGTGTTCGCAGCTTTCATAGATGGCTTCACAAGCAATACGTACGTGATGGTAGAAATGTCAGACCCAAAAATACCGTCTGAAGCAACTTTAATAAATATTCGAAATGCAAGAAAACATTTTGAGAAACTGGAAAAAGTCTCCTCGAGTGCTCCGAGCCAGTATCAATGAAAATATATTAATAAGAAATCAATTGAAAACGGAGGATAATATTCAAGTACTAATAAAATGGGGTAGCAATATTACATAAATATGAACTTTGAAAATTTTTGAGTTAAAATTACATTACATTAGTAAATTTTTGACATTGACACTTGTTAAATATACAACAGGTTATTAATTATTTTTTGGAGTATTTAATTTTTAATATAATATAGTTTTTAGGTGTATTAAAAATAATAACAGATTTATGTATATTGTGAAGCCATTTTGGTGCAGTTCAGTGATGTGGCGGTGAACTGATGCTTAGAGTTCTAAATTTCTTTGAGCAAATTATTATATTTATAACATAATTGTTACCTCGGTCTTGTTAGACAACGCAGCGTCGGGTTAGACCTTTCAACACACAATGTCTCTAAATGAGCAGGAAGTGACAAGTGATATGTGTAAAGAGAAAAAATAACACATGTAATTTTTTCTATTCCATATATTGTAGCAATAACAAAAATAATAGTTTTTTTATTTACCACATAATCAAGCAGAAATATATAATTTTATATAAATAAAATGGCAACCGACAGTGTCGCTTCTATTATATAATATTTTTTTTAAATACACTTGTCATGGCTTCAAAAGTTGTCTTTATCTATATATGTTATATTTTCCATATATTTTCCTTTTTTTTGCTACTTAATAAAGTTTGGTAGTAACAAAGCTTAAATATTGTTGAATATATAAAATATTAATTAGTTTTGATTTCTGTTGGGTTTTCTTAATTTTATATATTTATTTACTATTAATATATTATATGGTTTTGGGAATCCCGCACATATTTAGTATGTATAGTCATAACATTGAAAAATACATTAAAAAAAGTTATGGTACTGTCACTATGTCATATATGTATGACATATTATTAATATTTTTATATTCAGTCTAATATATACAAATATAAAAAAATTGTAAATGCCATTCAGCTAAATATAGTTTTAAGTCTAGAAGTAGATAGTGTAATCTATTTAAAATTATCCATTTCCAAAAAATATTTATTTAAAAGTAATAACAGTTTCCATTTTTTAGAATATTGATTTGTTCACAAAAAGATTTAGGGTTAGTTATTATTTAAGAAATAAATAAATGGAAGTTAATTTATTTATAGTTAATAATTTCTTTGAATTACATATAATTCTTCATAAGCTTTATGTTAGATAAATGTATGGTAAATTAGTTTAGTTATTTTATATATACAATAACTATGTTTTCTCGGCTCTGGTGACAAGACAAAACGCGGTGTTGAGTTCCGCCACTCAACACGGAATGGAAAAGGATTCGGCTGAAAAGTGGAGAACAGAGTGTTTTGACTCACTGCTATATTTTAATAAATAACTCTTTCTAATTAATTTAATTGGCTTTTCAGAAAAATATTATGAAATATGTCAGTTTTCATACATATGCCTGTTTAAACAATTATTCAATTAAAGATAGTGTGTAGCTTTTACGTATAAAGGCCTTTTTATATATATATATATATATTCATTTGTTCATTATAAAAATAAGTTTTGATCTGTGATCTATAATTGTTTTAGCTTATAATAGCTTACACTTTCAAAAGTCTGTTTACGTTAAATAGTTTTGATTAGGTTGTTTAGTTCTAGTTAGTATTCAAATTAATGTAACTCACAATTTATAATCTTTTAAAATGAAAGTTAAGATTATTTTTTGTGTTTACATAAAATATCAATTTATATAACTTACTGTTGGTTCCATTCTCGCTCTGGGTATAATTATATTTAATTTATTTTTCCGCTCTAGTGGCTAGACAAATTATTACATTTTCACATTTCTATAAGGCAATGTCAAAGTATTTAATGTGAACAGATAAATTAACTATTAATGGTTTTTTAAATATATTGAAACTAAATTTCATATCATATGTGTACAAGAAAATTTTAAATATGTTTAAAACTATTAATATTGCTATTCGAAAATTTGTTTAATCGCAATGTTTAGAAAACGGTTATTTTGAAGTTTTGAATTGTTGTACGTTATAAGAAAATGTTATTTTTACTTTGAGGTTACATGTTTCGGCATATTAAAATACATAGATTATCATAAACAAAAAAAATTTCTTTGTTTTAATTACTGCCTGTGCTATCTGTAACGTTTAATTAAACAGTTTGCCAAATGATAAACAAAAATATTAACATGAATCAGTTGCATACTTTTAACTGCATCAAAATAGATTGACCTATCTATTATGGAGCAGGCGAAAAATTGTACATAATAAAAAAATGGTGTAAATTTTTCAAAGCATGATAAAAAAATAATTTCTAACACAGATCTCTATTTTTTATTATTTAAAGTATTGTATGTTAGCAAAATTAACTAATTTAATTATATATTTATCGACGTATTATTCTACTGTTTTGAAGTAAAAAACATGGCATTCTGTGACCAATATAAATAATCTTTTTTATCATTTCGCTTACCCTAAGTATAATCTGTTATTAGATTTAACAAAAAAATATCAAGTAATAGAAGACTGCCTAAGAAGGATTGTTATAAATTTGCTCTTTGGATAAAACAACCATATTACTTTTTCTTAATTAAATAATAGTTTAGAATGTTAGGAACTTTCTAAATATACGAGAACATATCCTGAGTTAAATATATTTTATCTCAAGCAATGTCACTAATATATAATAAAAGTGTAGAATACTTTCGGTCACCGTCATATTGAATCTAAAGCAAAAATACATCAAAATCTATTTATATAGGCACAACAAAGTTATGCGCGATTACATCACATAAAAAATGTGTATTATAGAATAGTTTAATTGAGAATATCCATCTTGGACTCTATAAAAATACATATCATGCTTGGTGTAACATGCTTAAGGATTCCATTCCTAAAGTTTTTGGTTTCGCGTCTACGTTACGGAAGTCCATTAGGTACTTCCATCCCGAAAAACATATCTTATTTTACATTTAATTAAATAATTTACCAATAACTGTGAGTAGGAACCAGTGAACTTTACATTTGGATTAATAGAAAATCTAATGACCATTAGTATAAATTGCAAAATGAATAAATAATAAAATACTGTAGTATAGTATAGTAATACGGACTGTGAAGTAATGAAACTAAGCCACTGCTTGTGACGCATTTAATTCTAACAAGTGTCGCCGGTAACGGTTGTTCATTTAAAAACTTAAACAATTTTGCTTAGCAAAAGAAAAGTCCTTCGATAAGTTTTTTAAATAAGCGATATCGGATGTTCCACAGTTACCGATTATGTGTAAATATTTAATTAAAATAATCTATTTTTGTTTATACTTAAGCTTTTTAAGAGAATAAAAACAGTTTCTTATGCTTTAATATTATTACTAAGGTTAATTTATTTTAGCCCAGCAATTAATGATATTTAATAGCAAAATATATTGTATTTATATTTTTTCTGGTTTATACTATGTATATATTCTACATTATAAGTTGTGATGAGCTATTTAATATATGTATTAATATCCTATAAGCTTACATAGGCGCCACTAGCCTCATTAAGTGAAATATGTTCAAGATTTTGTCAATACTTATTGTGTGCACATTTGTATTGTAACGTTTATTGTAACATTTATATGTAATTAAAGAATATTTAATAAAAATAAAAAAAGTAAGGTTAATACATATTATAAAATAAAACTTTAGCCAAAGTCGTGGGACAGACCTCAACATTATGAACACTTTGAAAATGGCCCAGGTATTCTTAATATAGGATCAGTTTGTTTAATATCCAGAACTTCAAAAAATATACGTCGACCATTTAGAACAAATGTATTTTACATCATGCAGAACAATTTGGACTCCCAACAATACCAATAACTGGCAACAGTTTATCCTTATCCAAATTTTGTTATCTACAATAATTTCCCTTATCTTACTTTCAAATGTATGCCTGAATGCGATTGAATAGATAAAAACATTGTTTCAATATCCTACATATATCTGAATAACAGTTAAATTGACAGTCATTGATTATATCTAGTCTACTAGTTTATGAAACTATTATTCTTTTTATTCTTGTAACTGAATTATAAAATATAATTAAGTACTGACCACTGGGATATTACTTAAACGAAGATGGTTTTTTTTTTAATTTACAGTCACCACATGTTTGCTTGAATAAAATTCTGGATCTTGGTTTAATATATTTTTTTATATGATTTTAAAGTTATTTATTTAAAAAATATAGTTACATATATCTACAAATAAGACTTTTAGTACTAAAAATATATAATCTTCTCAAAAAGTCTATGATATACACATTTGCATTTTAAAGTGTTACACACGTAGCTTTACACTCACTCGTTGCTAAGACAACGCGTATTTTACGGAGCCACTAGTAGTTTTAGATAAACATTTAAAAAACCGTTAGTTTCTCTCTCTCTTTAAAAAATCGTTGGTTTCTCTTTTAACACACCTGGAGTAGTTTTATTGCAACATTTTTTATTACTATAATAGCAACTGCATCAGATTTTTTGCGCGCCTGGCTAGTTAACTAAAGCGTTTTCCTCAATCATATTATGTAGCCTGTATATAGAACTCGTCTGACTTTTGAATGACTTTGACCTTGACTCAATGCGTCATTACTTATTTGGCAATTGATATTGCAACACACAAGTAACAACTTTGTCTTGTTAAGATAAAACTGTTAAAATTTAAAAAGACAATGTTACGAATTAAATTTTGAATGTTTTAAATTTATTGCATAATTCAAAAGTTTGTTTACTAAGTATTCACTGTGTTTTTGAATCGAAATAAATCCTTTAAAACTGTTCAAACATTTTTCGTAACGCATTTTCGCTGTAGCAACAGCCAAATGCAGACGAAAATACTAACATTACGTACGAGGTATTCCCATAGTCGGGCGGCGAGTTTCGTGGAAATGAAAGTATTTAATTATATTTGCATTGGGAACGATGCCAAACACAAGTAAAATCATTTTTGGTATTTTTAAAGGTCATATAAAGCTATGAATGTCAAGAGCGACACGAGACGATTCAATTCTCAAGTATTTTGATGAATATTTATTAAAGTAGTACTTTTGTTCGCCTTTTAATGTTGTATAAAAATTACATAAAACTACAATTCAGACACTCGGTTAATTAATTTTCCACTGACTCCTTCTGAATAAATAAAAGATTATTTATAGCGACAGCAATTCTAAACATTAGCTTAGCTTAGCTTCATTAAAAATATCGTCCTAAAATACATTTCATATTTATGCAGGTTTATTTGCTATACGCGGTATTACACACGGATTGCGTCATCCGATAAAATTTGGTATAACGACTAGTGGGAAGTTGCCTTTTCATTTCACACGGTACTAGCTGTGCATTGCAGACGTATATCGCGCTGAGTTACAAAATATCCATTCAGTGTCCAGTGGTATCTTGTCGCGTTTCAAGGTGATCCTGTCTAGTGACTTTGAACTTCATATTTCGGTAAGTTTTTATACTTAGACTTCTAATTATTATAAATAATATTACTCAAATTATTGTAATTGTTACATGTGCTCTGTGGATGTAAATTCATAAAGAAGTTAATTATTATAATTTACAATTTGGTGTTTTATACCTATAGTTCTCAAATAAATTACACTAAATTCAATGCACTTTAGGTACAGTCGATCCGTAAATGCGACACCGATTCAAAAGTATATTGAGGTTCTATTCTAGTTTCATTATATAACATTAAAGGTTAGCCGGTAGTCTTTGGTAGTATTGGTCAATCGAGTGAAACCTAAGTATTGATTTCTTCAAGTGGTAATAAGTTACGACGGAATGTTCTGATTACTGATTTTTCCTTCTTTGTTAGCTAACTTGTCTTGTCTTGGAAAATAGTATAACGTACCACGTCATTTATAATAATAGAACATTAAATATGCTTATAAATAATTGTTAATATAATTCGTTTTGTCTTTACAGGTTTTAAAATGGCTCAAGACAAACCTATATTCGAATACCACGAGGAGAGCAAGGGCGAAAGATTAGCGCGCAAAACTAAAGAATCTCCTTTCATGGTAGTTGGTAAGTTGACATCTCCGTATTTTAAATTTTAGACATATTTTTCCTGTTAAATTTCTATTTGCACTGTGACGATATGAAATACTATAGATTACTTAGCTGCCGATCGATTGACACAGTTTAAAGTTCCTTGAATTTTATAAGTACGTTAGTTCTATGAATACAAACATTCTTTTTTATTGCTCAAGTTTTTATAAGGAAAACCAGCTGACTTTAACGCTGAAAGGCAATCTTAGATTGATATAGTTATATATGACTAGTTCTTTGTTTTAGTAATGATGACGAAATCGTTTCACATTTGGGTTTCTGTACTGTCTGAACGCGATAGTTCGTAGTTTCTGCCACCAAACACTTAATGTTCATATATAATATATGTTATAACAGGAAAAATATTGGAGATGTGTAAAATTTTACATATATAGCTTAAGTTAGCGTTTGTCTGTTAGTTTAAATGTACATATTAATAGAATGGTTTATTATAAGAATAGTATATTATAAATATTAAGACAATAGTGTATTATATAACGTATTTAGAGAATTTATTATCGGAGTTTGGCTCGAGTTGCTATCGTTGGTAGCTTGCTAGAATTTAGTCACTGGGAAATCCGTTAACTGCGTGGGATTTCCAGCCAAATGGGAATTCACAGAAAGAGTACGAATGCGAGAAGAGTATGGGATAAAAGAGAATCCTAAAAAACATAAAACATCTATACAGACATAAAAAAATAAAAGCTGCACTGTCAAGTTATTACTACTTTATTTTATTTACATTAAAGTATAAGTAGTCTATTATCTTAGAAGTGGAATTTGATTTTAGAATAGTGCTATTTTAAGCTAAAATATATGAAAGTTTTTTATATATATATATATATATATATATATATATATATATAATGACTTTTATAAGTTATATGGTTTATTAGTATTATAGATAGCCGTATTAAATTGGTCATAATCGTTTTATACATTAAATTACATTTAATGATGTACTTTTTGAAGTTTTTTTTTTGACAAATAATATTACAGTGACATATATTGCAGATGTAAAGTACATTACAAAAATAGATTATTACATTTGTTACGACTGACGTGCAGACGTGCAATCATATGAACGTCCTTGTCGCCTGGACATTTCCTCTTTGTTGTAATTAATTGTAATTTAGTTATAATTATACATATTATATGAGATATATTTTTTTATAACAAGACATGTAACGTTAACTGATCTCTCATATAAACAGGGCACGCAAAAAGAACCTAATGTTTAAATTTCTTTCTTCACTTTCCGCTTAGAGACATTGTGTTTTGGGTAGGGATCCTTATGTCAAACTTTGTCCTGACAGAAAGGAGAAATTAAAATAATTTTAATATAATTATTCCCCTAAGTGGGAAGTTCGGCAAACACAACCCATTTGTTTACAGTTAGGAATAGGTTCCACTACGTTAGCGTCAAGAAATGAAAATACTCGAGTATATTGAATTAATATTTTTTTTACAGGATTGGCTGGTTTGGCAACCGCTATTGGTTATGGAGGCTACGCATACAAGAACAGAGGAACAATGAGCACTAGCGTCTACCTCATGCAATTCCGTGTCATCTCACAAGGTCTCGTAGTCGGCGCGCTCACCGCCGGCATGGTTTTCAGTTTATACAATAACTACTTCAACAAACCGAAAGCAATTAGTAGTAGCGTCGTCCCTAGTAATGAGCACTAAGTTTTAGATTCTAGATTAGAGTTGTATTACTAGTTTATTTCCAAAGCATAATGATGAATTGAAATGATTTGCGTAAATTTAACTATTTAACCTTAGGTATAACTTGTAATGCACTACGCCATTCAGTCCAGCTAACTGCGCATGGATAGAGAACTAGAGATATATGACGTAATCGCTGACAAGAGTTTTATAAGTCACACATGTTATACTCGTAATAAAAAAGTTGTACGGAAAAAACATGTGATATTGAAATTTTTAAAAATTATACGTTTAGTAATAAAAGTATTATAGTGGGACTTTATCTCTTTTTACCGATCAATCTCCTTCGTGTGTTCTCCATACAACGTGACATTGGCGAAGTGACTTGTGCTCTACTAGCACGTTTGAAGCGCCATGATAAAAGAACTGAACTGAAGAAAAGAATGAGATCGTCGACTATATACTTCTAATAGCATTGACTAGGCAAAAATACAGTCACCAACAATTATGTTTTAGAAAATAAATCAAATGTATATTTTGAGGTTATTAATGTGTGTGGTAATGGAGTGCAAAATATGTTATACTAAACTGCATATTGGAATAAATCACTGCCTTATTTTCACTTCACGACAAGGATTGTAATACGTATACGGAATACAGATAAAAACCATAGATGGGTAATTGGGGAAGTGGAACGAGTGCGTTAATAATGTCAAAAAGTGATTTCCGTTATCGAATCTATTCGAATTCGAAGTCGTTAAGTAAACATTAGAGTTTTGACATGTTCTAGCATTTCTAATGATTTTTGATTAACGACTAATTGACTGTATAAATTATAAGTATATTTGAAGTTATGTTAACTAAATGCTAATTTATTAGGTATATCTATTTTATCATTCTGATAATAGTATCAGGACCAGTGTTTAATATAGCCATATCAGATAATTCTACTACACTTATGTAATTTTTTAAATATCGACAAAAGATACATTTATTTTTTATAGATATTGTTTTCAGAAATACATATAAATAATGGGTTTATATAAATATAAATACTTAACAGCATTTAAATAATGGTAGTCGTTTTTTTTTTATTTTGTTAAAAATATATTTACATCGCATATTGTATTTTGATTGTATATTATTAAATGTAAATATATTTTAATTCGAGCAAGAGAATGAATGCATTGCACAAGGAGATTGTTAAATTATGCTACTTTTATTTAAACAATAAAAGGCAGTGTTTAGCTGCGAACCGTTTTAATTATTTTGTTTAACCTTAACCTAAAAACTGATGGCACTAATAATAAAAATCCAAAAAGAGACTCAAACTATTGGTATTTAAAGAATATTTTATTGCAAGTACGAGATTAAATATTTAGATTTTCTTTGTTTTTACTTGGATATTGACTAAGTACGAACGATCGCTTTAATAATAATAATAGGAGTTTCAACTTCTTTTTCTAATTATCAATTTAAAATTATAATAAAAAGTTTATTAGTTTAGAAATAAACGCAATACTTTTCCAAACTACCATCGAATTTGAAAAGAAATAATGTGTTATGGAAGGTTAGGCTTCTCGCAGTATTTTTAAAGGGCTTTCTGAGTAGATAAACAAATAAGGTGCATGAATATGAATGACTTTCGGTACATAATGTACTCGTAGATGAAGTAAGAAACCTGAAAAGTAAAATACAAGACTTATGAATATGGAAATAGAAGGATTACTACTTAAATTTTACAGGGCTCCTTGGGAGGACTTGATTGGTTGATAAATGTGCGACTGTCATTTTCATTTCATGTATTACTGAGATTTTTTTATACGGAGCCGGGTTTTTTATACTTTTATAATTATTTTTTTATTTTACAGTTTTTAGTTAGGTTTCATTGGCTTTGTTATAGTATTATAACACGACAAATTTTACAATCTTGTCATTTCACTGAGCGAGACTAATATCGTGAAGATTAGTAAGTAATTTGCGATAGTTTAAGCTAATGATTATTAGTACCTCTACCTAACCCGGCTTCAAGTTACATAATATAGTCCTTGCTTAAGGTCAGTTGTGCGTGCCGTGCATTTGAATCCGACTTCTGATTTTGAAATTCACGATCATACCACTAAGGCAGAATATTTTAGCTATATATATTAAAAAATTGCGAGGATAGTTGTTTAAGCAAGTTTAAATCGTTATGTATTCTAAACTGTTACAAAATAAATGACAATACTGCGAAAAAATATAAAAGTACCCTAAAAATCATCTTTGTCAATTTTAATTTTATCCATTGCGACAATATAGCGTGTGGTTTTCGCTGTGGTAAATTTTAATTATTATAAGGCTGAAACGAATCAATTGATGTAAGAATCATCACAGTCTGTCAACGTGTTTGGTCTCTACAACGCTACTTAGAAACAAACACATACATAGACTGGTAAACTGGTATAATATGCATGAACTTACCGCGCCTGTAACCCAATTAATTACAATTACGCTTACAATAGAATCCCAGAAAACGTCCGTAAATATATTCTTAAAAAACTTGTGATTGGACGTTTGTATGTTAAAGGTTATTTGTCCATTATAGACTCTATAAATGATTAGAAATTAAATGTTTGCTCCAGTCGTTTTCAAAGGCATCACTGTCTTCTTGTGCCAGTTCTCAGATCCGAGGCATTCATACAGTGTAGTGAAGCGAAGGTAAGTCATTTGACGTTCAAAAAATGAAACATGTAACATCTTATCTAAACATAAGAGATATATGAGACAAAATATTATTGTTAGCATTTATCAATGCAATAGAACAAAACAATAATTTAAAAAAAAATATGTTTGTGTCTTTGGCACGCTAATCTCAAAAACGCTTCAGTGTAGTTTTGCAAAGTTCCCTTAACATTTAATTAATTTCAATTACATCGGTTCATACATAAAAAAGTTATATCAATTTAAAGTATTTTATTCAAGAAAGTTGCTGTAAAGTAACTGTTATCAATATATTCACTTGGCTGAACCTTGCTTTTCAAATTCAGCTTTTACAATAGTCAATGTATAGGTATTTTTAATATGTTGATAAATTTATAAATAAGTTATCCTCATGTCTATACGATCATATGGTCTATGGGTATGATTCTCGCTTTGGGTGCGAGAGGTACCGGGTTCTAATCCCGGATATCGGCTAGAGCTGTACGTACGCCCAGCTTTGGGAAGCTAATCGCCTAGTCTCCTGGCCAGAGTAGGCGTGCGCAGGTTGTCAAATTTTTCAAATTACTTTCCCAAAAAGACAAAGTTGCGGACGCAGTTAGTCAATTCTGTACATTGAATACAAAATTTCAAAATTACCTAGGGTCTATGTACAAGTAACAGAAGGCAAATATATGATTATTTTATATTTATCTGTATGTTGCTCGCCTTTCAAACAAAAAGAATTGGATGGATTTTGATGATTTTAAATTTATTAAAGTGGAAGTGTAAGAACTTCATGAGAAATCTTTCAGCCCGTCTAATCCATAAGAGATATTAATATATCGCCGTAGAAAAAGTTGGTCAGTATGATGAGCAGTTACCGTTGACGTAAAATAAATGAAGATCTGGAGCACCTGATTTGGAACAATATTGACTTTTGACTTTGTAACAACTTCAATCCTAGAACTTAGGAGGATTCAAGTTTTATTTTGCGGTTCAATGCAGCTTGCGAAAAATGGGATGAATTTCTTTATAATCTGGCTAAGTAATTTAGTTATAAGAAAAAATAAAAGCAATATCGATTTAATCTATTTCAAATTTAAAATAGTATATACTATATTATATCATATAGTGTTTATGAGGAAATGAAACTAATAGCTGTCTCTACATGGAAGATATATGAAAAAATATATTATTATCGGCATTTATTAACGTAATAGAACCCAAAATAACGATTTTTAATTTTCTGTTTGTCTGAGCACGCTAATCTCATTAACGGCTAAACCGATTTAACCGTCCCTTAACATTTAGTGTTTATTTCATTCCAATCAGTTCAATAATAAAAAAGTTACAGCCATTTATAGCCAGATAATTATAAATTTTGCATAGCAAAAGCAAAGTTTATGTTTTAAGTGAGACCGGCGAAAAACGAAATAGGTTAGTCATGTAGTTTACGCAAGCGAAGCCGCGAGCGCGTCGCTAATTTTAAATATAATCACTTCACGTTTTCTCATTCAACACGCAATGTCTTGATTTAGGGCGGAAATTCGAGAATAATGAATGGGTCCTAAGAAGCAGAACTCATTGATAATATGTAATACTTGAATCAAACTATTACCAATCCAAACTTGGCAGGGAATCTTACGTCGTAACATTTTTACCTACTGTGGCGATTTGCCTAAAAATATGCACCATCAGGATGACCTAGCTTATATCTTGTTTTTCTGCTTTTTTAAAACTATTTTGTAGTTTTACATTCTGTTTTAAAATAGGAACATGCTTAATCTAGAGTAAAATAAACAAGGTTCTATATCTAATTTAATATCACAATTTACAATTTAATTTAAATCAAAATCATTACACACATACCATTGTTATAATATGTAAGTTTTCTGTAATACTGAATTTATTTTTCTAACCATTATAAGTAGAAATATGCATGAGTACATAAAATAATAACTTATGTTTAGTTTTAAATTATTACAAATGGATACTTTCAATAACAATTTTAATGTTGAATTGAGAATCGACGAATGGGAAGAAGAGATCCAAAGAGTACATGCTGTATAACTGGGAACTTAGAAAGCACTTCCTTTTTGTACATTTTAATTAAGCCTT
The DNA here is from genome assembly GCA_038994665.1 of Podotricha telesiphe. NCBI lineage: Eukaryota > Metazoa > Arthropoda > Insecta > Lepidoptera > Nymphalidae > Podotricha > Podotricha telesiphe. The sequence continues at coordinate 360,855 of JAOYRR010000049.1, forward strand.
GGTTTACTTTAGTCCAAGATCCAACAGCACTAATACTCCACAACTGATTGGAATGCTCAGCAAAGGGACCCTTTTTTACTTCCTTAATATACTTAATACATGAAAGGAACATGTATTCATCTGAATATTTGTCAATAATATCATCTTCTAAAAATTTACCTGGAGGATATATTCTTGGTTGATCTACAAGTTGGGAACTTCCCCAAATAAACGGGATAAATTGATAGTCATCCAAACTCCAAACACCATGACTACCAGCTGGCTCCATTCTATAAGTCTGTTGTAGCTTTCTTGCAATTTGAAGATATTTATTAAATATTAAAAATACAGTAGCTACATTATCTTCAGTATCCAAAAATCCAATTTTATAAAGACAGCAAAGAAACATAACAAATGACATTTCATGACCAGTACCATAGTCAATTCTTGTGGCATTACCAAAACTCTCTTCTAAATAAACCTTTATTTCTGGTATAGCTAAATGTAGCTGTATGACTAATGCATCTTGGAGAAACTGTGTAGAATTCTGTTTAATTTTTGCTAACCAGTCTTGAAATGCAGAATTACCAAATCTTTGGGGCTGCTCTACTGGTGGAAACTCATCAATGATTTTATCAATTTTTTGAAGTAAATCTACTACTTTAGTAACATTATTTGATATCCTACAATCAACTGAAAGAGGTTTTCCTTTAATCGACTCATTTAAAGTAGCAATAAAACCTGTGTACTCCATATAAGCCTCAGACTTCTCCCAAATGGCCATATCAGGTATTGTTTTTACAGCCTTCTGGGGCTCCAGAAAGCGGTGATTTACAGGAAGTACAGGGGTTGCCTTCTCTTGTTTAGCTCCATCACCAATAATACTATCTGCATTCATCTGAATAACACAAAAAATGTGATTTATTTATATATTTTATATATTTAGTGCCACTTTCTATAATCAACTTTGTAACCTACTATGAAATGTGTGTATTTCGTGCATGACATACAAATCTAATTTTCTGCTTCTATTACATAAATCTTATATCTTTAAACGTAGCATGAACTCGCATTCGAACTAAAATTCTTTATTTATGCGAGTAAAGTGACCGCGATAAGCTTGCCTAATGAAGGTCAGAAGTGTCAAACGTAGCGGCTCTATACATGCTTAGACTTATTAATTTACAGTGTAATTTTAGCCTAGATAAGCTTATTTTATTTAAATAATGGATCGAATTTTACGAGGTATAATGAGATATCGAGTTTTGGATCGTGCAAGCATGGTAAAACAATTTCAAGAAGTCAAGGACAATCCTGTGGTAAGTTCACTGAAACTAACCTTTAATATATTTTGTATATTTTAATAAAAAAGTTTGATTAATTACTGTTTTAATTGTTTAAAATATGAACTTTTAACGTTAAATAGAATTATTATTAGCGCTTAAAATGTATTGTTATGACATCATGACAGTTGACATTTGACAACATAGATTAGATAAAAAAATAAAATAAATGTGCCATAGATATACGTAAGCTGTAACAATCCATAAAAACTGATATAACTGAATATTATATTATATTTTATCTTTGAATAAAATATATTTATTATTTTATGGTTTCAGCCCAAAGCTATATTCTATACTTGTATGGACAGTCGAATGATTCCTACTAGATTTACAGAAACTTCTGTTGGAGATATGTTTGTTGGTACGTAAGAAAAAATATTTCTATGTTTATTTTAATAATAAAAATTTAACTATATCAAAGTGTGAATTTGATATTTTTTAAACTAATTTTCAGTAAGGAATGCAGGAAATCTTATACCCCATTCTGAGCATTTTGTAGATGAAATGACGAGCTGCGAACCTGCAGGGTTAGAACTTAGTTGTATTATAAATGATATTAAGCATGTTATAGTTTGTGGCCATAGCGATTGTAAGGCAATGAATCTATTATATAAATTAAAAAGTGATAAGGAATCCAATCTTGTAAGTTAATATACCTTTAAATTAATATAAAAGTAACAAATATTTATCATATTATATATATTATTTATATATATATATATATATATTGATTTTAGGAACAAAGAAGAATCTCTCCACTGAAATCTTGGCTTTGTACTCATGGAAAAACAAGTTTAAATAAATTTTTAGATGTTAACGGTGATTTTGAGAAGCCAATACTTTTTACTGGTGAAACACCACAAAGGAAATTTGTAGCATATATTGACCCAGAAAATAAGTTTTGTATTGAAGATAAGCTGTCTCAGGTAAAATTTATTAATTTATAAATTAAAGGAAGTGCATCCATGACAAAAGTAAGCTGTGTTGTATATAAAAAACTGACCATAATTTTCTTTTCATTTTAGGTCAATACTCTACAACAACTCCAAAACATTGCCTCTTATGGAATGTTGAAAAAACGGTTAGAAAAACATGACTTGCACATTCATGCACTGTGGTTTGATATTTATACAGGAGATATTTATTATTTTAGTAGACGAGCAAAAAGATTTATTATTATTGATGAGTCAAGCTATGAACTTATTTTAGCGGAAGTAAGAAGATATTATTCATAATTATACCAAATAAATTAACTTCAGTAAATTTTCTTATATTTCTAATAATAAAAAATACAAATGGCCTTGTTGGGACCAAAAAGTTGAAGAATAATAAAAGATAGTGATGGTGGTGATACTCTTTATTATAATAGTTGTACAACTTTGCTACCGCCATTTTACTCTAGCTAGCTTTAAAAATAAATATATATCTAATACAACATTGTAAGTGTTAGTTTTAAGTTAAGTTTGCTCTTTAGTATCTTGTAGAATGTAAACATAATCCAATACCACCAATAATATATGTTTGTTAGCGTCGTCGTCGTCGTATTTAGTATTTAGTCAGTTACAGAATTCGGAATTCTCATCGTTTGCAGTGTTACTTAATTTTTTTAATGTTAAAATAATCATGAGTGGCTCATCGAATACTTTCAATGACTTAGGCTTCACACTTTGAGTCAAAAACTTGTCATAAGTGGTTTAAACAATTTAAGATCGGTAAATATACCATAATAAATCGGCAAAATGGTGGAAGACCAAACATTTTTAAAGATGACGAATTAGATCATTTCATACTCGTGTCAATCTCAAGAGACGTCGATTTCGCAAGATTGTTAAGAGTGGCAACAGGCAGTTTTGAAATGCCTAAGCAATCTGGGAATATTCTAAAATTATAGATATTGGGTGCCATACGAGTTGAAGCTGCGAAATGTTGAGAGGCTGTAGTTGCGAACAACTGCTCGAAATCAAAAGCCGATTGGATAACTAGTTACGAAAGGGATTAATGGGGGAATAGGGAGAAATGGGGTTTCATATATATGAATCAACCACATTTTCGGCGCTTGGGGCATATGCCTATAAAAATGTGGTTATGGATGCTACGCTTGTGACGTCAGTCGTATTGAGTGATACCAACTTCATGTAGTATATTATGAGCTATTGCACAGATTACATGATGTCGTTACTGGATACAATTGAAGCTTTTCAACCGACCACTGAGAGACATTGGCCGCAATTCCTACGAAGACTATCATCCCACCAGCTGGATTCTCAAGATGTTGTGGCCCTCAACCTATCGCCATTTGACTTTTGAGATCAATGTCACGCATTTCCGGTATTATAAAGACGTTAAAATTTGGATCGATTCTTAAATCGCTTGAAAATATGATTCAATTTTGCAACATGACATTTGATTGTTACCGAAAAGATGGGGGATAGTAGTGTCCAACAATGGTCATTATTTTGATCATAAAGGTGTTGTTAGTTTTGTACTATAAAAGTTGGAATTACAAAAAAACAGTAAAACGTAAATTGTGTACATTATATATATATAAAATATAGTACTTTTACTTTCAACTCTGTAGTTGCAAGACTTAATAATTCAATAGGCAAAAATAATTAATTAATTAAGTATTTACTTAGTATCTATTCTATATCTTAGTATCTATTTGTAGAATACTATACTTTTTTACACTTTTTTTACGTTTATGTCATACCTATAAAGAGTTTATACGTGCATATAAGACGTTTAAAAACCTTTTACTACATTATGAACCTATATTGTTTTGTTAATAATTAAATAAAAAAAAAACTATTTTTTATACTTGTTTTATATCTTGTTGTTATCAAAAATAAATTATTTATCTACTTTACCCGTATTTTACGTCCTATATATATTTATCAGTTCGTCACAAAATAATATTTTTTTTACAGGTATAAGGCTTTTTCTACATTTTGTGTTTCTATACAACAACAAGTTGTATATCTTATATATAATTTAAAAATACAAATTTGATATTTTATATAAAAAGTAAATAATCGTTCCATTACAGTATTTAAGTATCTTATGATGTTTGAATAGCGAAAATAAATTTGTTATGATTTTATACAAAATAAACCTTTTCCTAAATATGAGATCAAGATTTTTATTAGCGAATTACGAATCTTCACGGTTCAAATTATTTTTTTAAGTTAAAAAGTGATAGTCTATCTAGAGAGTACATTATATATATTATAAAGTGTACCAAGTAGAATATATGAACTCACTTATTATTCATCTAATTATTGATCGTTAATGTCAATGTCAAACCTTGCGTAACTTGTCCTCAGTACCCAATTTTATTGAAAAAATGGAGTGAGGGAGCAAGGTCAAAAAATTGGGAGTTCCTATTCAAAATTATATAATACAGTTAATCTTGAATAAGTTTGAGGTAACAATTAAGAAACTGTTATATTTTGTTTTAATTTGTTTGTATAAGCGAATCAAAGTAATGTAAGTAAAACATTTTATAATTTTTTTATTTAATTTACGCTTATATAATCAAAAGTAAGAAATGTATAAACTACTTTAATTTAAAAATGTTTCTGTAACAACTATTATATTTGTTATATAGTGTGTTTGAATCTCAAAATGAATCCACAAAAAGTATTTGAGTACAATGAAGAATCTCAGGCAGACCGCCTCGCGAGAAAATCCAAGGACTCACCCTTTATGATTATAGGTATTTATTTTTTAATATTATTGTTAAACGTCACTGCAGGATTTAGTTGTGTGTGCAAATGACACTTGAAGAAATATTGTTTATATAATATAAATGTTTTTAGAGTTTGTGTTCAACAAACTCCAGTGTCCAGTCCTGCTATTTAGCATGCCTCTAAATGTGCAGCAATAATACTATGACTAGGCTAAGTTATTTCTACTTAAAAATAAACTAATTATTCATATTTATTATATGTATGACTACCTAGTCTTATAAATATATAAGACTAGGCCTAGGTAGGTCAACAAAACTTTATGGATAAAATTGTCTGTATTAAATTAATAAATAAGGAAATAAATATTGTTTTAAATTATTAATTTTCCAAATAAAATACAAATTGTGTATTATGCAAAATATAATTGGAAATTGGAAGCAATATAATATTATATACTTATATAAGAAACAAGAAGACTAAATAACCAAGCTAGAAACCAATATATCAAATTTTCCCTTTCTTATATGATTTTGTTTTATGGAGCAGCTACTCACTTTTTCCTGCACAGAGGGGTATATAGGGAGGGCCTTGTGTCAAAACACCCTATTCTCCACTTTCTGCCGGAATCAAACATATTGAGTGAAGGAAGTTAACATTGTGCTTTGTACTGTAACCAGAGCTAAGAAATTATAATATAATCACACCCCCGAGTGGGAATCATAACCGCAACCACCATCATATATATACAGTCAGATACTGTTACACTGTGTCACTCAATTATAACATAGTTTTAAAAAAAATTAAAATTGCATGCATATAAAACATAGTTTTCTTTTCTTATTTTAGGTATATTAGGTTTGATGGGTGTGTGTGGATATGGTGCATATAAATTCAAGAGTCGAGGTAAAATGAGCACAAGTGTGTTTCTAATGCAACTTCGTGTTGCAGCCCAAGGAACTGTTGTTGCAGCTCTTACTGTAGGCATTGGGTATTCCTTGGCTGAGAGATACATATACAAAGACCACAAGAAGGAATAATGCTAGAAGGTCCTTAAAGACCATTTTAAATGTAGCTTCAATTATTTATATAGTAAATTTATATATGCAACGTTTTAAAATATTATACTAAACCCAATTTAAAATCTCAATTTTAAGCTTAACTGTAATGTGTTGGACACAAGAATTCTATGAGTAGGAAATTTATTTTTAAGTTAACTTATTATTAGCATAGCAATTAATTTTGTGTTCTGTGATCTTAGTATATATTAACAGTTATGATAACAATGTAACAATTTGTATGATTACCACAAGAAAATAATACAAGGCCAGGCCTTATGTGTATACAGGCAGTACAGATTTTTGAAATCTTTAAATAATAACACTCATTATTATATTTACAATTTCAGAAAAATATTATTTTAATAAAACTTTTGCTTCATATTACTATGCTTTTATTTTGCACATATTATGTATTATCTGTATTTTTAAAAATTTGATACCTTATGGTTTCACAGGACTTAATTAACAACTTAATTTTAAAACTGTATTGAAAATGAAGTTATAGTCCTGTCATACCTTGAATTTATGTGAATATTATTTATGTAAAACTTAAGTTTTAGAATCTTATTGTCAAAAAAAATACCTTTTCAGTATACTGAATCAATCTATACATTAATTTTGTGACTAACATTCCATTTTTTTTAATTTTGCTATTATTATTGCAATACTAAAAAGTAGATTAGGCCACTTCCTTGGTGTATAAATTTCATACTGAGATTATTGTTTCATATTAGTGTTTCGTTTTACCAATTTTTACAGTCACAGTACAACCATTAGAATTGATTAAGCCCATTTCAAAAGTAATCTGTACAAAAACAAAAATAGTTAAAACTTTTCGAAATATGTCGTAAATTTTAATATTTTAAAATTACTGTTTTTTGAAATATATAAAAAAATTAAAAAATTGTGTATACGTTAATTCTATATAAATTAAAGAAACAAATACAACCATATATAATTTTATTCATAATATACATATAAAAATAATTTACAACAATCCATTTTAAGTAACATGCCATAAAAAGCTTTATTTAAAAAAAGGTATACCTACTAACACATAAATAACTAAAAAATAATTTAGAAAAATATCAATCACTTTTGCTGCGATCAGAAAATCCTTTCCTTGTTTTTAAACTGTAGTTTGGAATGGTCAGTTCATCCTTATCGGACGTGGAATGATTGCGCATGGAGGTCGAAGTCACTTTAACAGAAGATAAATCATCAGCGTTACTAAACAACCCGTTCGACGTATTAGTGGAGCTTGAGCTGGACTGATACGCTGTAGACTTGAAAATTTGTACTGGAGTGGACGTTCGAGCTCTATTATTGTTAGCACTTGACACGCTCGACTGCTCCTCCTCGTTCCGAACGTTAGTAACTTTCATGTCTTCGGGCATATTAGTTTCGTATAGAGATATGAATTCAGGTTGAGTATGACCTGCCTCGTTTCTGTCCGATTTGTTACTGAAAGTGAGTTTGTTGGCGAGGACGTTAGTTAAAAACTCTTTAACAGTCATTGAATTAGCTAACGACGTTTGTTGGACAACATTTTTTGAATTTTCATTTTGTTCTGTGCGCGATCTTTTCTTTTGACATTTATTTGATATATCCCCTGAAGGTGATGTTGAATCTGATCCGAATGCTGGGACGTCTTGGCTAAAACTTTTAAGTTTAAACTGTGTCAAACTACAACTAGAAGTGTTTGAAGACGAAGACAAAGCTAATCTCTCTTTAGTTTTTTTCAATGTGGAAGAAGCCCATCCCATTCCTAGCTTTTTGAAGGCATGTTCCAAGTCGGGGTTAGAAGATATGCTCATCGATTCAGATGTTTCTTCTAGGTGTTCTTTGTTTTTTAATATTAAACCCGATTTCTTTTTAGTTTTTCTTGATTTTGATAATGCTATCAAGGACAAAGTGGACTCCGTAGAAATGGTAGTCGAGTTGACATTAGAGGCTGTATCAAAATTAAAAGGCTCGCTAATGATATTTCGTTTTAGTAGTTCCGCAATAACATCGGGTAAGCTGCCATCAGAATGAAGAGAACTTAACTCGTCGTTTAATGGGCCACATTTTACAGCATCTTCTAGATTAGATCCTTCATCAAGCCCAATATTACATTGTTTGGCGTAATCTTGCACACTAATGAAGGGTTTTAACATGATTTCATTAAATTGATTCATATCCATCATTCGTATTTTAGAATCATCAGACGACTCATTGGATGTTATTTTAGAGGGACGCTTAGATAAATTTACACTACTCTGTAACAGATCTGGATTTACTTGTTGTTCATTGTTTTTATTTAATGTGCCAGCTGTCTCTTGTTTAACATTATCAGTTTCGTCTTCAGATTTACTAGTTTTATAAGGTGTTTCAAATTTAGTATCATGACGCGAAGATTGATTCTTTAGTTTTAAACTCATAGGAGAATCTACTTCTAGAACTGTTGAGAGTTCATGTGGTATTACATAGGGTTGTTGCTCGTTCTTTAGATTTACCCTTGTTAACGCAGGAGGTGGCCTTCCTCTGGTTTTCGCAATCTTGTGATCAGCATTTAGATTTCCTATATTTTTATTGTCACTTACAGGAGATGTTGCATTTAAAGGCATTTTGAAGCTTTCAGGTTTAGGAATATCCTTTAAAAATGGTGTGAATTCTTTAGGTTCGTTCATATATAGTGTCTTCCCGACTAAATTCGTTGTAAATGAAGTATCAGTTTCGTTTATATCTTTGTCTTGTAAGTAATCATTAGGATTAAGTGGAGTTAAGGCTATCTCACTTTTGTCAGACTTAATCTCTGGTTCAGAGGTTGAATCAGAGGTAGAGATTTGAGTGTACACTAACGATTTATTTCTCCTCACTTCTTCTAGCACTTTTGCTAAATTAGACAACCGTTTAGTGCATTTGTCAGTCAAATCTGCAATTTTTTCCATATTCTGAAGTTTGTCTTCAGCGAGCTTCATAAAGTTTATTTCGGTATCAGTGATGTCGCTGGTTTGATTAGACATAATTGGCAGGATTTGCTGATGTACGTGTGTACGTTTTTGTAGTATTTTGGAAACTTCACAGTCTGATGACGACGGCATTGTTTGGTTTGGTAATTTAAAATATTTTAATGAATGCTTTGAAATTGATTGTGGTAAAGAATTGCCAGAACCAGCTTGAATATTTCTACTTTTCCCAACCTCCTTGTAAGTTTTTATAGGAACACCATTTTCTGTATCAGAACTTGTACTATTGTTATACTCTGTATTTTTATAAGGCCTTGGTGTAGGGGAGGACTTACTCCTTATATTGTTTTCAACATTATTATCATCTCTTGTAGATGAAGATGTCGATGTCATAGTTTTAGAAAAACAACCAGCACGCTGTGCATCATATTTCCCTTTTTTATGTATATGTTTAGAAATATTAAGAGATTTAACCTTGTGTATTGATTTCTTTTTTGGTAATCTCATGGGTTTTATAGGAGCTTTCTCAGTTTGACACTCTGTGTTTTTTGTATTTGATGTTTTTATAAAATCTGAATGTTTTCCCAAATGATCTTTTAAAATTTGTTTCTTAAGAGTATTCTTTATTTGTTCAAGTGATATTTTGTTTTCTAAATATGGCTGTTTATCCTTATTGCTTGGTAAGTTAATTATAGAACTGCCTGGGGTTGTGGGTATGCTACAATCCTGATTTATTATTTCAATCGCCTTTAACCCTTCTTCATTAAGACCTAACAGTTTTTGTATGTATGTCTTCAAGAGAGGGTTTACTGTTTGCTCATTATTTTTTTTTGTAGAAAATTTGGAAGTTTTGTATTTAGACGTTAAAGACACAGGTGATTTTACATAAATATGACCAACTTCTCTAGAAGATTTGGTGTATAATGAGCTGTTTGATCTTTTCCTGTGTGATTTTGAGCATATTTTTGTATCACTGCGACTTTTGCACTTATGACATGTACGCCTTTTAATTTCAGAGGGCTCACTAAGACATTTACTTTTGATATGTTTAGGTGTGTTTGGTGGTGTATTGATTTTGTTTCTTTTTTGAACATTACCTAAAGTGGATTTTATACAACATGTACATTTTTTCGATCTATTTTTGTTTTGAGCTTTGCAATTACCAGTACCTAGAACTTCATACTGCGATTCTAATTGAGTAGTAGTATTTTCAGACTCGTACATTTCCTCGTGACTTAAAACATAGTTGTTTCTTAGAAACTTGGGCAGAATTACATCTGGTGGACTCATGTATGCAGTGGAAGTTGATGAACTCATATGCATAAAAACAGGTCGTTGAGTGGAAGAATTAAACGAAGTTTGAGTATAAGTTGACGTGGCCGGTCTTCGTATATGGTCAATTTTAGGCTCCGATATAGGTATTGGGTAACTATCTTGAAAAGAAGTATGCACTGCTTTCTCACATTCATTTGTTTCAATTATATTTTGTTCGTTCTTTTCATTATTTTCTTCATTTTGCAATAATAATTCTGTATTCATTTTCTCTGTGAGTATTTCTTTATCCATCGTTGTCTTTGAAGGTATAATCATATTTTCAATTTTTGATACTTCAATTTCATTAGTTTTAAGTATTGTTTTATTTTCATCTGTTGTTGAAGTTGTTTTAATAGAAGCTTCTGTAGGTGACGCTGCTTTATCACTTCTATCGATCGCTCTTTCTGTTTCCTTTTTTCTTAACTGTATAACAACTTCGTAATTATCGTCCTTAATAAAACCGGATGCACCTATATAAAATTTACCTGTTTCCACACCTCCTTCATCAACTAGCCTAAGAAAACCATTGTCAGAGATGGTATTGGTAGTTTTATTGGGCGCAGTTTGGAATGATGTAGCGGATGTAGCCGTTGACGTTTGCATTAAATTAATATTTTCACATTTACAATCCTTAACGTTTTTTATTCTGAAAAACAACAAAGAAATTTCAAAATCATATGTTATACAATTAAATTCATTTAATATTATAATTTTTTAAAACAAATTTTAGATTTATAAACACTTTAATATAAAATTCGTGAATTATACAAACCTTTGAGAATGATCTCCGCCTTCCTTTGTACAATCTAAAAGATAAACAAAAAAATATATAAAACAAAATATACTTCTGAATTTTTTTAAGATCAATTAAATATAACTGGAATGTTTCTAAGAGCCAGATTGTAAAATCAATTTTTATACTAGTAATGAAGAAAAATTTAATCTATGATAAAATATTATAAATAAAATATACGTTTATTATTCTGGATATTGCATAGATTTTTACTGCAATTGCAAAACTGTTCACTTCTATTTTCCTTGTTCTGTTCTTCTGGAATACAATCATTTCTAGAGTCACCTTTAGGCTCTTCTGGGAAGTACAAAGAAGTTACATTGTCCCTAAAATAAAATGATAAATAATAACAAAGTATTAGAATATATGAATATAGAATTTAATAAAGAACATAGATACTTTATATACAATTATATAGAAAGTAAGAAAAGACTTTTTTGGATTGATTAACCTTCAGGTTTATCAGGCTAAGTATCAAATATGAGTAGTACAATCTTTTGAATTGAGACTTTTTTAATGATTTGGCAAATAGCTATTATAGTTCATATTTTGAAAATTTTTGAAGGGCCTACAGAATCTTCTTAAAGTTACAGTACTCTTTCTAAACAATGATAAAAAAAATAAAATTAATTTATAACATTTATTGTTTATTACATGATTACAAAATTCATCAAACATTATTACCACCAAGGCTTGTGTTCAGCGGAGGTTTGCCACATTTCTATATTTGCTGTGTAACAACTTGTCACATTGTACGAAAGTCTAAGGAACAAATGGGATAATAGGTAAGGAGCACAAGAAGCAAATTTAAGTAAATCAGTATGGATTTAATCCATACTAATATTATAAATGAGAAAGTGTGTTTTGGTGTCCTTCTTTCAGGTCACAACAAAGGGAGTTAGAGAAAGGCATAAGCTACTTTACCGACAGAAAACATTTCATTCCAATGAGAAGATCAATAATTGATGCAAATTTATATTATTAATTTCCATTGACCACTCGAGCGAAGCTGTGAGTAACAGCTAGTACGTTATAAATGAGCAAAAATAAACAGCTATTCGCATTAACAACACCTAAATTCTTTAAATCAAAATTTTATAAAAACTATTTCACAGATTTTTTTATAAGATATAAATTGATATTTTAAATGATATTTATCCATTGTTATTACTCATTTCTCTAAATAAACAACGCTTTAAGAAATAAAAATAGAAATGAAAACTTACCCATCATTACTTACAGCTTTGTACACACCTAAAAAGAAAAAGTAAGTGTGTCTTATATATTACTTTTCACATATAAAATAAATGATTGTAAAACGTAAATAAAATAAAGTTTAAGTTTGAAATAAGTAATTATTACTAGGCATGATAAATATAATTATATTCAGGTAAACATTTTTAGAAAAGGCATAGCGGTTAGCGGAAATTAAAATTTCACTACATTTAATATTTTATGTTGTCTTTTTATATCTTAAGTGTGAGACTAACACTTATAAATGTTGAAAATAAATTTGGGTGACTTGGAAAAAAAATATGACAAAAGTATTTTCGAAAAAAGAAAGAACGAGACATACCCTCATGCAATTGTTCAATAGAAACACCTGCAGTATTGTCTTTTCTATTCTGAGGTATTTTAATGCCATCATGAGTCTTTTGTCTTAAACTATCATCTTTATTACTTAAAGATTGGCCTGCTTTTGACAGATCAGCATTTTTGTTTTTAATTTTCTTATCTTTTTTAGAATTTAAAATCTTATAAATAATTATTCGTTCAGCATCCTCTATTTTAGACTCAACTTTTGACATACTCTTATCTCTTTCCATACTAAGATTCTCTACAGAGCTTGCTTCAGAATGTGAAGAGGATTCATAATCTGAATCATTTTGTAGAATTACTGTTTCAACCATTCTTTTATGTGATTTATTAACATTTACTTCTTTTGTAGGTGGAGTATGTTTATGTCGCGATCTATATTCATGATAGCTGTCGGCTCCACTGAATTTCACAGAATTCACTTGTTTCTTTGTGTTAGGTATTGTATGTATGGCGAGACTGCCATCACTTTCCGGTACTGGCATCCAGGAATATTCAAAATCTCTATCAACTTGTGTATTCACTGGAGACTTTGATTTACTTCTCGTCTTTTCCAATAATGGAGATTTTCTTTTAGTGTGCTAAAGAATAAATAAGAAAATATAAGATTTTTTTTATATATGTATAATAGTTTCATTAAATATTATGATATTCAAACCTCTATATTATGTTAATCACCTTACAATACTTTTGTTTCAAACATTCTTTTTCAATATTTTTATATGCTTGTTGCAATTTTCTTTGATGTTTCTCATTTAAAGCTAGTTGCTGTTCATTGTCCATATATGCTGCTCTCTGTAGTTAAGAAAAGTCAGAGTTTAATTTAGAATTTGACTAAATATTGACTCATATAAAAAAATTAATTACCTACACATGTTACTTTATTTAAAAAAAAATGAAATCTTTAATAATTTCTTGTATTACCTACCACTTAACATAACATATGTTAATCAAAATATTAAACAAAACAGTAAAACACAGCTTAATCCTCTAATATTTTAATATTTTAAACATCCTTTAATATTTTTTTCACCTTCACGCTTTTTACAGGGTAGCAGCTAAAATCACTCCATTTCGTCCAAAATTGCGACATTGTGTGTTCAGTGGCGGAACTCAAGGCCGCGCTTTGGTCTCGCTTATTAGACTAGAGAAATGAAAAACGTTGAAATATAATCATTCCCGGAGTGGAAATCGAATCCACAACTAATCGCATTTACCATCCCAAACTGTCCCAAGTTAAGTAACTATAACAAAGTATTATAAAAAAGTAAGAATAAAAGTTTAAATTTAATACAACTCAACATGTTACCAAATCTATAAAAATAATTATAATTTCTTACAATAGGTCTGTCCCCTTTATCTTTAGGCAGAGAATTTAAAAAAGCTAAAGTATCTCTATACTCCTTATCAACACTCTGCCTCGTTGCTGCTACCTTGTTCCTGGACCTTTCTTGCTTTTTGTTAAGTTGTTCCTTAGACATGTTATCAATATTAACAGTTTCTTTTAAAGCTTGTGAGTATGCATCTTCTTCAGATTTACTGTCTCTATAAACTAAGTTTTGTTCTCCACATGGTATGTCTAATACATCCCTTGTATTATGATTATAAACTGATACAGACTTCTTTCTATTCAAAGATAATTCTAGTTCAGTAGATCTAGTAGATTTTTCCCTGTCTGAAACACATCAACAAAAATATATTTTTAAATTATAATAAAATATGTATACATCTTATTAATGAATCTCATTATCATAAATTATAAAAAATTACTATGGCTCAATTAAACTTTTGTTACAATTTATGATGTGATGAAAGATTTAAAAAAATATTGAAACAAAATCTAAAATCAAAACTATAGGTGACATTGAAACTAAATAGAACAATAAGAAAATATACAAACTGGCCACTAAAAATTTATTACAATGCTCAACAAAATAGTACCATCTACACCTATTTTGTCACCTTTGTGATTATGAATACAGCAAGTATTTTTTTTCTGTAAACTTGGACATATATTATTGCAAACTTTATTTATTGGAACATTACTATTAAGCAACATAGAATTTCCTGCTTTATTTAATGGTAGATTATAAATATGTGGAAAATTTGTATGTCTATTATTTTTTAATGCACTATGAGAATTCTCTGCATGCCATGAAGGTACTGGCATAACTTGTTCATTGAGCACATGGCAAACATTATCAAGTACACTACCATCAATTCTCGATGACCTAGTATGTTGAATTGTCTGTTTTAGGCTTTGTAAATCATCTGTTAACTTTTTGCATGGCTCTGGCTGTCGTAATTTTAAATTCCTGTTTTGTAAATATTCAGAAACAAGTGTCAATGATGGCTTAGTTGGAAAAATATTTTCAGGAAGATTTGTAAGGCCTCCACGAAGGCTTGAAGGCATTTCATCACTCAAAGCAAATAAATTGAGTTTTTTATTTTTATCTATTCTTTCATTTTCCATTACAGAATCTTTAACACTATCCTCTTCAGGTAAAGATAACACAGGTACATTTGGTTCCCATTCATTCAGTAATTCGTCAGACTTCCACTGTGTACCCATATCAGCTTTTGCTTTAGCAGGTTTATCCCCTGTGGAATTTTTGTTTTGAGGATCTTTTATCTTATCAATATCATTAGTGCTAGCAACTGTTTTAGTTAAAAGCTCTTCAGATGTTTTTGAATATTGTTTAATTAAATTTTTAACAACAGCAGATGATTTTTCACGACTAATTTCATTTGCAACTTCTCTGGAAAAATCATTACACATCATATATTATTTACAAAATCAAACTAAGAAATTAAAAGAATGAGTTTTTTTCAATTGATAGATAGATATAGATGAAGCTAGTAAGTATGTTAAAATTATTATTACATGATAATTTAATTTAATAAATATAAATTTCTAATGTATATTAAATGATTAAAAAATGTACCTTGCTTGTAATTTTCTATCTAAAACTTTTTGTTGTTCATCTAATTGTGCTTGCTTTTTCTTTCTCAGTTCAGCAACAGCTTCTTTACCACGTAACTTTGATAAATCTTGTTTTTCTACAATTTCTATAATGTGTAAAAAAAATAATTTATATTAAGCCAAATAGATGATTTATTAAAATTTTAATATGATACACATATAATAAATCTTTTACCTTCACTATTAACATCCAATGCTGTTTTATGACTGTTACCAACATTATTTAAGCTTTTAGAATATAATAATTCTAATCGTCTAACTAATTTCTCTTGACAATCAATATATTCTTTTTCATTCTTAGCATCAATATCTGATACATGTCGCAGCTTTTCAACTTTAGCACGTTCTCTAATCTTCTTAGCAATGTCTTTTGATTGTTCCCTAACCTAAAACCAATGGAAAATATTTTTTTTTCACTCTTGAAAGATTTGTTTTTCTTTTTAATAATATAAAACCTTACTTGTTGTATTCTTAACTTCCGCCTTTGTAAAACTTCATTTGTTTTTAAAGCGTCAATTTCAGATGCCATAATGTTGTAACTACTTTGTACAAAGTAATCAGTTTGTTAATTTTACGATTTCAAATACACGGTACGTAATAAAATACATTTTACTAACAAAATAACAAATATTTTATTCGAATACAAAACAATCTTCAAATATTAAACGTACGAAAACGTCAAAACTTGTCTTTGAAGTTTGACATTTAACAACAGTATGTATAAAATGTCACAGTAACGGTTTTTTTTATAAAGTAGTAGTCTATCATTTCGTTTAAATTTTATCAGTTCAACTTCATATTATTCTACAAAATGTACTGCTTCTTCTCATTCATGTTTTATCTACTATACGTGACATAGCTGAGCATTTTGCACTTATCATCGCAAAGTCGGGTCATTAAAAAAAGGATTTTACAACTTTTAGGATTTTAGGAAGGTTACAACAGTGGTAGTTAATCTATCAAGTCTTACCTTTTTCTTTGCTTATTGGAAGGCTGTTTAGTAGCTTAATGGAGGCTTAATTTTAATTGACTCTTTTCCTGTAATTTATTTCTCCAAAAGAGCGCAGGTGCTACGAGAACATGTTAGACAAAGTAATAACTGATAGGTTTACTTCACATAAGAAAACGTACTACTCATGCGTTAATAAGTTGACAACTCGATATATTATGCTATTAACACGTTGCTAAAGGCTGTTACATTTATTTAAAATGTACATCTCATGTAGTTTTTTTTTCATTATTTTTTTTATTTAAATATTCATTACAGTCATACTGTACTCTTTGGAGAAAAAGTTACTTCATTCTCATTTGATGTTATGATTAAAAAAAATGCATGTCAATATATCAGCCTATTTAGGCTTGGCACGGTAATATTTATATAGTACAGATAATTTTGCTAACAGATGGAAACAAGTGACTAATGACGTTACTTGAATATTATTCGCATTATAATCATTTTTTTTTTCGTCATTTTAATTTTAGACGATGGCTTAAATAATGCGACCTTTTATTTATAATCAGTCTCCATTGTCTTCTCCATTCTACATGACATTGGAAATGTAAATTGAAAAACCACAAAATGAAAAACAATAACATCAAGATTATTTTAATAATTTGTGTGTAAAGTCGTACCAATTGAAAAAAACTACATTTGGCTACTCAAATTTTATTAATATGAATCTGTATACATGACTCGAAACTTTTAAAAGTCAAAGGCAACTTCATTATTAATGTAATGGACTTTTAGACTATGAGTTTTGTTTTAACGAGTCATTCGAGATATTAAGTTACATATTCCTACATTTTGACAATTAACAAGCATATATTTATGTTAAAAGTAAAAATATTAGAACT
Source organism: Podotricha telesiphe (assembly GCA_038994665.1). Classification (NCBI taxonomy): domain Eukaryota; kingdom Metazoa; phylum Arthropoda; class Insecta; order Lepidoptera; family Nymphalidae; genus Podotricha; species Podotricha telesiphe. The sequence continues at coordinate 378,418 of JAOYRR010000049.1, forward strand.
GTTCTATATAGGTTTATACAATTTTTAATTTCCCAGTCCAACACCTAATACATGCTGTCTATTGAGATCTAAATCAACTACATTACCTTCTTTGTTTGAATTCAACAAATCTAAATTAACTAGACCTGCTCTTGAATTTTCGTTGTAATTACGATTGCCGTCTCCTCCTAAGCCAACACCCAAAACATTTTGTCCCCCTACATCGAGACCAGCTACATTATTGTTTTTGTTTGAATTTAGAAGATCCAAATTTATCCCACTATCGTCTTGTCGACCGCCATTGCTATGTGGACGTTGACGACCACCATTACTATATTCGTTTCCTCCTAATCCCACACCTAGTAGACGTGACCCTCCAAGGTCAAGATCCAAAACATTATCCTTTTTGTTTGAATTTAAAAGACCAATGTCAATCAATCCTCCACCAGAATTGGAGTAGCCCGAGTTGTTTGATGTTGATGAACCAGAGCTACCGTGACTATTATTTGGCGAGGCATTACCATGACCATTGTTTCTTGATCCAGACGAATCTGATGAGTGAGAACAATGACATTTATGCTGGGTCGCCTGTGTTGTAGTGTATACTAAAGCATTAACTAATTTCATGATTAGTTCTTCAAAATTACTCGGATACACCGCGGGATGGCTCGGAGTTGTAACTGTTTCCTTTTCTTCAAAAGTTCGAGTCAAGCTTATCAACGATAACAAATCTTCACAGGTGCATATGTAAGGATCTCTATGTACTTGGTTTAAATTTTTCATTCTTCCGTAATATTGCCCTTGAGAAACCTGCAAAGATATATAAAACAATGTAAAATCTATTATTATAATTTTAATTAACTATACCTTAACTATACTTATAGAAATTTACGGTTTGTACAATTTTGTAAGGGCATCATATGAAGAATTATAAATCATATAAGCGAGAAAAGAATTAATAAAGCTTGCGAAACCGTGTACTTATATTAAACACCAATTATTTACTTACCCTCATAAGAATAAATAAACACGACAGGGCTATAAATTCTTTTCGACCCATTTTATTGAATATTTCACAATGTTTCAAATTATCATCTGTATATATAGGCTCAAGGCGTTTTGTTATTACAAAAATATTTCTTCAGATTGATAAAACCTTTGTTTGACTGCTTACCTACATTATTTAGCAGCAAGCACGTACGATTTATCACGTCATATTAAACTGTTGAGCACATTTTCTGACAAGTAGAGTATGTCGTGAATATTTCAATATTCACGACATACTCTACTTGTCAGGAAATGTTAAAAATTCTACAGTAGCCCTAGCAATCTATGCTGTTGCTATTACCTTATCCATTATCAAGTAATAGATTTTAAACTTATTAAAGAATGGATTTATATCTACGTCATATATTGGTTGCAATTATGTTTTGAATTTGTAATATTTGAGCTACAAAAACTTTTTGTTGCTCAAAAATATAATTAGTACCTACATAAAAGGGTAACTTTAGAATTATATGAATTTTGAACACCGCGGCCAACATGATTTTATAATCATTATATTTGAAGAAATTAGTCTAAAGTAATTCAATATTGAATAAGGTTAAAATGGACACCGGTCCTAAACAAAGACGACATATTAATCCGCGTCATAAAGCAAATTTGTTTTCCATTCTTAATTTTGGGTATGTAAATTTCATGATAATAATTAGGCTAAAGTTCTTATAACCAAATAATACTGTGCACCTTCTGGGAGTAGGTATCCTTGTCATCCCATATTAACTAAGGTGAAAGGAAAAAGTCAGAAATATTGAGTGTAGGCTATTTGAAATAATATACAGTGGATAAAAGAGTGTCACACTGTTTTATTTTCTATTGTGTATACTAGGATACTTATATGTTCAAAAGATATCTCAACTTACATACACTATTATATAGAGGGAAGTCCCCTAGAGGCGAATATATATAATAATTATTATAACAAATATGCATATTGACAAGAATAATATATTCCATGTCCGGTCTTTAGAGACTATTTTATGCCCGGCACTGTTACATTATAATCATAAATGCGCATGATATATTCTGTATTTTTATTTTTATATATACTATTAATGGTAATTGTCTAGTAAATCATAGAACACTAACTTCCTTAAAAATAACGTAATGCTCGAATGCAATAATCATCCAAATTCTATTCGTATATTATGATGTGCTCGCCAAAATCATCAATACCGCTAGACACTTGTATTGCATCTCATAAGTCAGAGGTTAACCACATTCAATGACTCAATGTCTTACTATTCTCCTATCTTATACTTACCATCTCCTTCTTTTTTTAAATCATTTGTGCACTAACTCTTCTCGTTGGTGAATAAGTTCCATGTCCGGCATTAGATACTGGCTTTAGGGCACTTCTCCGTAAATTATACTTATGCTCTTTATAAATTTAGATGGACCTTGGAGACATTTATGTTGGGATATAGCCGAGACATAAAAGAGGAAGACCTTTATGCACCGCTACCTGAACATCGATCAGGTATTTTAGGTAACTTGTTCTAGTTTATTACTAGAGAATACTTTATCCATAATCCAAAATACAAGCGAGATTTATCTTTATTGGCATAAAAGATTTTAGAGTAAATATTATACATTAGGTGACACACTACAAGCTGCTTGGGATCAAGAAGTAGACGCCCATAGAATCCGTAATGACAATAGCAAGCCTAGTTTAATAAAAGTATTGATAAAAGTTTTTGGCTGTGAATTAATGTTGTATGGTTTAGTACTGGCGGCAATGGAGTTCATACTCAGGTAAAGTTACCCAATTAGTTAAAGTGAAGTGTTTTACTGAAGTTAGGTATATTTCTTTGATATTACATTTTGTTCCCTTTACCAGATTGCAGCAACCCTTATTTTTAGGTCTACTGCTCCGTTACTATAGTCCAGCACAGAATTTACATAGCAATACGTAAGTACCAATTTGTTGATTTACTCTAATGATGAGTGATTGACAGATATTAAGATTTTCTATAATTATAAAATAAACCGTTTTCATATTTCAGATCTAATCATACTTATTTTTCCCGTCTATATAACTATTATAATATGTCTAATAGTGTGTCTTGGGGAGAAGCATTATTTTTTTCGTTTGGAGTAATTTTTTGTAGCATGATAAATGTTATGGTCCAGCATCCATTCATGATGGGTGTAATGCATATAGGAATGAAAATGCGAGTTGGAGTTTGCAGTATTATTTATAGAAAGGTGTGATTTATTTATTTCATAAAAATAGCGAAAAAGATAAAATAATTAAAAGTTATAAAATTGCAGACTTTAAAAGTCAATCTTCAAGCGATGTCCGAAAACAGCGGAGGACTAGTAGTTAATCTTATGGCCAATGATGTAAATCGGTTCGACTCAGGTCCTCTTTTTATTCATTACCTCTGGATAGGTCCTTTGGAGACCGTGGTAAGCTTTGTTTTTCTGGGTACAAAAAAAGATTACAATATCATTTTTGAGTATTATTAACTAAATGTTTATATATTATGTAATAACTTGTAGCTAATGACATTTTACTTATATCGAGAGATGGGTATATCAGCTGTATATGGAGCTTTGGTAGTTATAGCAGTTGTACCATTTCAGGGTAAAATCATTTTATTTTAATGTATTAATTTAAACGCTTACTTTTGGTACTATTTTAAAGAATATTATTTTATAGTATTTCTTGGTACACGTACGGCATATTATAGAAGAAGAACAGCATTAAAATCAGATGAACGAGTTAGATTAATGGAAGAAATTATAATGGGCATGGAGGTTATTAAAATGTACACATGGGAACAACCGTTCAGGAAAATCATAGACACTGTAAGAAGGTGCGATATTTTTGGGGATGCCTTATGCTATTTTATGCTTATTACTTGATTTTTACGTCTGCTAATCAAATACACAAATTATATAAATTGTTGTAAAATAAGTGTAAATTTTAACAAATGTGTTTTATATAGTGGCTCAGTTCAAACATCTGCAATTCTTTCTGTCGACCTAGCAATTTGTTCTATTTGTTAAAGATGAAAAAATACAACAAATAATTTTATTGGTTTTTTATTAGACAGGAAATGTATTTTATCAAAATGACTTCTTACATTCGAGGAGTGATAATGTCATTCATAATGTTCACATCACGGTTCAGTATATTTCTCACAGTTTTACTCTATGTGATGTATGTCAACCGTATCACAGTCGAAAATGTGTTCTTTCTTACATGCTATTATAACATTATGAAACAAACTATGACATTATTCTTTCCGCAAGCTGTAGGACAGGTAAGATTGAGTTTACAGTGAATTAATCAAGTTTCGTTAATGTAAATTATCCCTAAATTGTCATAAATATTTAACACTTCCGAATAAATCACTTGTAGGTAGCTGAAACGTACGTTGCTATACAAAGAATCAATGCATTCTTATTAATTGAAGAGTGCGAATTACCGTCTAGAGATCAGTCAGTAGATATTAAACAAATTAAAAAAAAAACAAAGAAACGTGTTTTCATACCGCGTAAGACATTTTACAATACGACTTTATTTTAATTATGAAGTATTAATAATGAGCCAGGCAAGAATTTAGTTAATTGTTTCCTTTCAAACGATTATAATTAGTGAAACGCATCAGAGAAAAATAGTATAGTATCATAGAGCTTGATAAACGTCAGCTGTGGTTCGGTGGGTGGGATGACAGGCGGTAGCCTGTAGAAATGTAGAAATACATGGTATTGCATGGAGAAAAAATTAATAAGTTATTTCCTCTCAACTAAATATCTATTAAATTATAGCTTACCAAATACCTCGAAAAAAAAAGTAATGGTGGATTAAATGTCCGCTGGTCGTTTTCTATCAACAATTTCCTCTCAGCTAAAGATTTACCTGATGATATGTAAATGAATAAATACATTCGTCCGCTGACTGTATCTTGGGAGGGAAGACCGTCAGCTGATGCATTGAAAGTTATCACGTAGGCCTTAGGCGGGAGCGTATATCTACTTTTTATTTACATCAGCTGATAAGATTTCCCTCGACTTACTGACAGCTGATTTTGTTTTTTAATTACAGCATTATATTGACAATCACCTTGCAAAATTTCATTTGGGAGCAATTCCCGTATCTTAATTTTTTTCGCGTCCTTTTTCGTATTTGAGTGACCAGCGGACATATATAGTCAACTCACTATTATTTTTCTTCAGGATATTCGGTAAGCTACAAATTAAGATTTTTTTTAGTTAAGAGGAAATTATTAAATTTGTTTATTTTGTCTACACGCGTGGGAAGCTACCCCCGCTCATCCCACCCACCGAACCGCATCTGACGTTCACGAAGCCTTTTGATATTATATATGATGCGTCTCACTTTTTAGCTTGAGAAAGATTTTGGTCATGTAAATCTAAAAAATAACAAATTGAATAAAAATCATTTTTATTTAAGTAAATCCTGTACGTCCACCGAGTAGACAGTCACCACGTTATGAATCACGTCCTTCTTCATCTAAAAGTCAAGATAAAACGAAAGGTATTCAATCAATATTTATTTAATGGATATATTAATAAATTTTATTTAATCAAATTCTTTTATAGAATTGCGCAAAGATCAGATAGCTGTAAAATTTAATGGAGCATGCAGTCGATGGTTAAAGTCATCAGTTAAAAACGATGTCGTGAATGTCAACCTGGAGGTAAAGGCTATTAGTACTCATTTTTATATAATGACATTTAGATATATTATAAATTCTCCTCGTGTATATCATAAATTATAAGGTATATACTGGATCGCTAAGCACAATAATTGGAGCTGTCGGCTCTGGCAAATCAACTCTGCTACACATGATACTCACTGAGCTTCCCTGTCTAACGGGAAGTATGGAAGTGGTAGGCAGTGTGAGTTATGTTAGCCAAGACCCTTGGCTTTTTGTCGGTAAGATTAATAGTCTATACATGGAATTTCTCGCATTAAAACCTTTTAATTATCTTATATTATGAATTTTCTGTTATAAGGTTCCGTACGCCAAAATATTCTATTTGGCCAGCCTTTTGTTAAGTCACGATATATGGAAGTATGTAAAGTGTGTGCACTTGAACGAGATATTTCGTTGTTTATTCACGGTGACAAAACTATAGTTGGCGAACGTGGTGTATCTCTAAGTGGAGGCCAGCGAGCGAGAATCAATTTGGCTCGAGCAATTTACAAAGAGGTAACGAAATTCTTATCTTGCAGGCAGGACACCTAGATGGATGTTATTTTATGACTTTGTAATTGCAGGCTGACATTTATTTACTAGATGATCCTCTATCAGCTGTTGATACACAAGTTGCAAGACATATATTTGAAAATTGCATCAAAAGGTAAAACTATTGTCCATTTGCATACAGTTATGTAAATTTTTCGAAGCCACACCATCAGAAGCAATTTAAATGAATTGATATTGAGAAAACTTATAAGCCAAAATATAAATCATCTTGCAAAATGAGCGTACGTTTATATTCGATATACATATACAAATTCATTACCACTAAGTTGATTCCAGATACTTGGGAAATAAAACTGTTATATTGGTGACGCATCAGTTACAATTCATTAAATCCGTTGATCAAATAGTTGTAATGGAAAAAGGTACAATTTTAGCAGAAGGAAGCTATGATGAACTCTCTGTAATTAATATTGTAATACAGAACTTATGAAAAGTAATTAAAACAGCAAATTTATCATATTAGCTTAACGTTTTTTATTACAGAAACAGGAATTAACTATTGTACAATTATTGCAAGACCAATCTCACGAATTGCGAAGAGAAGATTCATCTTCTAACGCATTAATAAAACCTACAAGTGCCATAAGTCTGAAACCTTCACGTTGGTCTCATTGGTCGTTGATCTTCAATTTTACTGTAATTAAATAGGAGCATTTTATTAAAAAATAATTAAATTGAATAATTCAGACAATTTACTTAGACGTATTTCTTGCAGGATCAAAAACAAGAGGCGGAAGTTCAAACCTTTGGAAGAGTACAAGGTTCAATCTATAAGGATTTCTTTTTGGCCGACACGTCGTGCTTTGTGTTCTCTATTGTCTTAACTATGTTCTTATTGGCCCAGTTTTTTGCCAGTGCGAGCGATTATTGGATAAGTCGATGGTTAATAGAAACAGAATAATTTTTATACCTTGTAACTACAATTAATACAGGAAATTGAGAAGTTTTGTTGTTTTTAGGAGTCATGCAGAGGACCACTTAACTGGTGACGCCACAATGGATATCTTACTATGGTCACAATACGGATTGACGCGTAAAGACTTCATTATTATTTTTGGTATTCTGACAATTGCAACAGTAGCTATTGCTTTAATACGAGCTTTTTTGTTCTTTACTCTGTGTATGAGGTCTTCAATAAAGTAAGTATTTTACTAACTGTAATAAAAATTATGATTTACTTGTCACTACTGTAACTTAGACGTAAAAAATACACTTAAATAAATATTAAATTTCTTAATTAAAAGTGGAAGCTTGTTATCCAACGAGATAGATCGCTTCATTCACAACTGCGCTACATAATATAATAAATATTATTCTTCACAGATTACACGATATGATGTTTGAATGCATTTCTCTATCGCCTATGAGTTTTTTTCATGCTAATCCTTCAGGGCGTATCCTGAATCGTTTTAGTAAAGATATGGGCTCAGTTGACGAATTGCTCCCTCAAGCTATGTTAGATTGTTTACAAGTAAAAATGTTTACATTATCTATTACATATGACATTAAGCTTACAGTTAACCAATGACAAAAGTGATAAAAATTAATATTGGCTTCTTGTTATACTTCAAACAAGAATCATTCTCAATTTATTTTGTACGAAACAGCTCCTTGTAGTATGAACAACTGATCATAAACAAACAAACAAAACAGTAACTGATTATAATTATAAAGTTAAACTCGATTTCGATCATTTAGTCTCCAATAAAAGATTTTCAGACGAAATTTTATTTTCACAGATAATTTTAAATTTATTTGGTGTTGTTGTGATCATATTAATGACGGAGGTGGCCCTACTAATACCTATTGCTACGTCTCTCGTTGTATTTTATATTTTTCGTTTAATTTACGTACGGACTACTGGTGCTATCAAACGTCTGGAAGGGATAAGTTAGTGTAAAATTAATTTGATGTATTATAATAATGATATATGAATATGAATGACACATGCACACGCACACACGCACGCATGCACGCAACCACGAAAGCACGCACGCACCCACGCACGCACGCACTCACGCACGAACGCACATACAGACTCACACACACGCACGCAAGCACGCACACACACACATATACATATATATATATATATATTTTTTCCCTTTCTGGTTTTATTTTTTGTAGAAAGTTTTATTGGCGTTTGTTTTATTTTTTTAATTGTTGTTTCGTTTTTAAAGAAAGCTATAAATTCTCTAATTTCTCCAATATAATAAAAAAATCCGTTCCCAAATCCACCAAATATCGAAGCATTTACGCAATTGGAAATCGAACCCACAACCGCACGTTTCTTACGATCAGGCGCTGTTCCACTGCGTCACGACCTCATCTCTTCACATATTTTCTCGTTTTACTTTGTAGTTACGCTTATAGCTACTATTTAATCTAGTATACAGGTAGATGAGTTATATACGTTATCACATTAATGATTTTAACGCCACGCTTTTGTCTTGTCATCAGAGCGAACAAATAAAAATAATTTAAATCATTCTCCAAAGTGGGAATCGAACCTACAACAATCGCATATATTCAGACGCTGCCATAATGAGCCACGGTGTGTTGAAGGCCAGAGTGTCTTGACACTAGACTCTCTCTGCCTATCTTGCCATGCGGGAAAAAGCGTTACGATGAAAAAAAATACGGGGACCACATATATTGTGTGTTGGTTACGAAGTACAAACAAAATGACTTTTTTGTCTTTGTCTCATAATAATATTACAAAAACATTAGTATTCAATATTCTACAGCTCGTAGTCCAGTATTTGGACATGTAAATGCAACGATACTGGGATTACCTACTATTCGGTCTTTTGGAGCGGAAGTACTCCTGGCTAAGGAATTCGACCTACATCAGGATCTCCATAGCTCGGCGTGGTACCTTTTTATCAGTTGTAGCCGCGCTTTTGGATACTTCCTTGATGTCATATGCTTGCTGTTTATAATATGTGTAACGTTCACTTGCTTAATGAAAACGGGTATGCTTTAATATTCACTCTGCCTTGAGATTTTTTATTTTCAATATAAGCATTGGTCATTGAAATGGCTAGATTAATAGAATTCAGAGTTTATTGTATATAACTATCGCTGTGAGTCTGTGAGTAATTAAAAAAATGAGTTAAGCTTAGTGGTTTGTCGTGAGTGAGAGCCGACATTTAAATTTTATAATTTTTATATTACTTAATTATTTAATATTCAACATATGATAGTCACGATATCTTAATTAATTATAGATATCGAAGGCAGCCACGTTGGTCTCATTATAACGCAATCTATATCGCTGACTGGTATATTTCAATGGGGAATGCGACAGTCCGCTGAAATGGAAAACCAGATGACGAGTGTTGAAAGAGTTTTGGAATACACTAAACTATCTAAGGAGTCTACTGTAATACAAAAAAAGATTTGTCTTAAATTTATTGCAATTGAATTATTTATTTATATATTCAACTCTAAGTTTTGATATAAATTGTGGCAAACGATTATACTTAGGTATTTACTAAAAGCGTTGAACTCAAATATATAGTTTACCAGTATAAATCAATGCATGTGTATCTATTTAATATTAGCTAAATATTAACGGACGTCTGTGTGTTGGCCATTATTAATTTTAACTATTAATATTACCTAAAAAATAACCTACACCAGAAGCTATGTAACATAGGTATAATTTATAGGCATCTCCTCAAAAACCACCAGACAATTGGCCAACAGAAGGTGCAATAAGTTTTAACAATTTAAGTTTAAAATACATTCCTGATGGCTCCTATGTATTAAATGGTTTAGAATTTAGCATTCTTCCGCGCGAAAAGGTATATTTTTACAATTTGGCGTCGAACCCATTATCCACTCGAAATATAATTGTAACGAAAGATAATTTGACAGATAGGCATAGTGGGCAGAACGGGAGCCGGCAAGTCTTCTATAATACAAGCATTATTTCGCTTAGCGTATTTGGATGGAACAATCACAATTGACGATATGGATATAATGTCTATAGATTTAAAGTATTTAAGACAAAAGATATCGATAATACCACAGGTAAACTTAACATTATTGGTTTGGATTATTATATGGTTAGAAAAGGACTCAATGTAACTATGGAGTTAAAAATATGTATTCATTACAGCTCCTATACTAGTGTACATTTAATATACGTCCAAACGTTCCTATCAGCCTCATGCTTGCTTTTTTTATATTAAATCACAGATTGCAAAGAAAGTACAGTACAGAGTACAGACGCTTGAGCCATGTCACATTCCTTAGTTTTATTTTTTTTTGAAATAGTTATTTTTAAGTTATTTTTTACATAAATAAAATAAATACGCTGTTTTTGTAAAATAAGAATATTCAAAATAACTATTTTAAATAATAATATGTATACTTTCTATTACAAGAGTAGATACAAAATGTACCATCTTTAAACCTATACACCAAACTATAATACACGTTATAAATTGTATAATACGTAATATATCCTTTATAAATTGTTATTTTTATTATTATGCTTATTTACGGAAATCAAGAACTTTTAAGGCTGTACCCAAGGGAAACAGATGCTAGTATACTACTCTATTATATCGAAGACAATATAATTATTTTACGTTAAATTTAAGGAACCAGTATTATTTAGTGGAACTCTTAGGAAAAATTTGGATCCATTTAATGAATACCCAGACGACTTGTTACTTGAAGCTCTAGACAAAGTAGAACTGTTATCAGAAGGTGGCGGAGTTGGTAAGATTAACCAAATATAAGATTAATAAAAATATAATGTAGAGTATATGAGGAAGGAAAGGAAAGGAATAAGGCCATCGTGGCGCAGTGGAAAAAAAAATCATTCCTCCAAGTGGCATCGAACCCACGTCCTAACCTTTGCAGTCAGACGCTGTCCTACTGCGTCGCGGTGGTCTTATTTAGTAAGCAGATTATTTATACTAACTTATTATAATCTACGCTGGTTTCTATTATGATATGCTTATGTAATTATGTATTTTTTAAACTTTAGATGCTCTCTATAAACAAGTATCAGATAGCGGGTCGAACTTCAGTGTCGGTGAACGCCAACTGGTTTGCTTAGCACGAGCTATTGTCAATAACGACAAAATACTATTGCTAGATGAAGCCACGGCCAACGTGGACGCACAGACCGACGCACTAATTCAGAACACTATTAGAGACTATTTCAAGACTTGCACCGTTCTTACTATAGCGCATAGATTGAACACGGTTATTGATTCTGATAAGGTAATATTTGTATGTTAATTTGTCTGTAACATATGAATATGCTTTAATTTTATACTGCAAATTTAAATACTGAAAAAGTATTAGATAAATATGCTAATATATTTTGTAATATACTTAATTTTTCACGCATAGCATGGTAGTCAGAAAACCGAGTGTCAATACACTTCCGTTCTCTACTTTCCGGCCGAATATAATATATACAGAATGATTTCTTTTTTGAATACACACTGTATACACCAATCTCACTTTGGGGTGTTTCATTTTGCGTTTTTTCAAAGTTGCGTCGCTGCTTAATTAGTACTAATTTTCACTGTGCGTCGTTAGGTTTTCGAGGTTGCGTTGTTTTGGGTTCGAGTCTTCTTTTCTCGTAACTATTTCCTTTGGCAACAAAGAATATTCTGTGAAAGAAAGCCCACTTACGACAACAGCCACTATGGACTACTATACTACTATAATCTACCAGTGATTAATTTCAATTTTAGGTTTGCATAAATTAATTGAATAGTTTATTTTGTATTAATTGATTACATAATTTTTTTTGTATGTATGTTTGTTACATTTTATATTATTTTTGTTTCTTAAATGTTTACTTTGTTCAATTTTCTTTTTAAAAAGTAGTATTTTTGTAACCCTGGAACCATCTTCGATCTTTACATGGTTTGCTATAGAAAATCTTAATTCACTTTGCGTCGTTTCAATTTGCGTCGTGTTTTTTTGGAACGTCATTACGACGAAAAGTAACTTAAAATCGCTGCAAATCAAACTTAAAATATGTTTTTAGTAATTGATAATAAAATCTTATCTCCCTCTATCTACGTAACATATATGTATTCTAAAATAAAAAAGAATATATCATATTCCGTCGTAGCGCAGTGTGACTGCGTCTAACTATATATGTAATGGTTGTGAGTTCGATTCCCACTCTATACTATATATTTAGATTTCTCAGCTCTGGTGACAAGACCAAGCGCGGCGGTGAGGTCCGCACTTAACACGCAATGTCTCGAATTCGGGTAGAAAGTTTAGAACGGAGTGTTTGTTGACAGTTCTATTTGCCTTCACTGTTATGTGGGAAAAAACATATTTTGATGTTATTAAACAGATATTAGTACTCGATGCGGGTCACCTAGTAGAGTTCGATCATCCGCACATACTGTTACAAAACAAAAAGGGGTATTTTCGCAAAATGGTCGCAGAAACTGGCTCTAGTATGGCACAAATGTTATACAAGCTGGCTGCTGATGTAAGTATTTAGTATTATTGATCAATTCTTTCATTCTCTTAAAGTGTATTGTCACCAAAATTACATGGAAAAAATATTAACTCTATATATGTAATTTTTTTATGGAATGCAATATGCGCCAAAGTAACGACTGTTTTTAATAATCCAATAAATTTGATATCGTATTTGACACCATCATCTTGGATAAACAATAAGAGGTCATAAACGCATAGTTTAGTTTGCTTATACATAAAAAAACTGTACAAGAGAGCCAAGTAAAAAATACCGCCCACATTAATTTTGAATATGTAATACACTATATATAAAAAACACTCTAAACAAATATAAAATATTTTTTATTTACTTACAGAATTACACCAAAATGAAACTAGATGATTAATATAAATAATATTTATTATTAATAAATTTCGTTTTAACAATAATTGTCTTTTATTTAAACATAACATTATATATCTAATTGAGAAAATAATAACAATAATATACATCATTATTACGGAACCATTTAAAATTTTCGATAATAATCCTTAAATAAATTTCAACTTCATACAGAATAATTTATTTTTAATAATTTTAATATTATATTAGCAAATTAATATACTTAATGTATTATGTAAGCACTTGGAATATTATACATAAGAAGTACCTAAAAATACTTACAGTAGTCCACTATACAGTCTGTATATTGCAATTTAGACTTGCCAGTTGTAACTCCATCCGCTTTTTAAAGCCTTGGATGATGGTGTCCATACGCCTGAAAACAAAGTTAATTAAATAGTAATATATTCTATTTCAATATAAATTTATTCTTATTATCTTTTAAATCAATTTTAATTTTCTTACAAATCTTCAAAGTATAATTACACACTAGGCGTGAATAGTTGGATAAATCAACTCATATATACTATTTTATAAATTAACAATAAGCATAAGGATTTGTTTCATATTTAGGGTCAATAAATTATTAACCATAAAGTTTTAAGCAAATATATCTATTTCAGGTAAAAAGTATTTATATAACATAAAACTGAATTTGCCAATAAAAATCTACTTAAAAACGACTGCCCCAAAAAATATGCATTTACCAACTCATTTACGAATTATTGATTTGTATAAATTAAACGCAATCTTGGAGATCGAACCCATGACCATCACGATTACAGAAAGAAGCTATTACAGTCCTTCCAAAACTGAACAAATTGGTACTTACTTTTTCTCCTCTTCTGTCTCTAACGGCGGAATACCCGCTAGTGTTTCTATGAGATAATTCCTGAAATAGTAAATGAAATTAATTATTATGTTTGGCGTTTGTGTTTTTGGATATTTCAAGAAATTTTGATAAAAGCCCATCTTAAAATATTTTCTTCTATGGTTGGACATAACAATTCCACGTAATATATTTTTATATCATATATTTTATATCATAGCTAAATGTTCCCCGAGTGAGTACAAAGTATGTCACATATAAAACATTTATATAGCAATATTTATTTATTTTATTAAGATTATGAACGTTTGTTACATTAATATATATTCAGTAAATTTGTCATAAAACTAATACAACTAATGTAATACCACTTAAAGGTAAACATCACATGCAAAAGAGAAATGAAAAGTCAAAGGTAACACAATAATGGCGAAACACAATATAATTATAACAATATTAACAAAATCATAGACACATTGCCCTTTTAAATGCCGTTAGGGGCATGTAAAAATGTCAATATCCGTGGATATACTACATATATTGTTAAACAAGGTGGTGGGCCTCCTAATAGGAGGAGGATGTGCAAAAAGAATATACACAATATGTATATATTTCTACAATGATTGAGGTATAATTTTTTAGTTTTACCTTTGACACTTAGCGGGTAGCAAACTAAAATAAGCTTAATATGAAGAAAAAAGAAACATTCCGAAATGAAATATTTGTTTGCAAAAATTAATAAAAAGCGCCTCACGCTCACCCACAGTAACATTACTTTTGACAATTTTATTCATAAGCTTGCTAAGTATTATTTTTTAGTTAGATTAACTGTTAAGTCGTTGTTTTTAAATGGTTTTTATAATTTTTCTTCGTTTTTTTAATAAATCGTATATGGTCATCGAAATATTTTTAATAATAATTGTCGAAAGTTTCGAATTAATCAGATCGTTCAAAGTGGGTAAAAATATTCCGTTACAGATCGAGCCAATATAAGTGGTACGAACTCAGCCTTCCTCGTAAGGTGCGCGGCGCAGGCCAGCCGCAGCAGCGTGGTCTCGAGGCGCGCGCGAAAGGCGGCGGCGCGCGGGGGCGTGGGCACCGCGCACAGCCGCGACACCTCCTCGCACACCGTCTCGCTGATGTCGCGCACGTAGCGCGAGCACGCCGCGCCGCATATGCTGTCGACCTGGAAATTACACGTTACCCTCTCAACCAGCCACGTAGTGCTCGCATTTCAGAGTACCCTTTTCCTTACGTTACCGGTGTTGCTGTCAATACCAATAGGGTCAACGCGAAGCGGTCAAAGAACTTAGGGAGAGGCTATCGGTATCGATTAGGGAATCTGGTAAGGAGCAAAATTCGCACTATAGCTTTAATGTTGGCAAACGGGGCACGAAGACAATCAGATAGGTGTAACCTGATAGTGTACGAAGATCTGATGGACCACTTTGGAGTTTTAGTGGAAGAAAGAATTTCCGGAGCACAGGAAATTCTTTTAATCGGAGTAGTAAACCAGCTACCCTATATAGACCGGGGTAACCTTCAAGATGTTCTATCGACAACCGTCACAAATCTTCAGCATTAATCAAGACCTACTATGTACTCACAGGAGTCATCAGCGACATCCATAGGGATGTCGCTGATGACTCCTGTGAGAGACACAGAGAGAGAGAGAGAGATAGATGCAGTATTGTACTGCCTACCTTTACAAACAGTAGATCCTTTCAATAAAAGACATCAAAAAGGCACCAGTGCCAAAAGACCTAAAGAATACTGTCTAACTCACTTTTACTCAGGAGGAGAAAGAATATCTAAGACAGGCTCGAAGGTACTGACAATCTAGGCTCAGGGTCTGACCAGAGCGACTGACGCCCGAAGGCTAACCCGGAACGAAACGATGAGAAGTATTGTGGACAACAATCTTAAGATGGCTAAAAGACATGAATGAAGCGGTCAACGCCCCCACCATAGCGGCCATGCTCTGTTCTCGCTACCAAGAACCTTATATAAAACCTAGATAGCATAATATCCATAAATGTGCAAGGTTAAAATATTTTTATATACTATAGATTTATATACTATATTGTCATTAGTAAGTGTTAACATAATTGTACAAATAAATAGAATAGAAATAACTCGCTTAGCTTAATTTAAATTTAGCCTTAGTTCTGAGTAAAATATAGTAAAAATCAAATAATATTAAAAAAAAAGGATACAAACCAAGTGTCTGTAGTATTTATATATTCGAATGAAAAAGAATAATGTCCAGGTCACGATTGTAAGTGTAATATTTATTTTATTAATTTAATGTATTTATAATGCTGTGTTTTAAAAAATATTACCTCTCTGCAATTATATTTCGTATAATAAAAAACTTTGATTATGCCAAATTTCATACTCGCATAACTTTAGTATAGACAATATTATTATAATGATAACTAAACTATTTTTTTTTTAAGTATCATTTGCACACTTAGGAAATTGAAAAAGACATACCGTAGAAAACGTATAAAAATATGAACGCAGCGTGATTTGAACCCGCGCCTCTTAAAAACCGTTCAAGCGCTCTGACCGCTAAGCCATGCGTTCTACATCCAGCTGCGACGAAATTCTTATACGGTTATTATAACTTATATTTGTTGCTAGCAATTAAACGATCATTTTCCTTATGCATGATTGATACAATAAGTCTCTATAAAGAGAATAGCGATTAGTTTCTTATCATTTTTTAGGCCTTTACGGCCGTTCAAAAATTGCCATAGCGGTCGGTATTTCACGACCACACGGCGGGGTATTGGTAAAGTTTTCAACTAGCAATAATCGCACCTCGGATTAACCTCATTGGTTACGATATTGCCTCTGCGCAAAGTTAACTTGAAATAGCTCGCCCGTACTATATGAATATCCAAGCTAACCAAACGATAGCGCGATTTAACTTACTCGTAACGCCATCTATCGGTAATATTAGAAGCTCAATTTATATAATATTTTGTTTTTGTTTTGAGCTATGAAGATGTAAATAATTATTTTTTTTATATTAATAAATAAAATATATAGTGTCAATTATTAAAATTTGTAGTAATTATAAACATATTACATAAATGTATGTGATGCCTTTGGTTTTCGTTCTGCTCAACATTAATACGTGAAGCTAAAACTATATACGCCTTTGATTGAAAAATTGCGCGGACGTAGGAGTATAAAATTTGACACAGTTATAGTTTATAAAGATAAGAGAGTGCAGAATGTTAATATATTTTATTAAATAATGCATAAAACATACATTCAATTGATAAAATAAAAGTAACACACACTACCATATGTTTCACATACACGTTGCTAAGGCAACGCATTGTTTACGCGTCAGTGAGACATCTCATATGATTATTATTAAGACATTCTATACAAGAAAAGTAATTTTAAACATTTTCATATTGTTAAATCACTCATTAAAAAGAATTTTAGTTATATTGAATAAACTGTTACAATTTAAAAACAGCATTCCAATTGCAATTTGTATTTATATTTAAATTTTTTAGCTTTAATCTGACTTGACTCACCTCAGCATGTACAGCAATTAGATTGTTGATGACTTCATACACATACGGCCTCGCGTCGTCTACAATGGCGTCGGGGTCTATCTTGTGCCGGCCCATGTACATGCTGGGCTCTATCGTCCCCACTAGCGGATCTCCCTTATGTTCTAAATAGGTTTCTGCTATTACCGATTCTAAATTACTAAGCGCTTCCTTAGTTGTCTGCAATGCTAATGTCGGCTTAGGGAACTCATAGCTGGAATTAATTAATTGCGTACATATTGAATTACTCTTAAACATTAACAATTTTATACGACAAATGATTTGAAAAAAATTTATATATTGAAAATATAAATAATTATACCATTTGCTATAATATTAACAATTTCATATTTATTAATAAATTTCCTAAATTTAACAATAAAATGGTTTTTTATTATTACTCTAATGGTATTTAAGACACAAAATTATTAACAATTTACCTTTCAAAAGAAGTGGTTATACTAGTTAATATAACACGTCTCGTGTACTGCGCGTTGGCGGCTGCTATAAGGAGGCGTTGCTGCCACGAGCGGGCTTTACCGTCGCCTAGTGTGTGAGAAGGCTCCTCTAATGGCTGGTCGAGAGCCACTGACAGACTTGTATTGTTGAAATCCTGTAAATTGCGTATATTTTATATTTATATCGTGCAAAACTAGAGTATATGAAAAAAAAAGAATCTCAAATGGCGAACATATTATATATACTCTCAGCATAAAAATGATCCAACTGTTTTTTTTTATTTGAGTTGTGGAAATTCCCATAGAATATTAAAAGACGCCTTTATTTATTATTAAATAGATATGTTGAGTTAAGTCACTTTTAACGCAATTTTGCCAAATGCATCCTTTAAACAAGGGTTGCACAGACTTATTAAGACTAGGGGCCACTCGGGCAAATCATAACCTGATAGCGGGTCGGCCGCCAGAAGTATAGGTAATTAAATACAATAAAGAATTGATAATGATTTATTAAAATTGAAAAATAACTTATTGATTTGTGCGTAATAATTTATTAATTTGTGCTTACGCGCGCGAGATTTTCAAATTACTTTCCGAACATATTTTTTTTTGGGTTTATTCTGGAATAGAATTCAATATTTTTCGAATGTACGAGAGTATTATTTTTGCTGTCGGCGGGCCACCAGTATTCGACCGGCGGGCCGCGCTCTGTGCATCCACGCTTTAAACTATAGCCGTTTCTTCTCCCTTTTTTAATTTCTCATTTTCGGATGAAATTCCTGGAAAAACTAAAAAAGGGAGAAAGAGTAACCTATGTTCATCCCAAGACCCTCGAGTATATTTATATAAAATTTTATCTCAATCGGTTCAGCGGTTTGGCCGTGATGACGTCTCACACAAGCAGGTATAGATAGCAACATAATATTAATAAGGATTTATAAAATTGTATTTTGTATACTAAAATGTATAAGTATATTAAAACTTCGATATATGTACTTCACTAAGCTGGTAATTTAGAAGTAATTCTTAAAAAAAAAAATGTCTTACCTGATTGTCGTGTTGCAATGCAAGATAATGTAATACAGTACCAAATGTAAGCAATATTTGTTGTATATGCTTCTGGAGTGATACTAGCGGGTCACTGCCCTCAGACAGCAACGGTGTCTCTCGTCGACCGCTTGCGAATACACACTTATGAATGGACAACAATGCATCGTTTATATACGTTTCGAGTAAATGTGGCTGTAAATTAAAAATTATAAACATAAATCTATTTCTATACAATTTGTGTAGTTTTATGTAATAGAAGTGAAGTGCTCTTCCAGACTTATTCGATCTTTGTCTGCCTCTTCACTAATATAAGACAAAATAATTCGTTTAAAACATATACAATATTGATTAAAAAAAATTGATCGTATTTTAAACTGGTATATTTTAATATAGAAGTCTAAAAATATATATAATATGTCTTTTAAATAATTATTTAGCTAATAACAATTAAATTAAATTTAGCCAGTCAGGTGGAATTCGTGACAAAAATTATTATAATTATTTATGTGAGCACGACCACGATAATTTGATGATAATTTATAACTATTTTAAGTCTTCATAATTAACATACAAAAGAAGAAACGATCACTGTTCCCACAGACACACCGTTTTCTGTCAACCCAAAAATCTGTAAATGTGTAAATATATATTTTAAAGAACCTCCACTTACTAAATCAGTAATAGCCCCATAATCCGAGAACTCCTGTATCTTCCACGTCTCCTTATCTGGCAGGGCTTTGACCCGCTTGTGCGCGTGCTGCAGGAACACCGTCATGCCGTGCACGCGGTAGTCGAATATCACCTTCTCCACTATACTGAGTGGCTGGTGAACATAATATTTGATTTAATTAAATCAATAATATATAGCTTTATTTATTTTGTGTAAATTATATAGTTTTTAAATGTATATGTAAAGCTAAAATTCAAATTTAACTTTTTATGCTTATTCTAAAAATAACCACCATTTTGTTTATGGCCTGTGTGTCTGCATGTCATATTAAAATAACTGCTTTTTACTAAATGCATACACGGTACATACACTAAGATAACATTTTAACAATTTTTGTCTGTCTGTATGTTTGCTAATCTCTGGAACAACTGGAACGATTTTAACGGGTTTGTACTGGACTGGATTTTTCACTGGCAGATTGGTGATGTAATAAGGAGTAACTTAGGCTACTTTTATTTTGCAATTCAGCACGGACGAAGTCGCGGGGCACAGCTAGTTATTTATATAGACTAATTTCATATACAATACCTGAGAAATAGTATAAAAAATTCTTAAAAGCTCTCTGACCGCTAAGCCATGTGTTCAACGCATGGCTAGGACGGTTTACAAGAGGCGCGGGTTTGAATCCCGCTGCGTCCAATTTTTTTACGTTTTGTCAAAATATGTTTTTCAATTTCCTTGGTGTAAAAATACCTGAGAAGGTAAATCAAGTTTCAGTAAGGACTCGTAGGCCTCCCGCAGACTGCGCAGGTTGGCGAGGAGGCGTGAGCGCAGCAGGTCGGCAGTGGGCGGCGCGCCGCCGCTCAATAGGCATGCCCGCATTTGCTCCGAGAACTGCTCTACTAATGCTATTATCATCTCCTGAAATTATTATAATTAAGAAGGTTGATTGGAGTATTTATTATCTACTTATTTTTGTATTTATAGTGTCAAAATAGTAAGGCAAATAAGTGACATTGATACTGCCCGTTTATTTAAGATATTTTCATAGCACTTTACCTTATAGAATGCTATTATGGGGCAATGTCGCAGACATGGAATTTACAATGTTTATTCTTCAAAAAACAACCATGACCAATTTTTTATCTTAGAATTTGAGATTAATTGCGAGATGTTTTTAAACACATACTAACAGTTGTTTCGTATTATATATACTATAATATTTTGTTTGTCCGACAACATACTGGATATGTGTGTTATACAAAAAACAGTGAGAGGGGACAGACGAGACGATAATGACAAAAAGGGATTAGTTTAGGACGATTAAAAAAAATTATATATCCCTGGTTATTCAAATCTTTCTAAGAACATGCTATTTTCCTTTTTTTAAGATATCATTCACGACTGTAGCTGCCCTATCTTTAAAAATAGACCACCTAAACCGACTAGAGAGTTATCGTTAGTTACAGAAGCATCGGAAGAACTCGGATTGGGCAACTTTTTACAAAAAATTAAATGGAAATATTTACTCAAAATTTCTGCAAAACGATTTGCCGCAGGTTACCGACCCATTAATCCTTGGCTGTAGGATAACAGCCGGACAACTGTTTTCCCGTCCGTAGGCTAGGCAAAAATGGACCAATGGCCCGCACGGTAAACCGATTTAACTCCTCTCGATTTCTATTTTTGGGGACGAATTAAGCTGGTGTATAAAGGAGAAGAAATGAAGACTGTAGGTAATTTGAGACATAAAAATACAATAGCTTTCTAAGCCATGAAGGGGATGAGATGATTTTGGGAACTAACATGGCTACAATTTTTTGTAGAACTTGTAGTAGAAATCACAGGTCACTTTTTGAAAACGAGTGATAATTGATTTTGTAATGAAGTAAGCGAAAAGTAAATAATTTACCTAAAATTTATTAATTGAGTTTGTCACAAGTAAAATTTTAGAAAATCCCGTTGGTTAATCTGGGTAGCTTATTGTCAAAGATATGAGAGCTACAGTCGTGAATGATATCTAAATTGCAAGGGCATTAGCTAAGCATGTTCTTACAATTTTATATTAGTTACCCTTAGGATATTATAGTTTTTTTAATCATTCTAAACAGATCACCTTAATTATTTTTTTTATATTAAAAACTGTCCTGGTTTTTTTTCCCTGAGACACAAATGTTTCAAATTACTTTTATAGTATGGGATTGACATTACACAATCCAAAATAGAACATAAAAAAATGCTATTTATACTAACTACTAAAGTAAGTAAGTACAAAACCATTAGGGATTTATTGTCACGTTTTGGAGTTTTATTTGAAAAAACTTAAATCTTAAATTAAAAAAAACTTAAAACTTGGTCTAAGACTATGCATCTTGTTAGCAAACATCTGGTATATTTAAGACTATTTTCATTTCGCCGGTCTGATAAAAGCAACTGGTGGTGTTGAGTTCCACCCCCCTAAACACGCTATGACTCATGATTTCAAGCGGAATGTGGAGAACCGCGTGTCATGGGGAAAAAAACATCCAACGACATAAACAATTTAAAACCTTAAGTTCAACATGTCGTTGCGGGTCAGAGGGCGCTCCGGCCAGTTCCCCGGCAAAGTAGCGCCTCGCGAGCGGCCACAGCGCGTGCAGCTCGGACGCGAGCGCGCCGCAGGCCGCCGCGCACCACGCCGCGCGCGTCGCGCTCCACGCGCCCTCGCTCTCCGCGTCTCGGGCTTTGCGTCGGCCTGCAAATATCATTATTATTACTTTTTACAAGCCTTATAATTGTTTTCAATTTCGAAGCATACATCCTTAACTGATTGAATTGATATTTAATTGTATACACGTTTAGTTTATGAGGCAATCGTGGTGCTGGACTGTACGCGCGATTGGTTATAGAGAATGTCAGAAAAGTAAAACTCAGAATAACAATCTTTACAGGGTAGTTTTACCTTTATCGCCGGACTCTTGTTCTTCTTTTTGTTTAAAATGCTCCTTCACTTTAGTCATAAGACTCATTAGGTAATCCTTGCGAGTGGTGATTGCAATCCAAGCTGCGTCCCCTTCGAAATTTAGGCTAATAAGTAACCTGCAAAAATATTACCTGTACTGCCATTTCAATAGTCATCTGAATCGCACTATGGTTTCATTTTATGATTTTCTGAATATATATAACAATCATAGTGGAGAATGGAGTGTCTGGACACTAGGTTCTCTAAGACTACCCCGCTATGCGGTAGAAATCGTGTGTTTTAAAGCATCATAGGTGATATAAAAATAATAGTAGAAAAGTGTTTTCTACAAAACGTTAGCTAATATAAAGTTAAATTAAATATAATTGTAAGTTTTTCAAATATAATTAAATGTATCTAAATTCTTACCTAATATATTTGGTTTGTTCTTGAACATTCACTGGCATTGTTTTCATTCTGGTGTGCAAGTTCTCTTTTAAATCTTCTATTTTCTTATCAATTTCAACAAGAATTTTTTGGAAAAGCTATAAAAAATGGTTATAACAAGTCATATAAGTCATTTTACTAATATATTAATGAAAATACACAGTACTAATTCACATAATTCAGACATGTTCTATCTATACTATAATAATAAATATAACAATAAAAACAGAATGTTTGTGCATGCATTTTGGAATCTACTGGATGGGTTCTGATTGAGACTGTTTATGTTATGTAGCTTTTAGACTTGGGCAGGACTTAATTGATTTTGAGGAGTTGAACACTTGATGTAGAACCATTATAGACTAGCTACACTATAAGGTATATTTAAATTGTGCCTCAACAAAAATGCAAATTCAGCATGATGAGTATTTTGGTGGGAAGGGTCATCAAGTCCACACAAACATATTAGATATTAGTTTTTAATATAAATAATAACTAGTAGATCAAGTACATAAAAGTCTATATATTTGCTGTATTAATTCAATGTATTTCTAGCGCCATTACTAAAATTCTTCTTCATATAAACATAAACTACCAAACTTAATATTCTGTTAAAATTAACAACTTACTTCATAGAAACATACACAAAAATACTTTAAACTTTTAACATTTAATTAAAAAACATACCTTAACATCAGTGTTGCCAAATAGATTTTTCACCCTTGTGTAATCATTGACTACTAAGTCATATTCTTTTTTTCTTATATTCTTGTCAATTGAAGAAGGCAGTTGAAAGAGAAATTTATGCCGCGTAAGTAGCGAAAGAGCTTCCCGGGTTTTATCTGCATTTTCTTTTCGAGATAAAATCTCAGAAAATAATGAATCAGCAAGGGAAATTGATTCTGCAATAAAAAAAAATCTTAATTTTTTTTTTAATTTAAAGAAAGATAAAACTAATATAATTATTATAATAGAAGAAACGTATTCTAATCACATTTTATGTTTCTTTATGTTTTTATACTAGGTTCTCTCTGACTATATGTCTGACATCAGTCAGAGAGAACCTCTACAGAACACACCATTCTCCACTTTTCACCTGAAAATGAAGATTACTTTTATATAAACATACTGCAAATGAGGATTGAACCCACAACCAATATATGTTACAATTAATATAATAGTGTTTATAGTCAGATCCTATCCCACTATGCTACAATATATTAAGTAAAATCTAAACATTTTAACTAAATTTTACAACAACTTTTAGATATCTTTATAAACATTTTAAAGGAGTTGTTAAATTGAATTTTGTTGAAAGTTGAATAAATAGTTTACCAGTAGAATGAAGTTATAATTATTGCAAACCTTCTATAGCAGCTTGAAGACTAGGTAAAGGCTCCTTCCCACTCTTCCTCTGGTCCTCTTCATACATGTTTTTCAAGAGCACTAATCTGTCTAACTGGTCCATAACAGCACCTGTATTAGCTTTTAAAAAACTTAGTTGACCTTCTTTCTGACCTTCAACCTACAAAAAATATATTATAATTACATTACATAATAATAAGAAGTAATATATAAATATATACTCTATACCTTTCTTTGTAAAAAAACCATCCCAGCCTTAAGATCTTCAAACGATGTATTGCTGTGATGTTCCAACAAGTACCACCCTGGTTGAAAATTTTCATCAGATAGATTCCCAGATCTGAAATATATTTTGTTAGGATAACATTAAAATTAGTAATAAACTAGAATAACTTCTAATTTTATTATAAAATTTCAAATACATTATCGTTTGTGTTATAATGAGATTGGCAAATTAATAATTTAGCTAATATTTAAGCATTAAGATGTTTAATAACTATGTATTTGAATTTTACTTGAAATGCTTGACTAAATGAAAATGTATTATCCTAAATACAATTTTATATATTTAATTATATATAATTTTACCCATCAGGGAATAATTCATGTAGTTCTTCTTCTGGAAATTTACAGTCTTCTCCTTCTGTAGACAAGCCCAAAGGATCAGGAGGAGTGTAAGCTGTTGGAGACATTGGACGCCTGCCCCATGGCAAAGATGGTGGTGCTGCTTCTTCCACCCACACTGCACTCTCTTTCACAGGCCCTATAGACTCATGATACCCTGAAAGAGAACGAAAGTTTTAGCCAATTCCTTTTAATTAAAATAAAAAGTATATGTTTAATATACCTCTGAATTGTACAGTAGATGTTCCTTCACTGCCAGACTTTGTTGTGACAATTATATCTCCACGTCCTTTACATGGGCCAGATCTGGCTACAATCTTATTTTTACTTTTCCATTCTGCTGATAGCAAACAGTCACATCCGCAAATTTTTAATCCTAAAAAAATATAATTTTATTTATATTAAAGTCATTTTAATGCAGTTTATATTATATATTTCAAAGAATAAATATATACCGATCAAGTCAGTAGCACTTGTTCCTAAAAACTCCCCTCGTATTGTTACTCTAGTACCAGGGGGACCTTCTTTGGGGGAAATTCCAGTTACAACAGGAGGAGGCCCCATAGTTTGTGAAAAAATATTCCGAAGTTGAAAGATTTTACTTTTTAACTTTATTAAAAAAAATCTGAATGTGTTTAAGATTTAAAAATGTTTGTTAACATTGTTCAATGTTTATGTCAAATTTTTATGACAACTCAAAATGTCAATTCACAAGTGACAAATTAATTTCTAAAGACTACTATTTACAGCACTAGAGACGTACAAACTCCGTAATCGATAATACGAAGGTATTGTAAATTCTGAAATGAAAATCTTTCATTGATCGTAATTAGATTTAAAATATTTGGATAATGTTACGTATAGATACATACTCTATCTGATCCAGTACATAAAGGCTTTGTCAACTATAGTGTCACAATAAATTTTGTATTTCATACATACATTATATTGTTGTACCGTAAAAAATATTATCACATGAAAATACAAAGTTAAATTCAATCAGCAATTCCTTTGTTCGCCTTTAGAAATGAATTTACGTTATAGTGCTTACAGAAACTATAATTAAAAAGTGCTCAATTTAATTCATATTAGCCGTTAATATACAATTTTTCACAACAATCTTTACTTGGCTTGATATTGATTTATCGAATGGAAAAATAACCTACATATAGTAATTATTGTTTTTATTTGGTCTACTTTAATTTTCATTTTATCGGCCAAAAGCTAGTAGTTGAAATGTCATAAATGTCAACTGTCGATCGGTGAAGGTTACGGAATTGGTAATTCTAATTTACACATTGCTGTCATGTGGGGCTGATACTTCGGTCTTCGACGGCACAAGTGGGGTTTTTTAGGGGCTTAGCTATCGACATCTACTCAATTTAGAATAAGAAAAATCATGCAGCATGCTTATCTTTGACAAAAGCAA
Source organism: Podotricha telesiphe (assembly GCA_038994665.1). Taxonomy (NCBI): domain Eukaryota; kingdom Metazoa; phylum Arthropoda; class Insecta; order Lepidoptera; family Nymphalidae; genus Podotricha; species Podotricha telesiphe. The sequence goes on from JAOYRR010000049.1 coordinate 404,955, forward strand.
CTAAATATTTATAAAACTACGGAAATGGCTCACTCTAGCTTCAGGTAATACTCAGAATGATTCACCGAGTGTAGTCAAAATATAACAGAATAATATTGTGTCATATATTTTAGTACTGTGGATGAATACGGTTTCGAAAGACACGATGATTTTGATTACGAAAGCTATGAAGAATTCATGTCTGTTTACTTAAAAGTTTTGGCGTCAAGAGCACAAAAATGGTCTCTTTTATTAGGAGAAGGAAAGTCGGTCAAGCGAACAAATACGGTAAAGAGATATGTACGCAAGGGCATCCCAAGTAAATATATGCAATTTAACTTTTATTTCGTTCTGTTATTTAAATTTATGACTTTAAAATTACTGTAATTATATATATTTAATATAATGTAAAACAATGAAGTTTTTATTTTCAAAATGAAATTATTCTCACAATTTTTCTCCAGGTGAGCACCGCCCATCTGTATGGATGGCTATTTCAGAAGCTGATAAAATGAGAGAACTAAATCCAGACTTATACCAAAAAATTCTAGATAGTCCCTTTGAAAAGGAATTAGTTGATCTTGTGAAAACTGACCTGCCACGTACATTCCCTGATAATATTTACTTTTCCAAGGAAGCTAACCATCAGGCTCACTTATTTAATGTTCTTATTGCTTATGCTCATAATAACAAGGTAGTTGGATATTGTCAAGGATTGAATTATATTGCTGGTAAACATTATTTCCAATTGTTTTCAATATTTTTTTTTAATATATAATAGTTAAATATTTAGAAATTATAAAATATATTAACTTTCTTGATTTACTTTACTGATACAAATTAATTTAAACGGACAAGCAACCTAAAGCCATACTTTTCTTTTGCTTTGTTATAATTATTTTAATCTAATCGTACATACTAAATTAATTTAATCCTACTAGGTCTGATACATACTAAATGTACCTCTATATAGACAAAAATATTATTTTAAGGTCTACTTTTACTGGCTACAAAAAGTGAAGAAACTTCCTTTTGGCTTTTAAAAGTGTTAGTTGAAAAAATACTCCCTGACTATTATACAAGAACTATGGATGGTCTAATAGTTGACATTGAAGTTTTGTCTGAATTAGTAAAATCTAAGGCCCCTGATGTTCACCAACATGTGATTAACTTAGGTATGTATTTTGCAACACAGTTATCTACTTTATCATTCAAGATTACTTGTGGTTCTAGAATTGATAGGAAAAAGTGCTATAAAATTATAAATATCTGTAATGATGATTTTATCTATAAAATTTATATGTAAAGCCCTAATCATATTAACTATTTTATACTATTTAATTATAACTTAAAATAAGATAAATTGTGTTTATTATAAATATATAAAAATGATACATTTGCGTTATTAATTTCGTATTATGTAAAATGTTAAAAAGGAAATACATTTTTTATTTAAAGGTTTACCATGGGCAGTTATAACAACCAAGTGGTTTGTATGCCTTTTTGCTGAAGTGCTACCTATTGAAACTGTCTTACGCATATGGGACTGCCTTTTCTATGAGGGCTCCAAAATTTTGTTTAGAGTTTGCTTAACACTCATTAGAAATAACAGAGCTTCCATAATGGCTTGTAATGATTTCACTTCCTTGGCTGAATGTTTTAAAGTCATAGTAAAGAATGCTAGTGCATTGCACTGTCATGAATTTATGCAGGTAAGATGATATTTACATTATTTAAAAGGATAATTTGATAATTAATTAAAATGTATATGTATATGCATATTAATATTAAAATAACTAATCATAAATTAAAAATATTAATTTATAATTAAAATTATGAGATTTACAACCCAAATATAAGTCACTGTCTGTAGCATATAGTCTATAAAGTAAGAGGAAACTAATTGTTTTAAATTTTAGTCTGTATTTTTTAAGCTCTTATATCTATTGTACCATTACACGATTAAATAGAAAATAGAACACTTAGTGTTAAAAACCATTATTTATGTACAAAGTTATTATATAAAGGATACTAAGTACTTTAATAAAGTATCTAAAACATATATAGAAAACAGCTTTAAAAAAGTACTCCATTTTTCATGTTTGTATAATGTTTCTTGTATATTTTTTTAGTCAATTTTCAAAGTACCTGGGACTTTATCTAATGCAACAATATTGAAATTAAGAGCCCGTTTTGCAAAGCAACGACGAGAGCAACAACAAAAAGAACCTCGGTGAGAAAAAAATTGTCAACAATGTGACTCAAGAAACTTTTGATCTCATCTTTTCAAATAAATTACCAAATTCTGTTATCTATAGCAACAGATATTTATTATAAAGCACCCACATAATGAAAACTAGAATAAGGCATTCTAAACAATATTTATTACATTGAAATATTCTACATATGTGTGTGTATTAGTAACCCACCCAACATTTAATTGTTATGTATTAATGTATGGAACTTTATTTTATTAACATTCTGCTGATAATCTTTACATCAAGCACTATATACAGTAGTAAGTAGTTATTGGTGTTGCTTGAATATGTCAACTTGAGCCTGAATATATGTTACTTATATTTGTGGCACTTGTGCCTCTAACTGTTGTTTAAAATAAATATTTTTTGATGGTTATCTAAAAATAAAAATTAATTTCTGTTTTTCATTATTTATAATGTGAATAATCATGACAATCATATTGTGGTTATGGATAAGGATAGTAAGTTGTTTTCATATCATATTATTTTAAGATGATTTTTATTTAAGTTCTATTATTAATTTTTGTAACAAATTTTTATAATGTCAACATAACAAGTAGGTTCTTTTTAATATGCAAACTATTAATAGACTACTGAACCATATATATGGTAAATAAAGAATTTGTATTAGAAACAAACAATCGAACAAGTACATATAATACATATTGTGTTGTATATATAAGCAATTATGAATAATAGAAATAAGTATTTATTTTTGTTTATGTTTTTGCCAAAGTGAGATATATTTTATATGGTATATATATTATATTAAATTGAAAAGCATTAGCACAATAGCTTATGTTTTTATATATTATTTATATATTATTGATCAAACATCAGTTTTATTTGTTTATATCATTCTTAAAAATATAATATATCTCTATTAGTAATATGTTGTACTTATAATAAACACTATCATTCTAAACTCAAAATTTTGTATATTTTTTTGTGTTAATATAACAAATTTGTTAAAACTGTTGTATAAAAATTACAATACTATTCTCAGGGTATTTTTTACACATATTCACCAAAGTATTGCATTGTATACATTTATAACAACAGATACATTGATTATGAATTTTACAAATCTTGTCTTAGGCTTAGCTTGTATAAGGGTGAGGATTTCCTTAAAATGTTTTACCAGGCTATAATATAATATAAACTTGTGAAGTTCTTTATAATAGTGCAATAAAATATTGAAATGTTAAAGTTGACCATTATTTTCTAGTACTTAATTCATTTTTATGAATATAGATCACTCCAGGCCTATATACAATACACTATAGGATAATGTTTTCTTTGCTTCTGGTACAAAGAAGGAAGATGACGTCTGATGTTTATCTACATTTTACAAAAGTAAGTATTTATGATTTCCCACTTTCCAATATATCTTTGGCTTCATTTATTTTGGCAGCAATTAAGGGTGAGCCACCTTTGTCAGGGTGATTTAACAGCATTATTCTTCTGTGAGCTTCACGTATCTAAAAATTTAAACATTCCTTATTTATATGTTTGTGATAAGGAAAAAAATATGTTAAAATTATATATAAACCTTGGCTTTATTTGCTGTGGGACTAACACCTAAAATTAAAGCTGCTTCTCTCTTCGTCATTTTTGGCTCGAACCCACCCTTATAATACTTAGAATTTGCCAAACTTTCGGTATCGAATTTCGGAAGATTTTTCAAAGCTTCAGCAAATTTTACGGATGCGTTGGGCATTTGTCGCAAAACGTATCTACCAGCAAAACCCACTGCCGCCATACCTAAGCCAGCTAAGATTATAGAACTAGCCTGAAAAAATACTTTTTTGGATTATTAAGTTAAAAATCTTGTATTTTTCCTTTAAGGTTATACAACATACCATTATGTTTATTATTCATAAAACAAATTTAGAATTCCTATATAGATCGCCTATTTTTTATTAAATATTACATGCACTAAATTGCATATAACTTATTTAGTTTCATCACTCATAAAGTTTTAGAATGTGAAATAATTCGACTGTAGTTTTATAGATTGTAACCTGTCATTTGTGATTCATGACTTTAAATTTGAAATTTTAAATGTCACAATGACAATTATAACAGCAGATAAATATAGACAAATAAATAAATTTACGGATATTTAGCGATGTAGGACAAATTTGAATTCAATAAATATATTCTACAGTTACTGCCACAATTATTATACTGAGTATGTCTACAGATGGGCAATAAAGTTTTACGGTAATCTAAAGAAATACGGATTTTTTAAAATTTACCTTCTTACGAGTCACATATTAGTATTACAATTTACATGAGATATCAATCATCATAATTCATATATGGTAAAAGTTATACTTACAATATATTACACAAGAAAGTACAACATTATGAAACGTAGAATTTATTTAATGAATGTGTTAATCCAGTAATTATCATTAACACATTACAGATAGAGCAGGAATACTACTTAGCTGATAAAATTTTACTTTTATCAATATATATTATCTAGGTTACTTGATTTATTTCATTAACAAAAAGTTGGCATAAAACTCCAAATAACATGTTTGTAACTGATCTAAATAACAATTAACTTAGTATATAAATAGTGCACTTTAAAATAGAGTTTCTTACTAACTTTTAATTTGCAAATTTAAAGTAATATTTGTGTCTCAATAATTACTTTTTGTTAAAAAATCGTACTGGCAACACGACAAATAGTTCCGACCGCGTAAAATTTTATAAAAAAAAACTGAGCCTTTTCGAAGAGGTTCAACATGGCAGGAGATCAGGCGCAATTTTACCAATTACTAAATACAATATTGTCTATAGATAATGATATCAGATCCCAGGCAGAAGTGAGTATTATTTAAGTTATTTGTTATTATAATAATATTTGCGTGATTATAACTATGCATATATGGAAAATAATAAAAACTTATGAGTCGTGGCCTCGTGTCAAAACGTGGTCATGGAGGATAGACAATTTAATTACTTATCACGTTTAAAGTAAGTCCTCTATTCTTTTATTCGTTGTTGTTATGAAAATATAATGATTTTTTATTGTTGAATGTCGAATATGCACATTTTATTTCATATTATCTACATTTTAACCACGTTAATTAATATTAAGCGGCAAGTCGGAACTCTATGCTACATGTGGTTACCTAAGGCTTTAAATTATATATATTAAATTATATATTTACTGAATTTGAGAATTATTTAATACTAGGATTTTAGATTTTTATTATAACTACATATTATGCATATCAAGTTTTAGTTGTGACGATATGCATTAAATTATTGGTTATTATTGCTTCGATATTTTTAAGAATAATGCCTCTTGTTATAAGGTCATTTTTAATTAAGTTATATGTTTAATGTTGACAGAAAGTATACAATGATATACCTACAGAAACAAAGGTAGTCCATTTAGTTGGTGCTATACAAAATGCAGATCTCGGACAAGATTGTAGGGAAACAGCTGCCGTACTTCTACGGCGGTTGCTTAGTGCAGAATTTTTCGAATTTTTCCCAAAACTTCCATTCGAACAACAAGCTATGCTCAGAGAGCAACTTCTCCTTACACTGCAAATGGATGTTAACCAAAGTTTAAGACGTAAGGTGAGAATATTAACATTTAAAAAATATTTACTAAAGAATTACTGAATTGTTGAATAAAAAGTTATTATTGTTATATAATATTTATTGAAGCTGCAAAACCTTTCTTTGTATTAATACATTACAATAAACAATATATATATATATATATCTGCAATTCATGCTATTTATATTATATTGTCTTGTTATACTAATTAGGTATCTTGTATTTAAAGGTTAATCCTAAGCTTTTATTGTACACATTTCCATGTATCTTGAATATGTTTTAATTAGGATATTTTATTTGTACATGACTCATGTCTGTTTTAATAGGTGGGCAATCCACCTCTAATCTAATTTAGAAGTACAATAGGTATTTGGTTGATTACTCATTTTATATTTATACAATGCCTTGTTTCAGATATGTGATGTAGTATCAGAGTTAGCTAGAAATCATATTGATGATGATGGAGTTAATCAATGGCCTGAATTTCTTCAATTTATGTTTAATTGTGCCAGTGCACAGGATCCTAATATAAAAGAAGCTGGTATACGTATGTTTACGTAAGTCTAAATTTTATTGATTACATCACATATGTTGTCATACATTTTCATGTATTTTTCACCTTTGCTTTTACTATTATATTTGTCATATTTAAAAAAAACATGTTCACACATTTATGGTACATAATTTATACATTTATTTATAGATCTGTACCTGGAGTTTTTGGTAATCGTCAAAATGAAAATTTAGAAGTCATCAAGAGAATGTTACTTTCTGCACTACAACCAACAGAGTTAGAAGCATTGCGCATGCAAGCAGTCAAGGCCGTCGGAGCTTTTATCTTGCTTCATGATAAGGAGCCAGCCATTCAAAAACACTTTAGTGACTTGCTCTTGCCTTTTATGCAGGTGCGTTATAACATGCATGCAGTTTGAAGAAATATTCAAACATATATTAAAAATTTTAGGTAAATTTCAATAAATTAGTGTGCTTGTTAATGTGTGATAAAAAATCTGATACATTTTCAATTTTTATTGATAATATTTATGCTTTATTTATTTTATAAATATTAATATATTTAAGCACACAAACTCCTATGTGTACATTTTATTATAATTTGTATACTGCCATAGTGTGCAAAATTAAATAGAGGATTTCGCTAACACCGAACTTGCTATAGATCGGAGTTTGATAGTAGCCCTCAAAACAATGTTTTTAACAATTGTAAATGAAGTTAGAATTGTTTTAGAATCATAACTCAACTAAAATATAGTTTAAAGTTTAATATGTTGTTTACAGTTTGTTGTCCAATCAATCGAAAAAGCTGATGATGATGCAGCTATTAAAGTTCTGATCGAACTAACTGAATCGGCGCCGAAGTTCTTGCGTCCACAAGTGGAAACTATATTCCAAGTCTGTATAAAAGTGAGTAAAATTGTATTTATTGTTTTTTATAAAAAGTTTGTAATGTATTTTCTGTCTTGTAATAGTAGCAACACTGCCTAATCGGTTATCGTAACGTTAAGTATTTGGAGTTAGTTATGTTCTGCTGAACAATGGCATACATATTTAAATAGTACTAATTAAAGAAAAGATTTATAATTGTTTTTACAATTACTAATTTGAATCATTTATCTCAGTTAATTGGTGATACTGATCAAGAAGACAATTGGCGTCAGCTAGCTCTGGAGGCCCTTATAACATTATGTGAGACTGCACCAGCAATGGTACGAAAAGTTGTACCAAACGCAATTCGTGTCCTCACTCCACTTATACTGGAGATGATGTGTGAATTAGATGAAGAACCAGATTGGTCTATGCAGGACAATGCTGCTGACGATGATAATGAACTGTTAGTATTTTTAATATAGATGTATAAATAATATTTACTTTTAAATATTACAAGTTTTTTACAATGTTAACCACGTTGTCAAAAACAATTTTTATGGATTGTTGTGGCCAATTTTTATAGATTCCTATTTGATTTATTGATTCTTTTCACAGTAAGGTTCTTTTATTTTATTAGCTTCATTAAGTATTTCCTATGAGGTTACAAAGAATCTTACAAGAGCAAACTATCAAGATAATTAGCGTCCTATGTTCCTTATACATTTGGATGTCAGTCCCTTGATTACAACTTACTAATTATTTAAAAGATAAATTAATTATACAATAAAATATTTTATTTTTACAAAAAAATATGGTATAGTTAGCTTAAAACAATTTATTATATATTAACTGCCACAAGCGTATTTTAATATTAAATTATCACTTGACAGAAATTATGTTGCAGCAGAGTCTGCTTTAGACAGAATGTGCTGTGGGCTTGGAGGCAAGATTATGTTAGGTCTTATAGTAGGCCAAGTACCTGAAATGTTAAGCTCGGAAAATTGGAAACGACGACATGCGGCATTGATGGCAGTGTCCTCTGCTGGTGAGGGATGTCACAAACAGATGGAACAAATGCTTGACCAAGTTGTTTCAGCAGTTCTTAACTACCTAACTGATCCAGTAAGTTAGATCTTTATTTATAAAAATCCTAATGATTTTTATTTCTTAAAATTACTTTATATAATCGATTCTTTATACTTCATAGCACCCACGTGTTCGTTACGCCGCATGTAATGCAGTAGGCCAGATGTCAACTGATTTTGCACCAATATTTGAAAAAAAGTTCCATGACAAAGTTGTACCTGGGTTATTATTGGTGCTTGAAGATAATGCGAACCCTCGCGTGCAGGTATAAATGTTTGTTATTATAGCTCCTATTTAGCAAGTAATTAATTTCGCAACTAATTTGGTAATTATTATTATTTCCAGGCTCACGCAGCAGCTGCCTTAGTAAACTTTAGTGAAGATTGTCCAAAGCCTATCTTAACTCAGTATTTAGGCCCATTAATGAGCAAGCTTGAAGCAATTCTTACTGCTAAATTCAAAGAGGTAATCTTGCTGTGTATTTTAAAGTAGACATATTTAGAATACATATAAATTTTTTAACGCAGCGGAATTTTAACCCGCGCGGTCATGCGTTCTACATCCACTTACGTCAAAATTCTTATATGCTTTATTACAACTTTTATAAGTTACAAAAAATATAGTAGTAAAATATTTTGAAGTATATGCTTTATATTCCAATGTTCGTTAATGGCTAAATCACAATTTGGTTAGGGCATTTCCATAACATTGGAAAATAAATAGTGACATTTGCTCCCTCTCTTCCTTTTATAGTTAGTTAGGGATCTCAGTTCACTTACATATAAAATATAATTTAATTTTTAATTCATTTAAATAATAATATGTAATAATAAGTACCATGAAAACTAAGTATTTTACAACATAATATTCTATTACAGTTAGTGGAAAGTGGCACAAAGCTTGTATTGGAACAAATAGTTACTACAATTGCATCAGTGGCTGATACAGTGGAAAAAGACTTTGTAGATTATTATGACAGATTGATGCCATGCCTTAAATACATTATTGCTAATGCAACAACTGATGATTTTAAAATGTTAAGAGGCAAGACTATTGAGTGTGTCAGTCTCATTGGTAGGTAGATTTCTGGACATATAATTGAAAGCAAACTTAAGTAATAACTCATTTTCATATGATGTTTTTCTTGAAATACATCTGAATGTTTAATTCATCTGAACTTTTTTAATTTTAATATTTTTGAGTTGTAATTGCGTACATAACAAACAACAAAAAATACAGTTATTTGTGATATTGTTTAAGGTTTGGCAGTAGGAGAAGAAAAGTTTATGTCTGATGCCTCTGAAGTGATGGACTTGCTGTTAAAAACGCATACAGAGGGAGATCAGTTGCCAGCAGATGATCCACAGACATCTTATCTTATTTCAGCTTGGTCCAGAATATGCAGGATAATGGGTAACTTTCGTAAAATACTGGCTAGTTATAATTTAATATATCCTAATTGTATACTTGTACTTAATGTTTCTTATTATTTTCTTTTTATTCTAAAAGCAAATTCTTTACGTTTAGGCAAAAAATTCGCTCAGTACTTGCCCATGGTTATGGAGCCAGTCATGCGTACTGCTGCCATGAAACCTGAGGTAGCTTTGTTAGACAATGATGATCTGGAGGTAATTGAGGGAGATCTTGACTGGCATTTTGTGACATTGGGTGAACAGCAAAACTTTGGCATTAAAACTGCAGGTAAGTTTAAGATACATACATAAGATACAGTACAATTCTTAATTTATAATTGGACACTTTAGATGTACTCAAGTATAAATGAATATGGTTGTAAACCATATCAATAAATATATCATATCTACATATTATACATATTTTTTAATATACAATACAAATATTTATAAAATTAAGTAGTGAAGGTTTTAAATTTTTTAAGGTTGAATGAATTAAAACTAAAATAAAACATCTTTTAGGTTTGGAAGACAAGGCCTCTGCCTGCGATATGTTAGTATGTTATGCACGCGAACTAAAAGAGGCGTTTGCAGAATATGCTGAAGATGTTGTAAAGCTAATGGTGCCTATGCTTAAATTCTATTTCCACGATAACGTCCGCACTGCTGCTGCCGAGTCTCTCCCGTACTTGTTAGAGTGCGCTCGCATACAAGGACCACAGTACATACAGGGAATGTGGGCGTATATACTGCCGGAGTTATTAAAAGCAATTGACTCTGAACCAGAACAAGAAGTTCAAGTGGAACTTCTTAACAGTTTAGCTAAAGTAATATTTGTTTGCTTTTTTTATATCTCTTAAACTATCTAAGAAATATAGAAAAAAAATATTTTTCTATATTATATTTATATCAATCATACTTATTTTTCAGTGCATAGAGTTATTGGGTGGTGGATGCTTGTCTGATGAAATGATGGCTGAAGTTCTGCGTATTTTAAAGAAACTTCTCACAGAACATTTCGAGCGCGCCACTGAACGTCGCCAGAAAAGGGCTGACGAAGACTATGATGAGGTATATAAAAATTATAAAATCTTAATATTAAAGTGATAATAAATTGTAATTGAAAAATGTAACTCAGATTCAATGGCAAAAGCAGCCGATATGTTTAGTTTTCCTCGAGAAAATCGAGATATTTTCAAAAAATATATATTTAAAAAAAAACTAGCTCTGATATTTTTTAATTAATGTTTAAATTAAGAAGTAGCTTAAGATTTCACTTAGTTTTAACAAAAACGGAAGCTATTAAAATCTATCCTTTTTATTGAAAGGTTGTATGATATGTTTCTAAAAAATTGTCTTCCTGCAAAAACAGTACAATTTATCAAAATATCATTCATCTTCAGAGCTAATAACATTTCTTTACACACAAGACACAGATAAATCATTTAGATTTTTTTTATCTTGTAGGTAGTGGAAGAACAACTAGCTGACGAAGATAATGAAGACGTATATGGATTGTCCCGTGTGGCTGATGTTCTTCACGCACTTATGTCTGCTTACCACGAAAGTTTCTATCCGCACCTTGACTCACTTCTACCGCACCTCGTACAGCTATTAGGTCCTGGACGCCCCTATGCTGATAGGCAATGGGCTATTTGTATTTTTGACGATGTCATTGAATTTGGAGGTAAAGTCCTGTTTAGGTATTAGTTTAATGTTTAAAAAGACTTAAAAAACGTGCAAAATTTGAAAGCAGCAGCATTTGAACCCGCGCCTCTTGAAAACCGTTCAAGCGCTCTAGCCGTCAGAGCGCTTGCGTGCAAGCGGTTCTACATCCAACTTTTTGTACGTTTTCTAAATATGTCTTTTTCAATATCCTATTCAATTGAAATTGAAAAACGTATAAAAAGCCATGCATTCTTGGCGCTTGGACGGTTTCCAAGAAGTGCGGGTCCGGTCCGGAATTCCGCTGCTTTCAAATATTTATACGTTTTTTAATAGTTTTATGTTGATCTTTCATTAGGAGAACAATATTAATTTTAAAATATTTTATATTAACAGTAGATATTTCTATGTTATGGTATAATTCAATAACAAAATTATTATAGGTCCCGCATGTGTAAAATATCAAGACATATTTCTCGAACCTATGCTTAACGGACTCCGCGAACCTGAACCAGAAGTAAGACAAGCTGCTGCCTATGGATGTGGAGTTCTCGCTCAGTTTGGTGGACCACAGTTTGCAAGCGCTTGTGCCAGGGCAGTTCCACTGTTAGCAGCGCTCATCGCAGAGCCCAACTCACGTTCTGTAGAAAATCTAAATGCAACTGAAAATGCCATCTCTGCTGTCACCAAGATTATAAAATACAACCACTCTCAAATTAATAGGGATGAAATTATAAGGCATTGGTAAGTGCTGTTTTATTAAGATAAAGTTTAAACAGTTATCTAAAAATATTATTTTTGGTGAAATTAAGTAAAATTCGTAAATATTTTTGTCAGCAAAAATATCAAACAAAAAGCAACTTCTTCCCATATAGTGTGAGGCAGAGAGAAGCTAGTTTTAAGAAATTCCATTTGAGTGCAGAAACTCAACACAATACTTTAAACAACTTGTTTACATATATTAAAAATAATTGAATGCAATATTAAAAACACCAAATTATATTATAGGTTGACATGGCTACCAGTAGTTGAAGATACAGAAGAAGCACCTCATGTTTATTCATTACTCTGTGAATTGGCTGCGAGTGGTCATGAGGCTCTTGCGACTCCAGATGCACCTCAAAGAGTTATAGCCACAATAGCAGAGGCCTTTTTACGAGATGCTGTTCCAGATGATAACCCAGTCTTTGCACAGATGGTGGCACTCATAAGACAAATACAGGTATTTTATATAGTGCTTGCTATCCTTACCGAGTTCAGTAATAATATTTAAGTAACCTTATAATAATAATTATAATTATTTTAGCTGATGCATGCTTGTTCTGAAAAAAATGATTATTTAGTGTATACAATACACAATTTCTCTACTCTATTATATATGTACTATATAAGTAAATTATTTTGAATTTGTGTTATTTTCCAGACTAATGCTGAGCTGTTTAAGTCATGTGTAATGCAGCTAAGCAACGAGCATAAGGAGGCCTTAAAATTGGCGCTATCCACCTAATGCCAATACAAGTTGTTATTTTTATTTATTCATAAAACGCCCCCGTGCCCCTCGCTCGCACCGCCTCCTTTGACGTCAGTTTCGCGCTCACCACAAGCCCTGTCCATCCTGTAATTGATGTATCTTTGACTGCCTTAAAATATGCTACAAGTATAATATTTACTGTTCAGTAAAAAAGACTATGGTAAAAATATTAAAAAAATTTATATACAAACACACATTGTGTGGCCTGATAAATTTAAAACTAGTGCATAAAATGACTGGTATAAAATATAAAAATTATAGCAATTGTAATTGTATATAACCTCCCCTCCTTTTCTGTGTTTTATCTTCTTCGATCTCAAGAACTCTTTATCTTTTGGGCTAAAAATTGCTGTGATATATTTTATACTAATTTTGATGACAGCCATAAGAAAGTAGCTCCACTATGACCAAGATTTCTAAACGTTTTTTTTCTAATATCAATATTTTATCACAAAAAGGAATTTGGATGGATGGTCCAATAATTTATGTTTTTTATACTTTGTCTGTATTTTTTATTATTTGATTTAAATGCATATGTTTGCATACTGTACTTGGTATTGCACATTTACATGGAAGGTTTTTTTTCATCACATTTATCATTTGTTATCCAATAAAATCATTATAGTATGTATTATGTATTAATAGACAGGTTGTGAGTAAAATTGGGCCATTACATTCCTGACTTGGTTTTGCCATATTTCGGCTGCGTTGGGATATTGGTAGCTGTTTCTTTCGTTCGCAATGGGCGAGACTTGTCTGTTTATATGAAATAATTTTAATTCTATTCATTAAAATATATGATATTACATATACATTTCTTTGTTAACTAAAATAAAAGTTATTGGCATTGAATAGTTGTTTTATTTAATTGAAATTAAAAATAAATAATGACCTGATTTCTAGAAATCGTGACATGTATTATAGACAAAACACGAATGAGATGAACGGATAATAGACTGGTCTGGTTCTAACCTATAACAAATAAATAGCTATAATACTAATGTGCAAAATCGACTTCCAAAATCCAATAAGAATAACTAAGTGATATGATTTTTTTTGTCTCTGGGAAATGCTATTAACGCAGATCATCCGTGCGCAAGGCAACTTATGAGCGGGTGATACTGACTCATCCGTAAACCCAATACTACCCCCTAAGATAAAGCGGAAACCCTCTACCATCATGAAACGTCGCAGGAACGCTTGCGCATGCTACTCCGACGATAGACGGACCACTGTCTCCTTCAGGGTGCTCCGGGGTTTCTTCCAGAGCACCTGCAGGCTCTAGGTTAGACGGAGTTGGAGATGAGCATACTGCCTTCTAACCACTGGTCTACGACGGCGGAGCGGGTCTGCATTTACGTGTACGCTAAGTGTAGTTCGGTCGCTGTCCGCGACAGCTGAGAGAGATGTTCTTCTCGCAGTCTCGTTGGATGTGGTCAACGCCTTTAACCAACCTGCCGTAATTTGCCTGCTGGCAAATACTGCCTAATGTTGGAGGGTTCTCCATGCCGACGGCTTTATATCGGCGTGTTGAGCACTGTACAGTGCGGCCGTGTGGGCTGATTCTCACCGTTTGAAATATTACCCCATTGCGGAAAGCACATAACAGCGCGAGGGTCATAGCAGTGAGAGCAGTTAGGGGATAGAGTAACAGTGTCTTGGACGGCGGGTATGCTCTTGGCGGGCGGGCGTAAGTGCTTACATTTCGGGCAGGTAAGCGGTCGTGAGGTGACCATCGAAGGAGGTTATCGTGTAGATCAGCAGAAGAACAGACGAAGCTGTGATACGACGATGGATGGTGGACCGGGGGTGGCCCCGGTGGCAGGGCTAGTAAAGGTAGAGGTAATCCATCCTTACCTAGAACGCTGGATCGATAGAATATTCGGGCTCCTGACGTTCAGACTGGTGCAGGTGTTAACAGGACACGGTTGCTTTGGCAAATACCTGCACCAGATTGCATGTTGGGAGGCGTCACCGGTGTACCACGAATGTCTGCCAATCGACTCTGCGCATCTTACTCTGGCCGAATATCCCCCTTTGGCCCCACAACGCAATGCCTTGATGGCTGTCATTAAACAGTGTGGTAGGAACCATGCTGGATAGTGATAGAAACTGATCTGCAATTATCCCTTCTGCAAGTCAATTATGGCACTAAAGGAGGCCGCGGAGCGGATGCGCCAGTCCAGCGTAAGTGATATGATTATATCATCTATAACTTGACAATTAACTTAATTTCATTTGATTTAATTACAATTAAGTTTATTACAATCAAATTAAATATGAACTGAACTGAGCTTAATTTAATTAAGTACAATTAAATTAGATACAATCAAAATAAATACAATTAAGTTTCACACAATTAAGATAAACACAATTAAGTTATACACAATTAAGTTAAACACAATTAAGTTTAACACAATTAAGTTTAACACAATTAAGTTTAACACAATTAAGTTTAACACAATTAAGTTCAGTACAATTATACTATGCGATATCATCACCGTATTGTACTAAATATTACAAAAGCTTTCAACTGATTTCTCAAAATCATGAGTTTAAAACTGTATAGAAGAAAGCTCAGCACAGAGCCCTGAAACAGGCCATTACAAAGAGATCTAGGAGCTCCCTCCTCATCTCCATGGCTACCTTGGTGCCTAATTCGAATGGATCTGCCAATAAAAAGATTAAAAATGAATTGGGATATTTTAGAAGGGAGGCCAAGACTAAGCATTTTAAGTTTAAGCTTTGAAAGTATGACACTATTATGTACACCGCTAGTAAAACTTAAGCGAATTTCCGACGTAAGAACACTAAGCCTATCAATTGTCCCAAAACCTTTTTTTAATCAAAATTCTGATTAAGGCAGAATTTCCCTACTTTCCAATATCCAGTTAAGTTTTATTAAACACTCCATAAGTTTATACAACGTGGAAGATCAAGCAATTGGATGGTAGGAAGAGAAATCTATGAGTCTTTCCCAGGTTTTTAAATTGGGATAATAATTTGCGTTGGCTAAGATACAGGGATATACTCTGATTCTTAAAAAGAATTATCAATAGAAAGATACATATTTTTTGCAGAATTACTATTTCTTATAACAAATGAATAAGGAATACCATCTTCGCCTGGGGAAGAGTCAAAAAAACACACAAGACACATAGAAGCACATTAATAGATAAAAGAAAATTCATCACATCGAAAGAGACGAGACGATTGTTCGTAGAATAATCTTTGGGTAGCAGAAATTTGTAAAAATCTCTCTACAGAGATTCTAACAATAAATATAAGTTGTAATAAGCGTATAAGTATTTCAACGTAGCTGGATGTAGAACGCATGGCTTAGCGGTCAGAGCGCTTGAACGGTTTTCAAGAGGCGCGGCTTCAAATCCGGCTGCGGTTCAAATTTTTATACGTTTTCTAAATATGTCTTTTCCAATTTCCTTAGTGTGGGAATAACACTTTAAAAAATGTTAACAAAATATATAACCAGACTATTTTCTTTTTAGTTTCAACGAGTCGTTAGTTTCATCTGCTATTCTTTTTTAAATTAAAAAAATTGCATAATTCATGCACCGTACGTAGTTGCATTCAGCAGACTTCCGCCTTTTTATGGCATTAGAGCATTCTTCGCCCCACAAAAGAGAAGAAGCAAACATTTAGAGCCATTTCGCTTACGAGGAATATAAGAACGCTCTTATTTAAAATATAAGAACTAGCCGTTCTTAGAATTAAAACACTGACCGTTCGACAGAATATAAAACACTGATAACAGTTTCATAGCAAGGCAAGGTATTTTCAACATTAAATTACCATGATGATGGGAATCTATAAAAAAAGATAATATATCATAATATAATAGGCAATATTAATAATTCTTTTTTCAAAAAGGTAAAGCAATTAAATTAATGTGAGACGTCTGAAGTATCAAACAAGAACTATGAAAATCGATTTATAATTGACCGAACAATTGCTTAAAAAGTATTGTCATTATGGTATCGATTATCGATGAACAGTCTTTTTAGAAAATTATTTATAAATATATACAAACTTATTATATCATTTTTATTAGCTTTATATATTAAGTACCTATGTTCTTAATTTAAAAGTAAAATATTTCTAATATTTTACTGTCTTTGACATGAATCATGACATTGACACTTGACACTATTTTTATTTTTGTCTGTTAACATTTATTTCATTTTAGACTTTTATTCGTGTTTTGTTGCTGCCTGTCTCGTTATTTTGAGTAACGAGACATAAAATAAAAAACTTAAGCTACAAAATTACTTCTTACAAAAAAATAATTTATATATTCATTACATTACTTGAAAATCGTCTATATATATCAACTTCATATTTAAAACTTTTTTCATATGAGGTTATGACACAATAATATCGCAGTTTTAATAACGCTATGGATTCATTGGGCTCTTAAGTGAATAAACCAATATCAAATAAAAACTATTTAGAACAATTAATACTCATGATTACATTTATTAAGAAAGTGATTATGTTGAATATGCGCTATTTCTTATATCGGCGTGCAATGAAATAATGTCCCGTAAGCGTTCACGGCTTGGAAACGAAGAGGAAATGAACACAAACTTATTAGTAGCAGGTAGCGGGGAGGGACCAAATGGGAGTGTCTCAAGTTTTGAAAGCAGCAGTGAAGTATGCCTGGAGCCCACCCAGGTAAGCTTATTACTTCTTAATTGTTGATTTGATAGATTGGTTCTGGAGAGTTAAAAAATATTCACTTCAGTCTCCAGATTAGGTATATTATTCTTGTATATAGTAACCTTTATAAATAATAGTACTTAAGTAATAATAGGTGATACATAAAATAATATATTAAATAATAAGTTATTGTTTTATACAAATATGTTGTATGTAGTTATTAATATGTTATTATTTTTGTGTATCCCCAATTATTACTTACTTAATTACATTTATTTTAGTATCACATACTGTCAAATGATATATACATAAAATAGCTTAGAATACATAACTAATACATACCTCTTTGCTTTGGTTCATTGGATCACTTCTCACTGTGTTATATACTAGAAACAATTTATTCTCTTTAAAACAAACAAATATTACAAATCTCTTAGCTGGTATAAGTAATTGAAATATGAAGGAATTGTATTTATGCTTATTATTAAATACATATAATCTTTATTATGATTTTTAAAAGATATAATCTGTGTGATTTCTTTGTAGCTAGTAATCATTGAGGTATTTTTTTTTAATTTTATAAATAAGACTATTATTAGCGTTCTATAAAATTATATAATAAAATTAAATAAGTAAAACATCTAATATATATATTAAGATGACATTTAATGTGCAAATTACATACATATTTTTGGCTCACTGTTAGTCTTATTGTGATCTAGAATATTAACAAGCCAATTAATTAATTATAAAATATTAAGGCATTTAAACCCTATAAAACGATATATATAGACATTATTGAATAAATGAAGTAATAACTCAAAGTATAAGAAGTTGTATCATATTACTAGACATTACACTTAAGCATATGCACTTTTACTTCTTTGCACTAACACAAACATTTTTCCTTTTATGTTTATCTATTTTTGTCCAATTATATTGTCATTGAATAGTTTATTTTAAGTATATCATAAAAATAGATAAAATTGTATACTTATTTTTCACATAGAGTTTTGAATGTTGTGAAAAGACACAGAAGATAGTGGAAAAACAAATTAAAGTTGGTTTAACATATGTTAAAGTGTTATTCTCACACATAGGACAAAAACATTTCATATATTTTACAAAAAAAGTTGTAATAACCTCACAAGAATGTCGACGTAGTCATGTAGGGAGCATGGTGTAGCGGTCAGAGCGCTTGGACGGTGTCCGAGAGGCGCGGGTGCGAATCCCGAATACGTTTTTCTAACAAATGTTTTTCAATTTCCTTAGTGTGTGTGAAATGTAAAAAATATTTTTTAGATCGCTTGGACGGTTTCCAAGAGGCGCGCGGGTTCGTATCCTGCTATATTAAAGAAA
Source organism: Podotricha telesiphe (assembly GCA_038994665.1). Taxonomy (NCBI): domain Eukaryota; kingdom Metazoa; phylum Arthropoda; class Insecta; order Lepidoptera; family Nymphalidae; genus Podotricha; species Podotricha telesiphe. The sequence continues at coordinate 423,897 of JAOYRR010000049.1, forward strand.
AATATATAGCTTTACCCATTTTCTCCTCATTGCAGGATAGACAGAGAGAATCTTGTATCAATTTTCTAAAATTTCAGAGATTGCATGTCGAGTGTTGGGACTCAATGGCGCACTTTGTATAACCAAAGCCATAGAATGAAAGTAATTTTAATAATAATAATTTTTCCTTCAAGTGGGAATCGAACCCACAACCACTTCCACTGTGTTCCGTTAGCACAAAGTTAGGCATTAAGTATCGCCAAGAAAAACGAAATATTAAAATTTTTTCGAAAAGTGTTAAAGTGGAAAACGGCGTATTACAACAAGTTCTCGCTGAAGGGTTGATATGAGAGTCTAAAAAAGTAATTAATACGTCATTGATAGTTAAAAATGTCAATATAATATAAATAAATCAATATTTTCTTATATGCAATATGAAAACGAAAGCCAAATGCAAAAAGTCTGGGCTCGTCGCCAGGTATGTGGCGTGATCACTGACCATGCCACAGCCAGTCTTCTTGTGCGCAGAAGTATGCTTATAACGTTACGTTTATCTTAAACTCAAACAAGTGGTGAGATAAATTAATTTTAACATGAAACTGCTTTTTAAATATATTCTTATAATATGTTATACTGATCATCTACTTTTATCAAAAATTTACGATATATGAATTGTTTATAATTTCAATGCATCAAAATTTACTAAACGGTATTGCAATGTAAAAATGAGGCTTACATTATAGCACATACCAATACCAGAGTCAAGGGAAACAGTCATTTATCTAGATATTATTTTATATATTTTTAAATTTAACTTCTATAAAACATGGAAATGATCAAAAATTCACTTAGCTACAGGTGAATGTAAATATCTTGAAAAAAAAAAAGTCTCTTGTTTCTTCATGGCCAGGACAGCTTTGTAGATGCGAATATTATGGAATTCTATTATAATACATGTAATATACCTACCTATTTCTATATTGAATTCGAATGTAAATAGGTTATTATACAACTTTATGTATGTGAGTATGAATAAGTGATATTATGTAAAATCTAATACATAAGCAATATACTCGTATACGTCCAAAAACCGTTAGGTTAATACTAGATTGCCGCAGCGCGTCTCGTCTTCATCTAGGTAAATGCTCACCCTTCCGCCACACTGCGCCGTAATCTGAAGTTTTCCTTAAATAGACTTATTGTAAAAAAAGTTGAATGTGAAAAACATTACACCTTCAGTTAAGATTTAGATTTGTAAAAAATATTTTTAGCAAACCTATTAAAATTTAAACGTAGTGGGATTCGAATATCGCGCCCGCTTGTTGGAAACCGTCCAAGAGGCAAGAGGCTTCCAAGTGGCGCGGACTCGAATCTTACGTTCAAATTTTTATACGTATTTTAAAATATATATTTATCCTAAGTTTCCCAAACCAGATAAGTCAAAGAAACATACCTTTCTTTGACTTATTTGCTTTTTCAAATAGCATTTTCGAATAAGACCATTCATTAATTGTATTATTGATGTAACTATTTTCATAATTTCGAACATTTAGTCTTAATTATGATCTCCCGAAAAAAAGCACAATTGATTTACGTGTTTTATATACCGATGGAAAAACAAGTTACCCTTTTTGGCTTGCTATTTCGTCTGTATCTAAAATCTGAAAACTTTATTGGTCGATATGTTAGAACTCTATTGAAAAGTTGTAACATATTACGTGGAGGATACATAATCACTAAACTGGATTTAAAATATGAATATTTTTAAAACATATAATTTTATACAAGAGAGATAACCTAGATTTTACTATCGCGGCATTTTAAAATATTAATAAAAACCACTTTTTTTATTGTAATTGTGAGGATAGTCTACAGATATAACCATATACTTCTTTTTACACTTTTTAGTCTTTTTATGTTTTTATAACGGAAAACTAAAAACTAAAGATCGAGCTTTGTTTATCGAACAGCAGAAATAAACTTATATATTTAACAAACTAGGCTACAACGACCAAATTTTCAAGTAAGCACGATTTTAAGTCTAGGTCCAGCGTTATTTTTTAATGTGGCTCGAAAGTTTTGCTTATTGAGTAGTGAACTCTTAATAAATGCGTAATTCATAGCGCATATAAATTTTCCATAACGTCACCTTATGGTATTATTAATACGCAACATTTAATACATGTGAACTTAATACAAACAAATGATATATTGTCATTAAATAAATAGAGCGATAGAGAGAGCAATGCAAATTATCGGCAATGTGTCAAAAGAACGTAATATTTGAAATGAGATATTTGACATTTAGTCGAGGACAGCCGGAGTTGCCGGCGAGTGCGGTCGTGGCGCATCGCGTGTCTGCCGAGCTTCCACGTCGACGTCGCGCCACCGCCGGCGCCCCGCCTCCGCCCCGCGCGGCACCCGCTCACGCCATCCCCGCTACACAATCGCTCGTTTACTCACTTCACATCAGCTAACCTAACTAAAGTCAGTCGGCTGTGCCACTTCCTTGTTGATAGAATAACGTCGTGTGTTCCTATTTAATAAACTGTATGACAGCAATTACTGTCAAATCTAGCACTGTTAAAATAATAATACCGTTAAGAATACAATTTTAACTTCGAGGACGGTTCGGATTTATACTTTGGTACAGTTTGCCAATGATGCGACTGTCGTTCAGTGAATATATGTGCTAGTAGAGCTTATAAAGTGGTACATTTGTCAAAGAACTAATACAATTTTTAATGATGTCATCCCTTACTATGACCACGACACTGACCAATGGACAGCTCAACGGAAAATTGGAGAACGGCACAAATGGTTACCGGAAGAATGGTTACGTCAAATCAGAAATGCCGGGCTCTAGTGTAAGTACCTTTGTATTAAAATATTACTTTTTACACACTTTTGCAGTTGTGTGAAAGTGTTATTATACAATAAATGACTAAAATATCTTAATTCGTAAAAAATACGTAAGGTGCTTTATTTTTTTATAAATAATAAAAAATTGGTATGGTACATGTGACAAAATATATGTAAATATATATTTCTCACTCAAAAGAGCCTTTCCATTACGATGAGTGAAAGTGTTTTCCATAATGTTCAGCACACTTCACATAGAAAGTTTTGTATAAACTACGTACGTCAAATTTTAAAAATCAAAACATTTACATTAGGTAGAGTCTAACTATTGACAGAAATTAAATAGTTAATGTAATGTACAATTTGTCAAGTAGCGGAAACCATTAATCTCAGAACGGGTGACTTTTCTTTGAAACGATTACCGAGTTACATTTTCAGGTTATGTCGCTCCAATAAGTAATTGCAATGTATATTGTCTGGTGAACAGTAAACTGTAAAAACATTTAGAAATACGATAATATATTTTAATAAAAAGCAAAGTTTCATGCTTTATTGAAATAAGAGTAATTTTTATATTTTTTATATCTATTCCTAATATAACTATTTTATTAATATAAATTTCACTCAATCCCTAAAAGTAAATAAAACGTTATGTACCGTAATCGTGTACAGAAATATTCATATTTACATTAAAGAAATCTCTGAACGTAATATGTTACAGCTGATATAAGATACTTTGGGCATGTTTACTCTGGGTATCTCACCTCCCTATAGTTTTAATGGCTTTAATTAAATATTTTTCATGTGCGTCATACTCATTTAAGATTGCTAATTATGTATATAAAAGCAAATGCCTAACTTACTTTTGTATGTATCTTAATAACAATCGAAACTTCGAGTAATTTAATAATCATAATTGAGTATCTCTGAGTGTTGATTATATTATGTATCATATGCCTGATTCACGGCTTTGTGTGTCAACAAAGTACTACCTGTACTTTGTTGACAACTTTAAACTGTTTCTATTTTCATGATCCTTATATACTTGTGATATCATTTGGAGTTGAATACGCCAAAATTATAATTATTATATTTTGTAACATATGCCAATTAATGTAGTATAGAACTATATAGCTTTCTGGTCGCATTTTAAAAATCCACACAGTTTTCATTCGATACGTCATTGTGGTTAATCAAACCGGACGTTACCCTCGGTTCTTGAACCGTTCTACTGATAATCTCATTACAAAAACTAATGATAAACTTTTAACCGTAGCAGATTATTTACCATATATTTTTATTAAACAATTAATTCAGTTTCTTTTATAGAATTCGTCGTTTAATCTATAAAGTAATGCTTACATATTACGGATGATTACAACACAATATACATTTATGATAGGAATCTTATTTGTACGTGCACATACGTTAATGAGTTTTTGTATTAATAATTAAAGAAGTAACAAAAATTTTTAATTTACTATATAACAACAGCGTCTGAGTTCAATTGTGAATGGCGACCTTTATGATAGGAGTTCTTAATGACGTTAAAAGTTTTGACGTTCGTATAACGTATTCAAGGATAAAATAATTACAAATTGAATTTTTCCATATAAAAATAAAGGACTAACTTGAATGTAATGAAATAACTTCGAACATTCGAAGCAAAAATTCGAAATTGCACCTTTACAATAACCTTGGTTTACGTTGCAGTATTATTTTTCTATTTGCTTATTTTAATTCAAAGCTAGTTTAAAATGTAAAGATTTAAAGCACCTTATACTTTTGATATAAATTTCAATTTTATTGACCTTTTCATTTGGGTAAATTATATGAAAGCAAAAAACTATGTACATTCTAGAAGGTCTTAAACTCATTACGGTTTTTTTATAGTAATTTTTCGGTAAGTTTGAAGGAAGTAACTAATAATCGCTTTTTTCCTTGTTTTTTTCATAAACATATGAATTAATATAATATATTCCATAGTCAATTATTGTAATGTGTTGAATTTCGTTGGTTTAGTCTAAAAAAGATTTTATTTTTCGACAACATATAGTGTATGATTCGTCAACGTAAATCAATTTACCACAACATGAACTCAGACTAATTGCCAATTATCTTGACCCAACGATTAAATATACTATAGTAGTATGTTTTCAAAATAAATACATTACACGCAAAGGGTGTCAATTTTGTTTATACAAGCAACTTGCCAGATTTTCAACTACTTATTTAATTTTGCATTATTAATTAATAATATCTGTCCAATTGTTAAGTGCTTAACATATTATAATCTTATGTCATCATATTAGTACAATGTCTACTTTATTATATTATAAACTAGCTGTGCCCGCGTGTAATTCTAAAATAAAAGCAAGTTACTTCTTATTACAATCTGCCAACGAAAATCTCGTCAAAATCGGTCCAGCCGTTCTATAGATTTGTCGGAACAAACAGACAGAAACAATACTAAAAAATGTTATTTTGGTATATGGACCGTGCATACATATGTATGTATGCACGGTGTGCATATGTATGCATTGAGTAAAAAATTTTATACACTGGCACTTCAATTTAATTTATTTATAAAGATAATTTTTTTCGTAATTTAACAAAAATAAGCCGGTACTTTACAATTCTGTATGAAAATAGAGCGCTTGCGAAACATTTCAATGCCATTACGTTATAGGGCAGCAAACCATAAATGACATTTATTGCAATTTTGTTACCACATATTTAATACGATTGATATGTAGATACTTTTCTATCATAATATCAATGTATAGAAATATATGTGTAGGTTTTGTACTTCAATTGATTTTACCTCATTGTAAACTTGTACGCATGAAATTCATGTTTTTGATTTTTAAATTCAGCTTTTATTTCAAATATCAACACATATATATATATATATATATATATATATATATATAAATTGTAACTATGATTTTATATCTTAATAAAATGTAGGATAAATATTTAATGTTATTTAAAGTAAATATTCAGTATTAAAATAGTTTTAATAATAAAACAAATGTTTGTTAGTGTGAATAAATAGTGGTTTTTTTATATTCTTTTGCAACAAACGTATTAATAATTAAGTATAATCGCCCCCGGTTGTATGGTGTCTTATTTCCAGGAAGTATTTAATTTCACTTGTGTCTTATATTGAAATTAATCTAAATAATCTGTAGTAAACATTAAAGTAAGATATTAAAACACGGTGACTAGTGTTTTTTGGCTTAAGTTAGAATGTTAATATTTGATATAAATCTATTTACAAACACATTAAATTCAAAATCGCATTTAAATCGATCTATCCGTCAAAGTTATATCATCCCTATTTTTGCGTCGTGGATTAAAGAAATAATTTGTCGTTGTTGTGAATGTAGATGTATAAATGACGTTGTTGATTCATAAATTTCGTTATTTGTCTTCACTTTATTAGAGGTAGATACATAATTATTTTTATCTTTTGTACTATTTTAAAGAGTTGCCTTTATTTAGTTCATTTTATATATAAAAATTGAAGGATAGCATGATTGTAGAGAATTTTGAAAAATAGCAGAAATATTGAATAAATAACTTTCTCTTGTTTTAAAAAAATATTCTGTACTCTTTTTTAACATGTTATTCGCAAAGTTGAAATTGATAAAGACATATTTAGAAAACGTATAAAAATTTAGGGATAATTGTTATCTGACTATATAAATATTTCTTCTACGAGTTAAGTTTAGATCTGTGTACATCGATACATGATCGATTTGAATTAATAAATACTAAATAAGATATATTCTCTAATGCCGTCTACATAAATAGGATATTGCGAAGATTACAAATTATTTAATTAATAAAAAAAAACCTTTATATTTTTTTTTACCAAAGATCATGACAATATGTGAGGAAAAGTTAAAATCATGTTAGTTCTAATATCTGAAAATCAAAAGATTAATTAAAGATTATTAATAGATTAAGTGGCATACATATCTTGTGTCAGTATTACTACATCATACTATACTTTAAGGTCTAAAATATTAGTCATAACCCAAACATACAATGACTTAGACACCTACTAATACGAAGCTCTTGCGTGTTAATATGAATGATTAGTTGATAAAACTTGTTAATAGTATTAAAACTCTTAGAATGTAATCGAAATACTAATATATATAGCTCCATTAATAAGCATTAACAGTTTCACAATTTTTTATTTAAAAAATAAAATATTGTGAAAATTCTTGATCAATTTAGGCCATTGTGGCTTAGTAGTACGTAGTAGTAGTTGATTTAAGTGTTGTGAGTTATATCTTCATTCGGAGTAATGATTATGCTTAAATTCTTTTAATTTTTCCACCCTGGAAAGGAATCGCATTGAATTACGTCACTCAAACGCAATGTCTCGATTTCGGGCAGGTAGTGGAACACGGCATCGCATAACATGTGGAACTATTTTTCGAAATATACATACATATAATAAAAATGTAACTGACCGCTGCTTATGTACGTGGAAGATATATGAAAAAAATGGGGTATTTCTCAATGATATAGAATCCAAAACAATGATTTTTTATCTTCTTATATCTCTCTACTAGCTGTGCCCGCGACTTTGTCCGCGTGGAGATCTTACATCAGCTAGTGAAAGCCCCGTCAACATCGGTGTAGCCGTTCTATAGATTAGCCGGAACAAACAGACTGACAGACACAAAAATAGCAAAAAATAATATTCTGGTATATGTAGCGTGTATACATATGCATTTAGGATATATATACCATAATATTAATTTATTGACTACAATGGTTCACTATTTTGGTTTTAATGGCTTGAACATAAGATACTTACTTGATATTTTGGTCAATTCACACAATGTCTTTATAACTTGTAGCCTATGTGTTATTCTGATGTACAAGCTATACTATTGTAAAGTTTCATTAAAATCCATACAGTAGTTTTTACGTGAAAGAGTAACAAACATCCTTACAAACTTTCGCGTTTATAATATTAGTAGGATTGTGTATATATATATATATATATATATATATATATACATATACACAATAGAGAGATGGCTAACAAGTCGCATACGTTCAAGTGCTTGTTGCACATAGTCACGTGTTTTCTGCGAGTATTGCGACCAAGAGACGGATGGCCCGCTGTGATAAAGCGTGATAGGGCTCGAAGACTACGTCACATCACGCCACCACACTATCGCTTAATTGTGCCTGAACCTTGGCATAAAGTATGAGTCACAGTCACACTATATGCTAATTCACCGACAGTATTATCGTTATTATTCTCATATTTATAAAATAAAGGCTTATTTTTACAGTTTAAATTTTACTGTACAAAAAAAGGAAATGGGATTTAAAAACTACCTAATTACGATTATCACTTTGTAAACTTCACACAAAGTGAAAGTATAGTTTAGATTTCCTCTTATTATAAATATAGATTTAAATGATTTGGACATTGAATAAATTAAAACAGGTCGTATATTAAATAAGTTTTTTAAGTTTATTATTTAATTGTATTACTTCAGTGTGAAGTTGAAAAAGTTTTCCTATTTATAATTACAAGGGCATACAAAAAGGTGACGACGATATATAATTTTATTTATTTTATTATAATATTTGTTAGGTAACTCTCACAAATTGTATACATAAAATTTGCTTCATTTTTAATATTGCGGAAATGACGTTCATGTAAAACCACAAAAAAATCTAAGAAAATGCAATACCTAGTAATGCTGACGTAATTATACTTATTTGCTTAGGAATCACTGAAAAATCTTCTTTCATAATATATAATCATTTAACCCGTGATTTTTTCCGTTTCCTTGTATACAAACCGCTGTCCTGTGCCTTGTATATTTTTAGTGTATTTAAAAATATGCAAAAATTCTTTGGTGTTGTATATCACTTTTTACTTGACATATCGTTGTTTTATTTATTTTATAGTTACACAATCCAGTCCCAGATTTACATGTGTTACATGAATCTCTAGAATCATTTTCATATCCCACTTTAATATAGCAAGTCCAAAGATTAATTTTTCAAATATATCATTGGTTTTCAGTCGTTACGGACAGCAGCGCCCTTCAGTGCGGACTTCGCAGCGGTAGCAGAACGCGACAGATGCTCATACGGGCGTATACCCAGGGCGACAGCGATAGCTGGCACAGCGTCCCGCAAAGTACGAGTCTACTCTGACGGCATATACGACATGTTCCACCAGGGGCATGCGAGACAACTACAACAAGCTAAAACTGTATTTCCCAATGTCTATCTTATAGTTGGAGGTAAGTTTTGAGTTAATTTAAAATTTATTAATTAAGGTTGATGTGACTGATTGGTGTTAACCAATTGTTTGTAAGTTAATGGTAGTCAAATCCAGGGAACTCTTATAATGTTCATTTTATTAAATTAAATTTTGCGCAGCGTAGAGTGCTGCCACACGGCAAACAATGTCTGGAATGTTGGAAAGTGGAGAACAGAGTGTCTTGCAAGTAGGTTCTCTCCTCCCTGTTACATGCACGACAAGCGCGAAAGAAAATAAATTCATAATAAGTTACTTTTGAATTAATATTTTTCTTAACGATATCATCTACAAGTTGGCTCTATATTATGTTTTAAAAATATTGTAGAGGTAGTACGGGGTGTAGGCGGAGGAGGACTACTGTATTGCTTTTTAAGTTACTAAGTCTCGAGTTCGGATATCAGTTACCATGTAGTTACTTTAATCACTGGTATTAAAATGCACTGTCAAAAAGTTGTTCAAATTATAGTTTATTTTAGAAGCGTCAACTTCTAGATTCCGTTGCATACTTCCTTATCTCTTATAATTTTTTAAAATAATTGTAAGACTAATTATATATCTTAGGTTATACAAAAGTGTCTTATAATAGATTGCATATAACGGAATGTATGTTATCTAGAGATACTATACAGATACTATACAAATATTGTTATTGTAAAGCAACAGTGCAAACGCGTACTTCAGGGCCTTTTGTATTTTACCAGTTGTTATGCAAAATGGAACCCGACCCATTGTTCATGAACATAAAACAGGTTTTTCAGAACACCATCTACCCACTTGTTTTACAATCTCGAAATGCCGGTTTTATTTTAAATGCATTAATCATGGTATATAGGCTTTGAGCCAATATAATTTTAAATGCACGGTCACGCTTTGTGACGTTGATAAGAGAGAGTGAATGTAAGGTGCATGCACTGTATGCGTTTTGAAAATAAACAAAAACATGGTTAAGTTATTAAAATATTATAAGCTAATAATAATCATTATTTATTATGAAACGGAATTGCATTGTAAGTGCATAGTTGTAAGCCGCGTGTGCACATTCCTTATGAGTGACAGCGTATTGTTTTGTTATGCATGGGCGTTAACGCAATCAATGCTTACGGTCTCGGACTTTGGACTCATTGATCGTACGATTTTAATTATGAAATACGCAAAATTTTATTATCTTCGTTTGGGTAGAGATTGTTATATTAACACTATCGAGCCCGCAACCTTGCTGAGTTCTTCTGATAACTACTGACACGAGACGAGGAGGGGCCTAGTTTAATAATTATAACATGTTAAGTGGCGCGTATCTTTCATATTAATGTAAAAGTGTGTAATTTTTTTAATAATTATTTTTAATTTATAATTGCAATTTTATGCGATATTTCTTATTTTACCTATTTTTTGAACGGCAGTATTTGCGTTTTATATATTTTTTTATTATTTATACATCGAGAACAAATATTTAGTTCGAAACTGTTTTCCGTGTGTTATATCACTTGTCATATTACTTATATACATTTTGTTTACTGTATGTATCCCAATGTCGCAACGTTTCTTCTTTACACATTTGATTTTCATATAGGCTTCTTCAATCGATCAGCAGATTTAAAATTAAATTAAATATACAGTATAGTCTAATTATTCAACAGAATGCTTCCAGCGTTTAACAGTAATACTCTATATATATATATATATATATCTTGCTTAATAGATACCAACTTATGCTAATAATAAATATATTGATAATAATTATATGCATTATTTAATAACACTCACCAACAAAATAAAGATTAAAGAACAAAACATTTTTTCCAAGGTTGACTCACACTAATCACTTTTATCTTAAACAAATTCAATAAAAAATTATAATGCATATTTGCAAACCTGTTATTACCGATTTAGTACTAATCATCATTAAGGAAATTGTACACAATAGCTTTAATGATGTACCTTGGCCGTGTTATCTAGATTAAAGTGTAGTATACCTTCAAATATTTGTACAAAAATATTACAAATAAATTAGGCACCAATAAAATAGATTATAAATTTTCGAATCAAAGCTATGATTGTCATACAGTAGCTGGTCAGTGGACAGTGGACAGTAGCTGGAAGAAAGTTATATGTTGGAAAACACTTTATGTGTATATAAACATTGTTAAAACTTTGACTGTAGTATTAAATAATATTAATATACTTACATAAAAACAAGGAACAATATCACATTCCTAGCCTAATTAAGTAACAGAAGAAAAATAATTGTAGTAACTAATACTACAGAAAAACCTAATAAAAGTAACGCGTATGTAATTTTATACTAGAAAAAATGTAAAAGTATACAATTACATTAAATGGCAGATCAAATGTAGCTTTGATGTTGGGTAATAACAGTAAGAATTTGATACACGGTATAATCGGTCAGTTTAAACGGTCACGTGAACATGTGACCCCTTTCAATAAATCCTATTACTCCATTGCCTTGCAAATCGCATTACAAATAATGTTGTCTAAGGACAAGACTGTCGAGAGCATTGTTAAATTAAAAAAAATATATATAAAAACTTTAGTTTTATTTTAATATACATATTAAGTATGTCTATATAATATTTTTTTATTGTTCATTTTTACATTAAACTTTAATTTTAATTTGAACGCTTACAGACTTTTGTTTACAGTTTTATAATTTTCATTACTAAACGTGCTTTTTATTACTGTTTAATGAGTTGAAATTTTCTACTTACATCCTAATACTGGCATATATTTTAACGGTTTTAAAAGATGTAAAAAAATAGTTTTGAGCTCCCAGTTAATATTTTAACTCCCCGGAATCTGGCAATACACTTTTACCTATATATTATTAACATATTTTTATAAATTATCCGCGTAAGGAATGTAGAAATATAATTTACATCCTTTTTGTAATTCCATATTATATTATTATTTAAGAGCAAAGTAAAAGTTTTATTTATTACGAATAGTGTAGTCTATCAGATTATAATCATGGAGTGAATAGACAGAGATTAAGACAGATAAAATATAATTTGTGTTAGAGCCGCTAATCAAATATCATGCATATAGTGTGTAGTACATTGGATAATGTAAAATTATTATCAAACCGGCAGAGATACAAGCATTTCAAAATACTGATAAACATAGCTGTAAAATAAATAAGTATTAAAAAGATCACTACAGATAGTGAAAGTCACGCGAAAATTAATAACAAAAGATAATTACATACAAATATAAAAAAATTTGTATTCTTACTTAAATGTTACTCATTAAATTTGTTAAATAGAAAATTAGTACGTGTATAAACAGCTATTAGGGTTAATCGGTATAAAAACATAATATGCTCTAGAAACTGCACTGCCTGTTATTGATCACTGTTGACATACTTATATGTAATTATAGCGATTGTAGGTCAATGTTAGTGGCACATATACCGTGTATTAAAAGAAAACCTTTTTATATGTAATAAACTAAATAATACAATTACTTAATATAACAAAACTCACGTGACACTGGCTAATAAATATATTCGTAATAATTTAATACATAACAAAAAAACATACAATACATTTAAAGTAAAAACCTACTTTACATTAAAACAAACTTTTCTACATTCCAAGGTTTTCAAATGTTTCTTTTTTTTTGTTTTAAAATGGTAGTGGTAATAGGAATTCAGTGGCCGGTAATATAAGAAATGTATAGCTGCAGTCTGCGAATATTAAATCATATTATTTTCACTTTAAAAAAATTTAAACACAGCTTATTATTTATTTTACTATTTTGTGTTAAAATAATTATTATGAAAAATAATTGACATATATCTATTGTCATACATCTTAGATTTATCCCGTCTGTGTAGGAGAGGCAGATAGAACCTGGGGTCCAATACCTCTACTTTCTGCCCAAATATAGAGACACGCCAAGCTTTGTACTACCAGGACGGGAAATGAAAATAATTTAAATATAATCATTCCTCCGCTTGAATCGAACCTACAACCAATAGCGTTTACAGTCAGACGCTATTCCACTGCGTCTCGAACGCCTCAAAGATTTATAAGGAACCACTTAAAACACATTTTATGCACAATAATCCATTGTTACAGTAGTAAACAAGTTTTAATTATGACCAATTTATTAGTATAAAAAATAGAAATTAAAATATTTTATATGTTCTGTATTTTTTTTTTTCAGTATGCAACGATAAACTCACACACAGCCGTAAGGGGCGCACGGTGATGACAGAAGACGAGAGGTACGAGGCCGTCCGACACTGCAGATATGTTGATGAGGTATTATATAGTTTTTTTAAACTAGAACCTTGATAGACTTCCTTTTTATTAATTTATTGTATGATGAAATGTAACTCACATCTTTGAGACGCAAAATCTAGAGGCTAGACCCAACAACGTATGTTGAGCATTATTTTAAGATTATTTTCAATTTTAACCACACCTTGGTGCCAAAATATGAAGACAGTTCATAGAATTATTTGTTTTTCTTAAGTTGTTTATAATTGACCTTATTTTCATTCGTGCCAGAATATATTGTTACCTTTTTTACCTGAAATAGTAAATTGAAACCAACAAACAACTATTTTACACGCTGCTGCTAATTGATGCGTCACACCCTATATATAGTTCTCGGGCACAAGTAAATAATTTCTAAGAATCATAGCAGTACTTGTACATAATGATTGTGACATATACCTAATTAATGTTATTAGATTTATGTCACAATCATTATCTAAGGCATGTGCATTATTTGAAAAAAATGGGTAAGAATAATCCATGAAATATGTAAGAAATCTCGTTTTTCAAAACAAAAGAACAAAAGAAAGCATTTGTAACAAGTGTGGTAACTTAGGAAACAGAAAAACATATTATTAGAAAGCGTATAAAAATTTGAACACAGCGGAATTCGAACCCGCGCCTCTTGGAATCCGTCCAAGCGCACTGACCGCTAAGCCATGCGTGGAAAAATGGGTTTATAAAAAAAAGCAGCTTCACACCTTTTCTCTCATAGCAAGGTTGTCAGACAGAACCTAGTGTCAAGACACTCCGTTCGGCACTTTCCGCCCAAATTCGAGACATTGCGTGTTTAGTGGTGGTAAATATAATCATTTCCACGAGTAGGAATTGAACCCACAACCATCGCATTTACATAATCAGCTCATCCTGGCCACGATGGTCTTTTTGAAACCAAAACTTGGGCAAATTAAGTAATTCTGAAAATCACGGGGTCAAGCTTTGTCGGTCTATAGCGTTAATCGGTTAGGCTTACATATTATAAATTGAACTGGTGTGTACTGTGTAAATGCACTTAATATTTAAAAAAGAATGAAGAAGTCTATACAATTTCTAAATTATAATATTTTTTTATCTGTATCCAATTTTCCGAAATAGTTTTTGTATAGCTGATAGTACTCTACGATATATATATATATATCTAAATTTACAAGTATCAGTAATATGATATGATATTTTACATATTTATAGAAGAAGTACACGTGCTCTATTTATTTACCTCAGGTCGTACGAGACGCGCCTTGGGAGTATGACGAAGAGTTTTTAGAGAAGCACAAAATTGATTTCATAGCACACGACGATATTCCCTACACGACAGAGGACTGTGAAGATATATACGCCATGATTAAAGCTAAGGACATGTTTGTTGCGACGGAAAGAACAGAGGGTGAGTCAACTTTTTTTATCCTTGACCTAGTTTTCTAATGCAAAAGCGATACGCCTTAGTTTGTCTTTGAGTGGTTCAATACGTGAAGTTCCGTTATACACGTTTTGTTTTTTTTTTTGTAAACTATCAATTAAACCTTTTTGTGAATATATTGTTCAATTATAGGTTGAGTAAGATTTTTGATTAAAGTAGATTATAGATTGCTACCTCATAAATAAAACTGTTAATAAACAATCGATATTCCAATTTTATTGTTAATTAGTTTTTACGTTATCGAATATTAATCAAGTAGTGTATATATATATGCTTGTAAAAACGCAATAAAATACCATACAGTGCTGGAATTGAAATGAGTCTTGACGATACATATGTACGATATTATCACAACTACGGAATTTGTTTATAGTAATTTTATACACGTTCCGATTTGGCAGATAAATGAGTTTTATTTTATATATTATTCATATCTATCCAACCTATAATTATATATCCTTTTTTTGACTCATTGATTATAAATAGTTTTTTTTACAATATTTAAAATAGTCAGGGACAGCTTCTTATTGCAAACACGTTTGGTTGTGGGTTCGATTCCCACTCGGAGGAATCATTATATTTAAATATTTTTATTTCTTCGCTCTAGTACATGAAAAAGCGCGGCGGTGGATTTCATCACTTAACACGCAATGCCTCGCATTCGGGCGGAAAGTAGAGTGTCACGATTACACTTAGTTCTCTGATATGTGGTTAAAAGAATCTCTAATGATAATTGATAATTGGAGACGACGTGGGGGTTGATATGTCGTAAGATTCGCACTTCGCAATCGAAAAAATTAAACTTAATATTCAATTAATATCAACATTTTCTATGGATGGTCGTTTAACACAAACGACCTAAATTGTTAATTTAAATTATCTAATTTAATATGACTTATTGTCTTTTTAAAAGTAGCAATTAGTATATACATATATATATATATATATATTAAAAATAATAAAAAAGAAGGTATATAATTATTTAGATGCATGCTTAAAATGGTCGTTTGTATATTCGTCTTCATCCATCCATGTCAATAATAATATCTACTACACATTTACATGCAGTCAATGCAAAGTTTTTTTTTTACTTGCTAGTTAAATCATTTAACTTCGATACGGAAATTTAATAGTAAAATAAACTTTCCAATCGACGCTACATCTAAAGTTCAAGGTTGTTTAAATTAAATTTAGAATAACTTTACATATTAAATTTTTCTGGGTTATCAAACGTTTGCAGTTGGAATATATAATATATATTTCTGACACTTTAAATAACTAAAATTGTACAGGCTTTTTCAATATCTATTATATATTCCAACTGCAAACGTTCTCAAATTGAATTATTATTCTTGAGTTTCTGATGATTCAAAGCAAAATTTATGCGAGAATTTAAATTACTTGCTTATAACTTGAAATAATTATATTTTTTATATCTAAACTAGGTATTGGAAATATTTTGTTTCGACTAATGTAGTGACTCTAAAATAAAAAGAAATCATCGACCATATCATGAAATGGTCGCATTTCGTCCTATATATATTTACGTAAACGTAACAATCATTTATAAAAACTGAATCAAACTATGCCAGACTGTAAATTATAAGTAAAATAAAATTTATAATTTAAATAAAAGAGAAAGAAATGATTTATTTCAAAATATAATTAAGAAATTTGTTAATGTGTATTATTTATATACGTACATTTCTTAGAATGTGCATGTTTACAAAACCAAGCTAAGTCTAGGTCACGACTCCGAACATCGGGTGACCTAATGCTGATTGAGCGACACTGTCATAAATAACTGGCTGCTATTGATATTAGTACTAGTCCGGTGTCTCTATTATATATATATATATATATTAAAATGTCGAAGTGTTACGTAATGATCTTATAATATATGTAGGAACATTTTCTCACATTTATTGAACATACAACATTTTAATAATTTGAATTAAACTGACATGAACTAGTTTTTATTCAACTGTGTAAATTTACTTTATAATTTTCATAGGCGGCGTCATATATATATTTTTTAAACTAATTCAATTCTCTATTTTTTATATGGATTAACTCCTATTTCCTTGCTCGCCTTTAAAATCTGTCGAAAACTAAAAAAAAATACTTAATATTGTTTATTTGCAGGTGTGTCTACGTCAGATATCGTCGCGCGGATAGTGCGCGACTACGACATATACGTGAGGCGGAATCTCGCTCGGGGATACTCCGCCAAAGAGCTCAACGTCTCCTTCCTTAACGAAAAGAAGTTCCGGTTGCAAAACAAAATGGACGAACTCAAAGACAAAGGAAAAAAAGTAAGCAATCGTTTTATTATTAAGAAAGCATATGAATATTTGAACGCAACGGGATTCGAACACGCACCTCTTGGTAATAGAAAATAGAAAACATGTACTCTTGATAACACTTTAAAAGTGTAACAATTGTTTTATTGCTAGTAGAGGTCCAGGCGTAGCAATATTAGATTTATAAAACTTTTACATTTTTCGATTTTAGAAAAGAGCAATCAATCAAAATCAGAATATTACGCCATTAAATATTCTTTCTTTGCACTAGGGATTTATTTATAAATGTATTGTCTTAAGAAGTTTTTTTTAGACACTTATGTAAAACAGAGCATAGCTTTCAGAGTTTCTTCATAAATGAATAAAAACTTAATAAAAACAATGTTATTTAATATTGATATCTAGCGCAATAAATTACACAAAAGAATACTTCATATATATTTATATTACATACATAATAGAAATAATGTTTTAATAATATATTAATAAAAATTATCAAAATTGCAAACTAAATAGTTTATTTATAACCATCATATAGCATGCATTCATGGCTTTCAGATAATGCTGTAGGTGCATTGTAAATTCTAATAACGGATGGGTTCGATTCCACTAAGCTCGTATAAAAAGATAAGACGGGAAGTTACTGCGCATTGAATGTTGGTAAATAAATTACGTCGGCAATTACACAATTGCAATACGTGATTATAGCTATAGTATTGTTAATACTTTTTTCGCTTTACCGGGTTTTCTTGCATAGCATGGTAGGATAGAGAGAACAAGACGCTCCGCTCTCCATTTTCCGCCCGGATTTGACGCATTGTGTGTTGAGTGGCGGAACTTGAAGCCGCACTATGTGTTACCAAATCGGAGAAATTAAAATAATTTAAATAGATCATTCCTCCGAGTTGCAATCGCATTTACCCCACACCACGACATTCTTCATCGCCCTTGTTCATATTTATTACTAGTGACCTTCTCGCGGCTTGTGTAAATTACACTGCGTGACTAAACTATTTTGTTTCTTCGCCCGCCCGCGTTCTCACTTAAATCATAAATTTTGCTTAAATTTATAATTTAAACGGTTTTAATATAAAAACTCGTTGTGTTATGAACCGATTGAAATGAAATTAATTATCTAAATTTTAAGGGATGTGTAGCAAAATACAGTACTTAAAACTGCATTTAAATCGGTTAAGCTATTTTTGAGATTAGCGTGCACAAACGCCAATACAAACAGAGAAACACATAAGAAAATTAAAAATCATTGTTTTGGGTTCTATATTTTATTGATAAATGCTCTCTAAATATTATAACTTTTTTATTATCTGTGTACAGACATCGGTCGGTTACATTTTTATTATTTAATATGTAATATGTTTAAAACGTACACGTACGTGTATAAGTTTAAGTTTAGCAGTTTTATCATAATGTTCTGATAAAACTGCTAAACTTATTTATATGCGGTCTATCGCAAAATGTAATTTTTTTACATAATTTTATATATATTGTGATAGTGTGACGCCAAGGCCTAAATATTTCTACACGTATAAAATAATAATTAGAAGATTAACACTATAAAATAATCACTTTAATAGAGAGAAAATAATTACTTTAATATAACTTTAACAGATTTTAAAATTATGGCTTTATGTTAACAAGGTTTTCTACTTTGATAAAAATCTGTGTTTAAGTATAACTTGAGAACTAATTTTGGAAATTTGAACGTGTTACGATTATCATTATTATTTCAATACTATAGACATACTATGGGCATACCTCTCGTGACTGATTGCTCTGGTCACAATTAAATATGCAAATAATTATAAATGTCATTAAATCAGCGATTTTTTAATTATGTATATTACTCGCATTGCTCCAGGTTATGACAAATATAGGTGAGAAAAAAGTAGACATACTAACAAAATGGGAAGAAAAATCTCGCGAGCTGATCGACGCGTTTCTACTACTATTTGGGCCTGATGGAAGGCTCTCGAACATCTGGAACGAATCTAAGGGAAGGTTGATGCAGGCTCTGAGCCAACCGCCCTCCCCACGGTCCTCGCCGCCGCCCAGCGAAAATGGTGATGACTCGCCTGAGCACAGGTATTATTATATTGCTATTTTTACAGTAAAAATAATAAAAATAAAATGCTAAAGCTTTATTTAATTCTAAAAAAAGCTTAATTTCAAAGCTAAACATAGCACACATTCAATATTGAACAAAGAAATAGCTAGTCTAATCGCGACCTTGGATATCTCATCTCTCTAGCAGTCCCTGTGCGAAGATATCCAATGATTCTTGTGTGAATCGATGTTTTATTTTTGTACTCTAAGATTAGTTAATACGTGGAAGAAACAAATATATATCTTATCTTATATGTCAATATACTCCTATATAGTTATAATATTCGTATATATATATTTATTTTTAAATATATATCTTAAAAGATATTACAATTAATATACCTTTTTTTATTTTACACTGTATACCCAGTAGAGTAGCGAAACGGAACGGTTAAGAGATTCTATTCTCCGATATTAGATGTATTGGAGTGTGGAACCTAACGCTTTATTTTCGGCTCGACTTCGGCATCGACGCAATGAAAATATTTTATTTATAAATATTTCCATAGCTAGAAATTGAACTCGCAAGCACCTTATTGATGTTTCCTCACTTTACGCCCAAAGTTAATAAAAAAAAGTAGGTTTTTCCCTATGTATAAACAAAACGCGGCAGACATGTAAAAATACAAAATTTTAAAAATAATTATTACTTTGATTGATATAAGCAGTGGATGCGATTGATTTCCAGTCATTGTCACAGTATCACATTACAAAGTCTTTGACTTAACATTTTGGCTTATTGATTTGATTCATTATTTATTTCTATAGAGTATATATATTCATGGAGCTCATATTATATATAAAGGCCATTTTATTTTGCCTTTCATTTAAACAACAAGTTAAAGTATCAAGTATTTGACCAGCATTTATTAGCAAATATAGTAAATTGTATTGCCTCTAGTGGTTCTGGTAATTGTAACTTACAAAAATAGAAATTTATCGGATTTTTCCTGATTGACAAATATTTAAATAAAAAATGATTGATGCCGATTATATTTGAATTATAATTTTTAATTTTCCCCGCTTTAGTAAGACAAAGCGCAGCCATGAATTCTGCAATTAAACACGCAATATCTTAAAGTCGGACGGAAACCTA
Source organism: Podotricha telesiphe (assembly GCA_038994665.1). Taxonomy (NCBI): domain Eukaryota; kingdom Metazoa; phylum Arthropoda; class Insecta; order Lepidoptera; family Nymphalidae; genus Podotricha; species Podotricha telesiphe. Next base: position 444,295 of record JAOYRR010000049.1, read on the forward strand.
CCTGCCTGCTAAGCGGGATGCACCCGAAGAATCTGAAAAAAATAATAAAATAATTTGGTTTGTTACAGGGGGTCCCCTTCACCTCCCCCGCCCAAGTCGCGACGCTGTGACGAGCTGTGGGAACATCAAGCAGGTAACTGGGTAATTATTTGTAGCTTATATATATGCTTCCACTTTCATAACTAATACACGCTATATTGCATTATGTATATTTTTGCACGTAAATCACAAGCTACAGTAACTATTATTTTGTGTGACCAAAATAGTCTGTAGATGTAGTGTAAAGTAGATTAGATTATAATTTATACAAGCATTTGCTAAGCTAACATATTTCATTATTTACTAATTCATTCCAAATGCATACAATGAACAAATGAATGTATACCCAAAAGAAAAATGACATTATAATATAATGGGCGACATGTTGATGGCAGATGCATCGGGCTCCGAATTCGTAGGGGACGCGGAAGAGACCAGACAGCGCCAGCTGACCGACGACGGAACCGACAGCGACGACGACTACCAGGACACTAGCCCCTACCTCCAGAAGTAGCCCACACCCGAGTGCAAAGAGCACAGCATTTCTCATCAAATAAATTATTTAAATCTTAGATTACGTTGCTTGAGTTGTATGTCTACCAAATAATGAGTGAATGAATGTATTTAATCCTATTAGTTTTATTCATATTTTATTTATAACTTCTTTATTATTGTACATTTTGTTGGAAATGTTTGCAGGACACCTGCAATTATGTTGGCACCGTGAGTCGG